>OZ008348.1:8269215-8848782 GCA_963931975.1 Cataclysta lemnata | reverse complement strand
TAAGAACATCTCTCCCCTCATTTACACAAACCAACGGAATCTCACCAGACAGCCGAATGAAATTGGAATAAGTATTTACATTTGTACAACACGAATCTCTGAAAATCTACCTGTTGATTCTTATTAGTGCATTGTAAAGGCAATATTATGCTGAATTAAGAAGTTGCTGAATTTAGCGTTGTATATGTTTATTAATTTTCAGTTTATCGTGTTAAAATTTTATCTTTCGGAAGAATGGGCAAGATGAATATAGTAGGCATGTTGGATATTTAACTTCCTATTATTTAAAATACTGCAAAATATTGCAACCTCGTAACTTCTCTCCACTGGCCTCAGAATAATAACTATGATGTATTGTAGTAGTGCTCATAATTTTATTAGGTATTCGTAGGTTGTGCTGGGACCGCTTTAGACAAGTTATCAGTATGTTTGATAATTATTTTGTTTATTTGTTGTGTCTCAATAAATGTTCCTTTATTTCATCTTTCTATTGTGTCCGTTCTGCTCAGTGCAATTTCCAAATTTGCCAGTCCTTCCCCGTAATGAAAAAAACGCATACAAATGACCATAATTTTAACAGATTAAGTAAATAATTACTGTTCTGACTCAAATGAAAAGGGATAAGGGCAAGTTTTGGTGATGAAATAGCAGTGTGTGAATAAGTAATAACATGAATTTTGGTTATCTAATGTTGTTGGTAATATTAAAATGTTATTAGGTACCTGAAAATGTTAAATCATAAATACGTGATAAAATAATACATTAGTTATTAAATAAATCAGTCTGACGGACATGGATATTAGTATTTAGTCTATATAATTGCCGATGTCAGAGATATAAAATGAAGATATTATATTCGTAATATCAGCGCTCGCAGTTAGCCTTATTGACCACTACCTTAAAAAGGCATGTGGCAATTGAAGTTCCCCCTGGTTGTATAGAAAACATTTTATATAAAAAAGTGTCCTTCTAGGCAATATGCCGCTTTAGGTACCCTCACCCTAATTATCGATCTTGTCTACTATATCCGTCTTGCCCGCCGCTCCCGTACTTCACTTGTTTAGCTCATAATGGGGCGTAATGGATCTCGCCAGTTATTTACACTACCGTTTAGCTGACACCTGCTGCGTTAATAAAGTTATTGAAATATCCCCCGGGACGGAACGTGCGTGCTTATGCGGGCAGTGATATATTACTACGCATGTCTTTTTGGTCTATTATTTTACCGACTGAGATATTTCAGCTACTTGGTTATGCTGTGCGGTGGCGGCAGAGAAGAATACAATTGTCACCACCCTCCATCTCTCCCGCGGGTGTCGTACAAGGTGCCTAATGTACAGCAGCAACTCTTATATTTTACACTTAGCTTTACTCTTATATTTTCCACTTATATGCTGCGATTTCTTGCCTGATATATGGAATTAGGTTCGCCCTTTATTACGTGGGACCTCAAATAATAATTTGCGAAAATGGGTGTTAATTCACCACTAGCTCGTGACGTGATTTATGTAGGTATGTATAATTCAGCTACAGGAATACAAAGGCAGCGTTACAGACGCCAAACGGAGGAACAAAGATTTTAATACCACAGAAATATGCAAGACTAGTATTCTAAGGTATGAATAATTAACAATGCACACCACTAACTCCCTTTCTCCCGGTCTCCGACCTAGAGCATGCGCAAATAAAATCATTATTTTATTCACACATTAAATGTCTACATGTCTCGGTTGAGCTAGTTCCTGTGACAGTTATTGATAAGATTAAACAAAACTCTCTTTGTAGTTGTTATATGAAAATGAAAATGAAAATATGGTTTATTCATATAAGGTATGATTACATACACTCATGAATCGTCAAAGAAATAACGTTAAACACTGGAAACGAAAAGAAAAACAGTTTCCAATATTTAACGTTATAAGCTACACCATATATTATATAATAAGTGCTTTTGTCGTATATAAAAAATACCGACGAATTGAGAACCTTCTTTTATGAAGTCGGTAAAAAATGTAAAATATTGTTATAGAAGAATCTAAAAATATAGGCTCAGAAGTTAGCCTACAATATTAAAAAACTAGAATTTTGATAAATTGATCTTACAGCGAATGGTCTGTGGTTTGAACCACCACAGCACTGTTTTACTACTAAACTAATACTTTTATTTCATTCAGGTTAATAAAATAGCCTCCATGTCAGTTTATGGGACATATTTTTCGTGTGGTGACAATTATGCGCTATAAACTGACTCTCTCCCGCGGGTGTCGTAGCCTTGCACAAGGCTACTATGGGTTAAACGAGTGATAAGGAATAGGCAACAGAATTATTGTTATACCACCTAGCAATAGGCTATAATTCACGCATCTGATATATAGCCATATGCTCGCTAGCCACCTATGTGATCAAATAGAGTTAGAAAAATGTGCTAATACCATTACCTATTCTTTCAGGACTAATAAATAAGGGAGTGTATTATTATTATGTATGTCTTTAAGGCTCGCGTTGATATTCATTTTGTAATTCGCTAAATTCATTATGCGAACGGTTACGCTACACGATTTCAGGTAGAAAGCCGGGAAAGAGATAAAACAATGACTATTTTTAGAATTTAGCTAGTACGGTGTGAAAAATATATCATTTATATCGTAGACTAGATATGGGGCGCGTCGTAGCCCTCTGTCCAAGTAGTGGTCTGGGATTTAGATTTAAGAGCCGGAGCTCAGTCTGAAACGTCACAGCTGTCCCTCCCGTTACCCGCACACAGAAGTCGCCGGGATAGCTTTAAAATTTTTCAGTTACTGTAGCTAAAAGTTGAAATGTTACGTGCTCTGATTAACACATTTTAACGCAGATGTTTATGACGTAAGTTACCAAACTGTTGGTGGATATTTTTTAATTAGACTATATTTTTTAGACAGCCCCTAATTTTATACCTTAATGGTAAAAAATATACCTAAATAATAATTTTATGCATATTACTCTATAAAATTAAGTGAATATATATATATATATATAAATACAGGGCGTCCCACGGCCATGCCACACGGAGGGAAAGTATATTAAATATTGAACGTAGGATATTTTACTAAAAAGAAGACATCTTTTTATTTTTAACAATAAGTAGAACTGCATTCACAGATTTTTTAAAAATCGCCTACCTCAACCGGGAATCGAACCCGCCAAATGTGATAGAAAAATTACTTGTATTTTATAATAGCGTTTGAAAGGGCTACTCATAAGCATTATTTTTTCCTAAATAACCTAGCATATTAAATGAAACTAAGATCATAAAATTTTTCATTTTATTTAAAAAAAAAATTATCAAATGCTCAAAATGTGATCCGTTCTGTTGTATACAAATTCTCACTCTTTTGATAATTTCTCTCCCTGTCGATTTACTTATTTTTGCATGGTGGATGTTTGAAATAATACGTCTAAGTTCATTTTGTAATTCCTGCACACTGTTGTACCGGTTCCTGTAAACTAAATCATTACTAAATCCCTGAATTTTTTTTTAAATAAAATTGAAAAATGTTATGATCTTAGTTTCATTTAATATGCTAGGCTATTTAGGAAAAAATAATGCTTATGAGTAGCCCTTTCAAACGCTATTATAAAATACAAGTAATTTTTCTATCACATTTGGCGGGTTTGATTCCTGGTTGAGCTAGGCGATTTTTATTTTATGGCCGTGTGGTGACGGCAGAGTAGAATACAATTGTCACCACCCCAAACCTCTCCCGTGGGTGTCGTAGAAGGCGACTAAGGATAAATCAGTGATGAGGAATGGGCAGCAGCATTCCTCTTATACCTACCAACTAGCAAAGTACTGCGACTTTTGTGCCCGATAAATGGCAATAGGCTCGCCACCTATTACATGGGACCTAGCCTAATTGGCGAAGCGTGGGTGCTAGTTCACCTCTGCCTACCCCTTCGGGGATATTGGCGTGAATTATGTATATATGTATGTATATATTATACTTACAAAAAATCGATTGTAATAAATTTAAATTATGTAGATTGTGATAAATTCTACAAAATAAATCTTTTCGTTCCATGCAATATTAAGTATAGAAATAAAAGAAATAATATACTTACAATTGACATAACTGCAATGTGTATCGGATTGAGGAAATATCTATAAATCACCTCTTATTAACGGAGCTGCCTCTAATGCTTTTGCTCACAGCTTATTATCTTCAAGCACTGTTGCCAGGTTAACTGGTGTCGTAACAGCATGTTTCCTCTTTCGTTCAGATTGGTCAGACGCCATCTGACTATTCACACCCTTTTGATTGATATCATCATACCGGGAAGGTGCTTTTGATAGAATGACCATGGACGGAGAGTGATTGGGTGACAAAATTCTAAACCAAACTGCTTAAGCTATTAGCTTAGATTTTACAGCCGGCCGCCCGCTTGACAGCAAATCTTTGGGTGTGCTGTTGTTTTTGGTTTGTCCTCTACTATATCTCAAGGTGCTACACACCGGGCAATTTCCCTTAGTCGACTTTTACAACACCAATGTGGGCTGGCACCTTCTACGTTATTTTTTCGCTCCCAGCCCAGCATGAAAGATTACGGGAATAATACGGGATTAACATTGTTCGAAAATGTGGAGCGAAACTTAACACTGCCCGTCGCGTGTGAGCGTCCCCTGCTCGACAGACATCGGATAAAACCCAGGTTACATTGGCATTCCCTGTGTTTCCATTTATAGAGGTATCTGGGTTAAAGGCAACATTATTCTTGGTATTCTTTAATGATTTAAGAGCCTTTTTGGTAAGCCTAATGTTCGGGTGAGGAGGAGCTTGTACTACTAAGGGTTTAACAGTTATTTATTAACCTAATTGGAAATAAATCTGTTTCGTCAAATATTCGGTTTCAGCATCAGTCATGATAAACATTTGTACAGCCTGGTTTGACATTGAGGGCTATTAGGTATGCCATCATAAGCCAAAAAACATACCTTAAAAATTACATTGTCATGTTACTTTATTGATTTCAACAATCTAACTATATTTTTACCTACAGACATATAATTGCAAAGAATATAAATGCTGTAATAATTTGTGTTAAGACAATAACAGATGTAAATCTCTCGAGTTCACCTCTGCCTACCCCTCCGGGGATATAGGCGTGATTTATGTATGTATGTAATCTCTCGAGTAAGCCTTTTAAATGATGTTTATGTTGTGGTTCTGGCACAGATAACAACAATAATAGTCCTTTGTGGCAAGTGGCCATTTTAAGCCTTGTAAATTAGAACGCTAGCTGGATTATCATGTTTATTGCTACTACCAAGGGATAATTAACTAATAACTATGAGGCTTAAAAACGTAAACCTTTAAAACTCATGGAATTTATTCTTAGAGTAGTCTTTAAAATGTACAATATGTGTAAATGTTGCTAAGGGCATCGAATAAGTCATTAAAACAAAAATTAATAGTTATTTGTTATACATGAGTGCAAAGTTGCTTTTTAACCGCGGGCTCAATTTTGATGCCCGAGCAAGCGAAGGAATCAAAAAAGCACGAGGTGAAAAATCTTTGCACTCCAGTGTAACACGTAACTTTTTATCCCCCTGGTCGAGGAAATATGGCTAAAGACCAAAAAAAATACAATCACATTATTAACAGTTTCAGTCAATTCTGTTTTCACCTAGATACTTCCACAACACACACCACACATGCACCAAGAGGACACACCCACAACATCCACCCATCCTTCCAGATACACACACCCACACAGACACACACACTCATCCAGAACATCCATTCAGACACACCCACAACACTCACCCAGAACATCCATTCTGTCACACCCACACATCCACCCAGACACACCAAGAAACACCCATAACACCCACCCATCCAACAATACACACCCATAACACTCACCCATCCACCCAGATACACCCGCAACACACCCAGACACACCAATAACACACACCCATCCACTGAGACACACCCACAAAATCCACCCATCAACCCAGACACATTCACAACACCCATCCACATACCCAGACACACCTATAAGATCCATCAAGACACCTACAACACCCACCCATCCACCCAGACACATCCACAACACACACTGTCGCACCCACAACATACACCCAGACACAGCCACCAGACTCACCTACAACATGTATGTTGTAGGTGAGACTGTTGTGAGTGTGTCTAGGTGTACCTAGACACACTCACAACAGCCACCCATAACATTCATCCAAACACCCCACTACTATATTGTTTCTAGTTGCCATAAAAAACCTGTACCTATTAGAAGAATCGTATTATCGTGTTTAATGGGGTTCCGAGACTGTCAATCAGCTCGAGTCAAACAAGTTGTGTGTGTTTTTATTCCGTTTGCCGGGTCAAACAAATCAAATAGACTTAAAAAAGCTCTTAATTGCTTGACGCAAGCATCAAGCAAGTGTGTAAAATTTTTGAAGCAAGCTCAAATCTACGTGATTGATGCAAGCCGATTGACCGTATCGGAACCCCATAGGGTTTTAAAAGTTCATACATAATTAAATATTATGAAGTGAAAAGAAAATGGCGGGCGCAAAGCAAATTACAAAAAAAGTACAACAAGAAGGATCCGAGTCTGAGTTTTTAACAAATTTATTAAATAGGGTTCATGATGTTTTGAATTCACAAAATTAGTGCACACTATGTTCTTAATTCAAATTTACTTTAACCTCGAGATGGAGGATGAACATTATATTTTATTCGTATCATGCAATCTTGGCAAACGACTTACCGTCTTATCAAAATCTGTCGCTATAATAATAATGTTAACAGCATTATTGTGTTCCGACAATGTGTGGCCCTCTGTGGTTGAGGGTTCCAGGTGAAGCTCGATTCCATATTCAGCCCTTATCGTCACTTACCATCAGGTGAGATTAAGGGCAAGAGCTTCCCTGTCTAACATAAAAAAAAGACTGTTAGGTATGAACGCGGAAGGACGAAGGATAGAATAACTAAAGAAAAGATGGATGTTTTGTGTAAAGGAGAACATAATAGCGAGAGGAGTGGGTCAGAAATTGGTGAAGGATTGAGAGGACTGGACGAAGGACTTTAATAGTAAAAAATATGTTGGCATTTCGTGGTATAACTATGAATACCCAATTCGTTGGAAAGCAAAATGATGTTACCTATGAATGTGTAATGATAGGTGTAATGATTTGTGTGATAGAAATTGCTCCTTAACAAATCTATATGGAAAGCTGTCCCAGAAATATGTATACCTATATCGATTTGACACAGAGTTTTAATTAAGTACAAAGTAACATACGCTTCAGAAAATTTAATTAAACACAATGTTTTAGTCATTTTGTAAAATCGTGTACGTAACATTCTAAGAAGCTGATTAAAATTTTACGGATACAACAAAAGCTCCGTTGATATAAATTAAGCTTTATACCTTCAGGGTACATCGTTATTAATCAACGTGCCTTCATAAGATAGTAATAATAATATTAAAAAATATAATAAGTTGTAATCTAATCTATTAGGCTTACTGTTTATGGTAATAGAATTCAATAAGAACCCTAATAACCTTAAAATAGATACTATATTGACCACGCACTCTTCCGTTTCTGTGATGCATAGTAAAGGGGCGCATTGAATTGCTTATAAAATAAACCACGCAGCTTCGCCCCTCAGCCGCCACACGCGGGCCAGACTTTATAGCCACTGGACTATTGCCAAACCTTTGAGAGGCCGCCACGCCAGTACACAGCAAACCACGCTTTTAACTCCTCAATAGCTCCCGAGCCGCATCGACTTTAGAAAATCCAGCAAGCGTAACAATATAAGACAAGCCGATACGATTTAAAAAGCGTCTAGTATACTTCGTCACACCTAATTCTGTTCATTGTTTGTAGTAGCATTTTTTCTTATCAGATTTCGTTTAATTTTTTATTGGTACTTTTTTGTTCACGTTCTGTTTGTGACATGCGTTCATACGAAGCAGACTTGTGCACTGGATTGCTGCCAAGTATTATATGGCATTAGTTAAAAGCGGACTATGCGTGTGTCGACTATGCGATTACTTCCTCAACAGTCCAAGTCAGAATGAAACTTTCTGACCACGCCACTTTCTCCGGAGGGGTAGGCAGAGGTGAACTAACACCCACGTTTCGCCATTGAGGCTAGGTCCCAAGGCAAGGTGGCAAGCCTATTGCCATTTATCGGGCACGGAAATCGCATTACATTGCTAGGTGGCATAAGAGGAACGCTGCTGCCCTACTACTTGTTCTCATAATCCTAAGTCGCTTGTACGACACCTACGAGAGAGATGGGGGTGGTGACAATAATAATTGTATTCTGCTCTGGCACGGTAAAGCACAAACATTTGTTTCAATGCTGACACTATGAAATAAAACGTATTATGAAATCAAACGTATTATTACCAAGAATTAGGTGTGACTTTCGAGAAATGATAATTTCACGAACTAGTACCCGTGCTGTCCGGAATATAAAGGAGTTTCGAGCTTACTCCGGCTTTGTGGAGTAATTAATTTGACTCCAGCAAAAAGCTATAACATCAAGCGTGTTTTTGATGTAAACTACCTCGTTGGCAGTTTCTAACTAACTGTGTCTTTGATGAAACGAACGAGTGATCTAAATAACTACCTGAAAACATAACAACTGTCGAGATCAAAGCTCATGTGAGCTCGGACATACGTATATTTCTAAAAGTTTTGCTACATTCGGGCTTGCACAATTTTGGTTAGCTCGTCTGAATCACAGACGTCTTTGGACATATCGAACGGACTTTCTCAGCTCTGACGCTCCTATTAATATTCCAAAGGGATTCAGCTTAAAGGCAGCTATTACTTTCCGTGTTCCGTGTCCATCGTATTTCCGAGCAATATTTATTGCGACATTTGCATTTTTACATTTATACATCGATAAAAACTGAGGAGTTTCATTGTTATAAAGAAATATGAATTTTCATTAGCGTGCTCGTTGGAATACTATGTAGGATAATTAAGAGGGGAGGCACTATTTTCTCCATACAAACGTTCTCGATTGATTCCTCCTTGATTTTAAACCCTAGACATGATTTTCGTACATGAAATAATAAATATTTGCTTATTCTTTGCTTCTATGTTTTCCTTTTTTCGATAACTTGTTTTTTTCATGGAAATAGAAAAAATGCCAAAAAAATACGTGCAAATATAGTGCGTCAAGTTGTCACGACCTGTCCCATTTTTCCAATCTGTTTGAAACTTTACACAAACAAGTTAAGGTTGAAAATCGATTGGAGAAATTGGGAGTTCTAAATAATTTTAGTAGGCATTCTTCCTGCCCTGTTTCTAGATTATCTGGGGTCGGAGCAATACCTAGGTTTCCTCTTCCATTAATATCGGCCAGACGTCATCAAGCCATGCAGTCCCTTTGGAATTCGTATCATTCAGCACATCGAAAAGTTTTGGCCATACTGCTCAAGGTTTTGGCTTAGGTTTTACAGCCGGCCGCCGCCCGACACCGCTTTTAGTATACTGTGGTTAGTGGCCTCCTACACTTAGGTCCTCTTAAGTATTTATTGGTCTACAGCATTCTACGTTATTTTTTCAATCCCAGGCCAGGAAACTACTAAAAGTATGATAATCAATTTGATCATTTTTCACTTACGGTTAGTTTTAATATTCTCTCTGCAGATCAAGACATACCAGATTTTTTTCAATTTAATAGCAAAAAATGCTAGTCAACAAAACTTAAATAAGCCCACTTCTATCTAAATATGGAATATTAAAAGCGACTTTAAGTAAAGAAATCTGAAGCCCCGAAAGTAGAAGCCTTCAAAATCCATATAATTTGATAGAACCAGTTATATTTGGGTGATCTTTCGTTTTGGCAAAGGCATGCGTCTTGTCATTTCATGTTACTATTGTACCACCGTAATTTTATATCAATCAATCATGATAGACTCCATTTGCAGTCTATTTTAGTTACTCAACGTCCATTAGTTACAAAGATGGCTAAATTTACGTCTCAGGCGAGTCCCGGAGCGCTCGCTTATAGCCCCCTCTCATTAGCTGCGGGATGTGGTTTCTAAATGGATATTTCATAATTATATGTCTATTTCTTGTTTCCTGTAATCTTCCATCCACAATAAACGCAAAAGTACCAGATAATAATGATAACTTTGTTAACTTCTAAGCAACAAGAAGATTATTTTTCTTACACTCATGCCTATATTTAGCCCACTTTTGTTATGGATACTAGATGACGGATAAACTTTAATATAGCTCGCGGTCAGAAAATGTTTACAAGTTTTGAAATAAGATTCTTTAACACACTTTTTTTCACTGAAGTCAAAAATGCATACATAATTCACGCCTATACCCCCGAAGGGGTAGGCAGAGGTGAACTAGCACCCACGCTTCGCCAATTATGCTAGGTCCCATGTAATAGTTGGCGAGCCTATTGCCATTTATCGGGCACAAAAGTCGCAGTACTTTGCTAGGTGGTAGGTATAAGAGGAACGCTGCTGCCCATTCCTCTTCACTGATTTATACTTTATCGCCTTGTACGACACCCACGGGAGAGATTTGGGGTGGTGACAATTTTATTCTACTCTGCCGTCACCACACGGCCGATTCTACGGGAGCAGAGGTTTTTAACATTTTATCGAAAATTATTATTTGAACGCTATTTCGACAAGAGAAAAATTTTGGGAAAGAAGATTTTCTACTTTCAAACCTTGATAGTAGTCAGTCAATTTTCAAGAGCGATTGATTGTCAGATCATTAGAAAAAAGATAATCTATTGTCTGTCAAATTATTATGAAATAGACATTTAGAACTTGTGACCTATATGTGTGCAATTGTGATCCTTAAGGTGGTAAACATTTTCTGTCCGACTGTACCTACATTATAATTACATATGAATGTTGTAAAACATTTATTCTATATAAACAGCCATGACTCGAAAACTGTCTGTTTTGATCACAGAAACATTTGCCATTACCACATTTCGAACCCGAGCCTATCTATCAAACCTCTGCCTCCCAGGTTTATTAATCAGGACTGTCATAAAATTGACAAATGCACAGATTAACGCCGTTCTACTCCCAAAATAGCTTACTGAGCGGAACACAGATGAATAGCCCCTCTATGTTCAGGTAAATTTGACGCTTGCTTAGGTTTATTTTATCACCGAATGACGACATATTTCCCCTTGTCCGTTTTGCACCTGCGGCTGTCTCTTGCGAGCCGTGTCCACATTTTACCGTCCAGTTATGACATATCGTCGTTCCCTCTTCTGATTTGTCTGCTCCTGCTATGTTTTATATATCTACGGAGCCAATGCGTCACAGCGTTTGTGATCAAACATTAATTTTATTATGACTACACATTATTAATCCGGTTTGAGTCGGGAATCCATCTAATCTATTAGACACGTTGTCTGGCTGACTTTAGATAGATACTTTACCAAATTACCTACTCACTCCGTTCTTAGAATGATCAAGTTATTCAATTATACAAAGATTATGTGCGAAATGGAAATTGTTTTAACCATATTTTACTTTTATGTCTTTGACCTGATTTCGATTCTGTCAGCTCTGTTCATTCCAACATTTTGTAATAAAAACCCGCTTTACAAACTACGTAACATTAGCATAGTGATTATGCTTCTGAATTGACTAAAAAACAGTACCAACATCTACAAGTAATTAATTATCATTATTTATTCTTCTATTCTCTTCCACCATAAAACCGAGTTGTAAAATTACTTACTATGTTTGTGTATACCTGAATTTATCCCCAAATTGTTTTTCTTCTTGTTCGTTAAAATTGCAAACAAATATCACTCTAGACTCCATTACTATTGAATTAACTTTTCTAATTTCTTTTTCAGTCTACATTATCTTGAGGGCGGAATATAATCATCAATTGTAAAGAAGACGTGGAACGACCGCATGCCGCAAAGTTTCCCCTGATTCCAGTATCTCGTTAGTGTAACAAACGCGCCAGTTGCCGAGCTACATACCTACTCTCACCGTCGGGAAAGTATTAATTAACAGGGCAACACACTGTTCAAAACAGCTGAGCAATTGCTAAATGGCTATTTTGTTCGCATGTTTATGTTTTCATTCAATTTTGTTTACATTATAGCAGTGTATGATTGCACGCAGCTAATTAACCACCGTATAAGACACAGTTTTTTAAAGGGATTTATTAAAAGATTTGACGGATCACCAAAAACCTCTTAAGAACTCCAGCGTTCCGGACTATGGCCTATTCTTTCTGTATTCTCCCGTCTATTGGGAAGACATGTGCCCCAGCAGTAGATCTATTACCTAAAATTCAGATGAAAATATCCCTTTTTATGAGTTTAGTTGATGTATTATATCTTTTTCGACATTTAGGTTAGGTTGGTCTGGTGATTAAATAAATTAAGACATAAAGTATTTATATTTGGGTTGATTGATAATAAAAATTAAACTTTTAAAATTAAATGTTCGGTTCGGAAACTGTATCTCTCTAAAAAGCCGTTTTTAACTTTATAGCTAGACCCAATATTTCTATTGCTAGCAAAAAATTAGACAGTTCCTTATTCATAGCAATGTCTCAAAACTATTGCCGAATCCTTTCGGTTTCACTAGGCCTAATTAATTTTACTCATAATGAAGCTCTCTTTCAAATACACAAGTTTCTAATGAGTTTATCAAAGAGTTCCGATTGGTGGCAGACATGACATTAACATGCAAATCCCGATTTAAGATGGATAATTTATAACTCCTCCATTAGAACACTTAGCGTATGTTTGGATACATAAATGGAAGGACAATTTATTATTTATGCATGCGGATATGACAATAGAATAACCAATTTTGTCAATATATTCAAGTAATCCCGCTTTGCTCATAGTAGCAACCCTGGCATCAAAAACGAAAACTTTTGGTAATCCATACATTTTGATCGAGTAAATATTTCCTCGATATAGTAGCGTACTTCGGATGTACCCAGAACAGTTGTAGAACATAAGTTTTCGGGATTAAGACTTATTTTTTCCACAGGAATATCCTCGCTAACTAATCTTTTTTTTTTTGGTAATCCATTCTTTAAATACCTCTATTTTGCATGATATTCGATTACGTAATCACAGAGCGAGTATATTCGCCACTAATCGTGCTCCTTGGCTGTATTATGCATATAAAAAACAGCAAACTAATATAACACAAAGAAGTTCTCTACGCACCCATGAACTTGTAGATATCAATATGCACCCTATGTGTACCAATATTACACTGAACTCCTAAATTTTATGTAGTCACGGGGTCGCGCATTGAATGAATAATGTATTGCCGGGGATGTTTGACGTTGTAAGAACAACATAAATACAAAGGTTGCAACGAAATAGTCTTGTGTTGTGTTAAATGTTGTGCAATGAGACAGTTAGGGTTTCCAGTGATTGTTTTAGTGAGGCATTTTATTTCATTACTGATAGCTATGTATGTATATAAATACATACATACATATGACACGCCTATATCCCAAATGGGTAGGCAGAGGTGAATTAGCACCCACTTTATGCCAAATAGGTCAGGTCACTTTTCTTAGGGTGGTGATAATTGTATTCTGCTCTGCCGTCACCACACGGCATTGGTAGCTATTACCATCAGTCTTTTGGTATCAATATTGCTGGGGCCTTCCCTATGTATATTGACAGGCAGGCCCATTGTGGATTGGTGTTAACGACCGCTGGCTGGACTACCTGTAGCTTTGCTATAGATACAGAAGGGCTTAAACAATAACGGATAATAACTTCAAACACATACAAGTCACACACATTAAATTTATCATCTAGTAAGTAGAATAAGTACTTGTGTTATGTATACTAGATGACGAACAAATTTTAATAAACATACATAATTATTTTTGAAAATAAACTACTTATACATATACTTATAACATGAACAACCATGACCGGTGAACATAGTTGTGTGTTCCAGGATTTGAACGCGGGACCTCTTGGACAATAAAGGCCAGCGAGTTGACCATTCGACCAAACCGCCCGTCAATAAGATAAAAACATATGTAATTTAAACATAAGTTCGATATCATCTTGTGTTTAGCAAAAAGCTTATTAAGCAGAAATAACAACTATAGCTGGTGATGAAGTCACCCGCAGTCATTGACCCGAACGGCCTTGCGATAGTGGATAAGTGACAGCCATGACACGGAGACAAGACAACGAAGATTCATTACACTTGTCACCGAGTGAAGGCAACTAATGTATGAATCGATTTGCAGACTGCTTGGTATAGCCATAATTATTCGCTTATGGAAGCGACATATTGAAGGGATAAACGCTTAGTTTCAATATTTTTAATTGACTACTAAATGTAGTATTAACTCTTTAAAAGACAGTGCCAACTAAAGGCAAAGACAACGATAAGGCTTACATGGGACCTAACGTAAATGGCGAAACGAAATGTAGGTGTTAATTCACCTCAGCCTACCCCTTCGGGGCTAAATAGGCGTGAGTATATGGATTTAAGGGGATGAAACTATCCATCAACGCGAATAACTTTTAAAACTTGAAGTGCTGCTTACTGCACTAAATTTCTTAAATTTATCTAATATAGGTACACTTCTATAAAGTAAATTAAGCATTCATATTTCCAAGTACATATAATCCAAGAATATTTAAAACTCAGCTGAATAAAGCTACTTGCGCGCATGCTCGCTCAACCTTCAGTCTTTTCTTGGCCTTATTGCTCTGAGGTGAGTCCGAGTATATTTTGCAATAAAAAATATATTATGTAAAAGGCGAACAAAGATACAAAACTGGTTTGTGTTTTATATAATATTAATGCCTTGTGTTGTCCGTTGTGGGTCTTATAGCCCATAAAATGTTCATGGTGTTTGAGAGCACGAAATGTGTTGTACAACATACCCACGTTTAGCAATTGGGTGCAGTTTATACCCTTTAAAACTTTTTTGATACAAACACATGGTTTATCAAGCAATAGAGGACATTCCTATTTATTTAAAATTCAAGTAGATAGGACTTGTTCTTCTTATTATGTTTGCTGTTAGTACGCTGCTCTAATGTTGATAATTTTTAATGTTATAAAGACATGAACAACAGATCGCTTAAGCTAAGTCAATACACTATTGGTCACCAAATAAGGTAAAACATTGAAAATAAAATGCAAACAAAAAAAGTTTTAGCTAGTGACAGATTAATACAGTAAACAGTTTTTTAATTTAAAGTATAAATTTTATTCGACCGACATCTATCTGATTAATTAAAAATGAACCGTCATTCTGTATCCTTTGTGTTGTCGCGGGTGAAAAATTGGTTTTGTTTGTTTAATTATTTGTCTGACTGATAATATTATTTATTCAATTATCAATATCAACTTAATTAATTCCAACTTTAACCCTCATTTGAGAGATAAATAATTAAATCTAAATTTAAACACTCACTTGATAGAAAATTATACTTGCACAACAAGCATGTCTATCTATACGGCAGAAAAATACTCGATTCGTGTCGTGTTTTAAGTGCATTGCGAGTATTTTCCAAAGCGGAGGCAATTGTCATGTCTTATTTTCCGCCAGTCACAGCGGCTGACGGTGGCGCGATTTACAATTCGCAGAACATTGTGACTGGCTTTAAAATTCAATACACTTTGCTCTCTCCCTATATTTTTCCTTCCATAGGAACGGCCTTTGCCCAGTAGTGTGATATCAATCCCTATATTTTTCCTTCCATAATAAAGGATTGTGCCCAGTAGTGTGGCATCAATGATGATGACACTTTTCTTTCGCTATTTAGTAGTGAAATTAGTAGTCTTTCACTATTTAGTAGATTTGTATATATGATTCGATTTTTATTTGGACATTAGAATGGCTTTCTGGGAATAATTTGTTGAATTTTCTTTTCTTTTACTTTTTCTTTGTAGCTATATAATATATACTAAGGATAATATATGCAAAATTATGCGTCAGTAAGTGATAGGCAGGGAGTTCTAACACAAAATATTTAGAAATATTTTTTTTATTTTATTTATAGACTTTATCTATTTAAGTTTTAAAGACAATAAACTGTTGTAAGAGTACTTTAAATGTTTTTATGTATTGGATATTTTTAATGAATGCCGGATTTCAACAGATTTACGTATAATCTATTATTATTCATAGTTATGTGAAATTAATTGGCCGTGTGGTGACGGCAGAGTAGAATACAATTGTCACCACCCCAAATCTCTCCCGTGGGTGTCGTACAAGGCGATTAAGGATAAATCAGTGATGAGGAATGGGCAGCAGCGTTCCTCTTATACCACCTAGCAATGTACTGCGACTTTTGTGCCCGATAAATGGCAACAGGCTCACCACCTATTACATTGGACCTAAAATAATTGGCGAATCGTGGGTGCTAGTTCACCTCTGCCTAACCCTTCGGGGACATAGGCGTTATTTATGTATGTATGTATGTAATTAATTATCATTCCCACTTAAATAAATGCGTTTTGTTTATATACATTTCTGTATCATCCTTGTATTTTATTGAGACTGGTTGAACTAAAGTGGACTATTTCATCAGTACAACAGCTCTTAACCTAGATCGAAGCCGCGTGCTACGTGCTACGCCGCTTTATGCTACGCCGCTACGACCGACCGCGGCAACCCAATGAAAGTCTCATTAGATATGTGGGACGCGTTAACCTGCGTTTCAACTCCGCGAATCCTCCACGCTTGATTAACGTCCTCATAATTTAATAATAACCTTACCCACACATACCTATTGTGTGATTCATGCTGGTTTGTTGACAATGCATTATACAAGAGCTTGTTTCGGGGTAATGTAAAATTTTTGGCTCTTTTTGATGCACAGCACAACCCTATGAACCACTTATGCTTGAATTAAAATGATTTTTTTTGTTACCCAAGCAAAGTCTCCCCTAGTACCGAAGCCTATTTAGTTTATTTTCGGTATTATTTTGTTCATTGCTCAGTCTGTTACAGTCCCATATCGCAGACATAATTCACACCTTATTCCCAAAGGTATGGGTAGATGTGTATTTACTCCAAACTCCCCTGTGGCCTGTTCTAAGAAGACTGGTTAATATGGAGTCTTTATTCTATCTCTCTATACACTAAAAGACCTTCGGATTTTGTTGTATTTATTAATTTATTTATTAGTAAACATATTTAGTAATTATAAATTTAATTATTTTACTAAATACTACTTACTACTTTATTAAAGGTGCCGCAAATCGCTTTATATTTCGTGCTTCCAATTTATGACTCCAAACCTCAGCCCCCTAGCTCAGCTCACTGGACGTGGACACATCTCCTTCGGAGGAAAGAAAATCGTTTCTACGAAACAGTACGACCATTTGAACAACTATGTTGGGAGCAAATATATATTATTAATAATCCCCAAAAGAGGGTATGTTGAAATGAATGGTGGTATTACTAAGCAGTTTAAAAGCCTTATTACATTTTGACTGTGATTTTGCGTAAAATGGCCAATTTTGGCGATCTTGATCTCAGAAACAAAAATACATTGACAATTTTGACTTAGTGAATAGTGTAGAATACATACATACATACGTCGCGCCCTTCTCCCACAGGGGTAGGCAGAGATCACTTCCTTCCACTTGCTACGATCCTTACATACTTCTTTCGCTTCATCCAATCTCATCAATCTCTTCATGCATGCCCGTCGGTTTCGGGTACTCTTGACCTGGCCCTTTTTCAATAGACTTTCAATTTGATTATGAAAGATCCGCCTAGGCCTTCCCTTTCCCATTTCTTCATTCACTTTCGCCATGTAAATCCTTTTTGTCATTCTCCTTTCATCCATTCTTTCGACGTGACCAAACCATGCGAGCATCCCTTTCTCAATCCTTGTCATTACATCTTCTTTCAAACCACACCTTTCTCTTATCACACTGTTATACAATCGGTCGCTCAGCCTTACTCCAGCCATGCTCCTCAACGCTCTCATTTCTACTGCATTTATTCTACTTTCATGTTTCTTCTCCCATACCCAACTTTCGCTTCCATACATTAATGTCGGAGCCACCACTCCGTTATGAACAGCCATACGAGCCTTTCTGGACACGCTTTGGCTGTTCATAAAAGTTGGCAAGTGTAGAATAGATATTGGCATATTTCTTAGCGGCCTCGGTTTTTGTAAATTTTGCTTAACTTTTTAATTAAACCCAAAATTGTAGAGAAAGAATGCTATAAAATGCGCGAAGGCCCTTTTTTGGGCTCCCTGGAGTGAACTACTGATTTACGCAAATGAAATAAAATAAAATAGAATTTTATCTGTAATATAGTTGAATAGTTCGTAGCGGCCTCGGAATTTTGAAACATCATTGTTTTAATATTAAAAAAAAAACTATGAAAATAGGTCTAAGTTAACTGTGAATATCTCCTTTCTACAATAATATTTTTGAGCAAAATTTATACCAGAATAATTGTTACTTTATGAGAAAAAAATATTTGGTGATGCTAAAGAAAGAATTTATTACCCTATCTCAATAAACACGATAAACATCAAAATTACTACGAAATGCGATGCACCGGCCGTCTGAGTATGAGAGGAGTGAGATTTGTAATAGGGCTCTTATTATGAACGCGGTTCAATGTACAACAGTGTACAGTCAACAACACGTCAGGCTATCACGAAATGTCAAATTTTAAACAAACTATGTGCTTTACTACCAATAAGTTAAGGTTGACAATCGATTGAAGAAATTTGACAGTTTTGGGTACTAGACGTACTAGGCGTTAATAAAAAATCAAATTAACATAAAAAAATGTTCTTAAAGTATATTATTATAAGAATATTCATTATGCAAAGAGGTGTAATAGACACTTGTGATATTTATCGCATAATATTAAATCGTCTGGTTGATTACATAGATTACATCATTCGATGTTTAAAAGTATCTAATATTTAGAGATACATGATAAGCAATATAATTAAAATTACATTGTTGATAGGCAAAAAAATATATTATAAAAGTTAGTCAACATTAATAAAAGCTAATCCACAGCACCATTTTAACTTAAATATTCCTTCGTCTCTGTCACAACGAGAATACGCTGCAATGAAAAGAGACAAACCTGAGATTAAGTCCAAACGGTGTTTTAAAAGTCATTTCATTTCGTTTTTATGAATAAGGTAGGATAAACAAGAGACGACTTTTAATTACACGAAAAATGTGATCCTTCATTATAAAGTAAATTACAAACATTCTTGGGTTAAAGATCCGTCGAGTTCCTAAATATTTTTGGGTTGCACATAATTGTGCACATAATTACTTAAGAAATAATTTTTACTAATTTATATGTTCGTGGCATATTTAACTGAATTTTTTTTCGGGGATCAATGCGGTTTATGTGGTTGTTCATCACTGCAGAATGCAACCAGGCAACCCAAGCCGCACGGCTTGGGGTACCCTTGAACCGACGTTGGCCTCAATAAAATTTCTTATCACCCATCCAATTGCAGACTCTTTGTAAATATTGCTTAGCTCAGGTAATCGCAGGTCGAGCACGCCCCTCATTGGGCTATCGGGCTCCTCAAATAACTCGACGTGTAACAAAATATGGCGTCCAAAAACCTGGCAGCGCCCAATTGTTTTTAAATAGCAAGCAACCTCACACAATTGCGGCTTTTATAAGGTTTACTGTTTACACATTTCGTACACACACAGAGAACTCAACTGTGTATTGTGAAAGCTCTTCCGTCAATGACTAATGTAAATACACTAAATAAATTACTAGTAAAATTATTACTAATAAAAGTATGTCAGTTGTGTGGTGACGGAAAGCAGTGTTCGCTAAGGCGTCTTTGGATGGATAATTATATTAACTATATATTTTTATTATTGAATGTATTATCTGGAGTTCTTCCTACGTTTAAGTTAAGCCGTAGGCTAAATCTACAGTAATCAATACTCAGAAATGCATACTAGGTCATCTTTCAAGGGAAAGCTAAAAGCCAATTTTTTCCAAGGGAAGAATTCTGCCCCAGCAGTGGAGACAGGCTGGTATTGAAAGGCTGGTGTTTATTAAACCTGTAGTTATTCTGCTGCTATGCTATTCGTTCTATAATATATATTCTATATCTTATCATTATTCTCTTATGTCAGCTCTTATGTCTTCACGAGTTAATCTTAACATTAGAAATACACGTGAATGTCTTTAGCGTTAGCGTTTGATCTTCAAAATCAAACTTGATATGCGGTTAGCCTGTGAAATCTCTGAAAGTAACCAAATTGAAACGTGCTGGAAATATAAGAAGCGAAGAATTCCATTCCTTAGCTGTTCGCATTACAAAAGAGTGAGAGTACGCTTGTAACGGTTTCCTTTTAAAAGACGAAATGCGTAATTTAAAAAGGGGTTCTGAGACTCACTGCGACATGAACATGGTTTAGCTACATTTGTGTGATAAATAGTAGAACATAATTTAGTATAGAGGACCTCGGCGACAGAGTGACTAGTGCGTTTGGTCTGGATTGCAAAATTATAGTTTGGCCGCTATAACATGGTACCAAACATTATTGACTTGATGTTAATACACCTATATTATATATATATATATACACCATATATATTTTTGGTATTAACGACTGCAGAAGCGACCGCGACCTACGGGTTAACGTGCCTTCCAAAGCGCGGAGGAGATCGCGATAATTAATTTATGGTCACCCATCCAATGATCAGCCTTAGCGAACACTGCTTAGTTTATGCAATCCAGGCGAGCGCGCTATGCCACTGCACTAGTGAGCTCCTCTTAAAAGAGTTAAGTGGAACTTTTTAATTTTGCAAAGACGACATTAATAATAATCTTTTAAAAGATTAAAAGTATCCCACTTACTTCAATAACTTTTAATTTAATCTGGGCGTAAGCGGATTTCCGAATATTTAATTGAAGCCACCTTTTGAGAAACGGAAAATTTAATTATTCTTGTTACATCCTTGAAAGCCGAGTCCATTAATGAGTTAGGGGAGATAAAATAAAGAAAAATATACTTTAATTAGTAATTTATACATGCATCGTCATATTCCTGCCCTGTGTATTTAGAACATATTTATAAACACATGAAACCTTTTCAAAAACATTCTAAATTTCAATTTGGCACAATATATAATTATAGCAATTGTTTTCTTAAATTCTCTGAGCTGCTAATAAGCTCAAATTAACTGTGGAAATATAATTGGCATTATCGGGTTTGTTTACCTCTGCCCTTTTAGTCGGGCTAATGAAATGATATCGTTATAAAACAAATTTGCCAACAGATTAACGGAGCGAAAAAACGTTGAGCGCATGATTTACTGTGACCATTCGTCAGCATTAAGGGGACCATATTCCTAGCTTCCTGAGGACTTCTCAAGTCGTAGAAACAACGTTTCTACACTTTTGTTACAAACCGGAATATATCATTGTGATTTTAAGAATTTATTATTGATAATTAATTGATGCTACTTTTGCCAACATTAATACATGGAAATTCAATATAAAAATACTAGACATATATTATTATCTTACGTAGGTATCAATGTATCTAGTTGGTTTGCCACATATATACATGTCCAATGTATTGTTATATGTAAACATTATTATATCACTGGTACTCAATTACTAATAAAAATAAATTTTAAAAGTGGCTCTGAGTCTTCATACATATAAGGTGTTTTATTAACACCTGCGTTTCGCCATCTTATTATAGGTACCTACTGTGCAAAATTTAATCAATCACAAGATGAAAAATCATTTACTACAGTCTATCAATGTAGTAAAACTAACTGGGACCAACTCAGTAGATGTTCTAGAATGCCTGTGTAGAGATAAATGATGTACAGTCCGACTGGCTGGCCGGCGGCCGACTGACCAGCACGTCAGACTACCACAAAATGGCAAAATTTCTCAATAGATTTTGTGCTCTATTATTTCCAAGTTAAGGTTGACAGTTTTGGGTAGTCTGAAGTAACGTTGACTGTACATACAAGGAGACTCATCTTTACGAATGTATTTAGACTTGTAGCCTGTGGCTTGCTCTGAATTCCAATTAAAATAGATTCAACATAATTGACGTCCCCCGCGCGTCACCCACAACGAATTAGCACGCAAATAAACTGCTTTGAGCTTTAATTATTCTGTGATGGGCTCGTAAAGTCATGAGAATCAGACCGCAATGACGTCGTTACGAAGAACGACTTTGAGCGTCGATGAACGAAGCGTGGCATGTTGTGGCTAACTTAATGTCCCCTGAATGCACCGTACAGAATAAATGAGCTATTCACATTCTGTTCCTGACACAAATAATAATATAAGCTCATCCCTTGGTATAATGCCCGGGAAGAAATCGTTTTCGATTATCCGTCCTGCTTGTTAATTGGAAATGTAATTGAAAAGCCCCGGGGAGATAAATAGGTGACTGTTATTACAGCCTATCATAAAATTTCCTTTCAGACTAATAAAGAATAATTTACTTGCTTTACAAGAAACCAGTGGGTATTATTAGGTGAAAAAGAATAACGGGGGAAAATTAAAGTGAGATGAGATATTGGCGTTACTTTGCTAAACATTATGTAATAAGCGTTCAGCTCAGCTTATTTCTTCAGTTATGATTTTTTTTATTGCGATGCATTAGTCGTGTACTCATTGGATCAGAACCTAATACCTTAAAAAATATATGTATTATTCTAGCTATGGCTTTTAACTCGGAGACTGGTGGATAGCTCACTCGGCCTCGGTAAGCTCAGAAAGGATGGAAAAGTGTTATCGTTGAATAGGTGTTTTTACCTCGAGCTCTGTAGTGCAACGAAAGTCGTAAAGAGCTAGTAATAGCTAACAAAGTCTTTCTTAAAAAATATTTTAGATTATTCTAACTGAAGGTAGATACACATACATACATCACGCCTTTATCACCTACGCGATAGACAGACTTGTTATAACACTTCCCATTAAAACTCTTAGTAGTAATTTGATAGACCAGTGCACTAGAAACGCTGCTGGTTATATTTTAACTCTTATGTCGCTTCCTCGTTATATTTCAACTCTTAAGTCGCCTTGTAGACCATGTGTACCCACGAGGGAGAGCGATGGCGACAATTGTATTCTTCTCTGCCGTCTCCAAACGGCAGAAATCAATACATAGTTAGGATTATATCGGTGGTCTTACTAAGTATTGATTGGATACCTGCTTCAGTCCGCCCACTTTGCTTCAGTTCTCCACAAGACTTTAACATTTCTTATTGAAAGGACTTAGCAAAAGAATGCTTTAAAATTTATACCGCGATCGTGTATTCCTCCGATTTCTTGACGACATCCTGAACGTAGCGGCCGGGAGCACCGATGCGCGCAAGCCGGCAAAGTGTCCCGACAACACTAATGCGCCCACTGAATATGTATTGAAATGTCTCCTTTTAACATAATGACGCGTCCGCACCACGTTTGCATCACAAACAGCATCAAATAGTAACACCCAATATAATTAGAGCGAACCGGCGTGCTCGGTGCGTTAATTGAATTTTTAATTGCCATATAGGAGCACGGAGATGATTGTAACATTATAAATTTATATACTACTCCATTGTATTGTAACACTGAATTCGGCTTGGTTATCAAAGCAGTATGTTTTTTTAGTCTTAACGTTTTTCCATTTGTATTCGACGAATGTGATTTCGAATCTGACTATGATGTCTCTAAAAGGATAATTTTAACAACCTCTGCCATTCCTAATTGGATGGTTACGAGAAATGATACATAGTCAGTTCCTATTGTATACCTTTTACATTGTAAAGCCAAATTTGTTTTTGAAGTCTTTTATGTTGTCATAGGGATACATAAAATTAATTGTCCATTTATACATTAATACCAAAAACACGTCTTCTCTTCTAAGGGACAGGCAGGGGGTTTTAACCCACGTTATTCTATAATGTTGGTTATGTCAGGTCCTGCGTAGTAGGGGGCGATGCTATTCCCATTCACCGTTGGAAAGTAACTAGGAACGCTGCTGCCCTTGTTATTTTTGCTCTGTACGACACCCACGACAAATAGGGGCGAGTGGTAACAATAATTGTATTCTTCTTTGTCGTCACCACAGGACAAGCAAAAATTATTAACACAATTTTGATTCAATAAAACTATCTTAGATATTTAATTAAGTTAGCTATTGTAGAGTAGAAATTTGCGAATTCTCTCCTTGTTTCGCTACGTCGTCGCAAATACCTGGTAAAGATGCCAACATTTCACACTGCTTACTTAGTCTTAAGGTTTTGTGTTAAGTTGCCCACGCCCGACACCCATGACTAAACCATCTTTAGGATAATTATGCTGTTGCTGTTGTTGGTGGTTTGCGCTTAGTTAAAATAGTGTTTATTGATTGATTTAGTTTATATTATTACTAGTGGTCGCCCGCGGCTTCGTTTGCGTTAATGCCGGTTATTATATAGCCTATAGCCTTCCTCAATAAATGGACTATTCAACACAAAAATAATTTTTCAATTTGAGTCACTCTTCAGCTTTATAATATTAGTATAGATGAATAAGAATGTTAATATATAAACGTCACTTGATCACAAATTATTACTGATGTCACGTAGGTACGCATATAAAGTTAAATAGACTGTGTAAAGAGTTTGATTTCCTCGTATTGTAACCAAACATCAATTGGTCAGAAATCTGTGTGATCAAATTGCCTTTCGAAAGCTTCCAATCAAAGGACCTTCCGAAAGCTACCTTTGGCCGTGGATAGACTTTTGCGGTTTCCCGTATTCTTCAGCGTTTTATTGCTCGAGTTAAGAGAACGTGACCTCACGCGCAGTTATGACTTTTGGAAAATCCGTACAAAAAAAATCGATAACAATTCGGCGTTAACAGTTATACTGAAGTTCGTTAAAAGTTTTCGCGATTTATCCAGATTACAAAAAAATATATTATTACACTATCTTTTCTTTCATTTCTTTCATTTCACTATCTTGCATAATAATAATTGCAAATAATAGATCTATAAATAGATGCATGCAAGACCAAGTCTTGGTCAGCCGAGTGGTATAGGCATCTGCCAGGATCGCAAAGTACGCGAGTTCGATTTCCGCATCAAGATTTTTCTAACATTTGTAACCACAATGTTCTTTGTGCTAATTTTTCTAACATTTATTTTCACATGGCTCCAGACGTATTTTGTTACACGCCATCGTATAAATTGTTAGTATTTGGTCCGTAGCACCTGGCATTGCCACCACTTGGCAACACACCGAGGCGGTTGTCCCGAGAGTGAAAATTACACACAACATGAATGCAAAGTGAAAACTAAATTTAGCGCTAACGAACTTTTTAGTGGTTAGTTAAAAATTCGCGACAGCACTTGGATTTTAAGCGGTCCCACCACATATTATATCGGAGCGATGTGAATATCTAAATCTATTATTTTAATATACGATTGCGAAAATGCGTAGTCATCTCATTTGCAAATTCAACTGTGTTTTAATTATATTAGTATTTAAATAGACATTGCCGTGTGGTGACGGCAGAGTAGAATACAATTTTCACCACCCCAAATCTCTCCCGTGGGTGTCGTACAAGGCGACTAAGGATAAATCAGTGATGAGGAATGGGCAGCAGCATTCCTCTTATACCTACCACCTAGCAAAGTACTGCGACTTTTGTTCCCGATAAATGGCAATAGGCTCGCCACCTATTACATGGGACCTAACATAATTGGCGAAACGTGGGTGCTAGTTCACCTCTGCCAACCCCTTCGGGGATATAGGCGTGATTTATGTATGTATGTATGTAAATAGACATTGAATAGAAACGCATTCCCAAAAAGAGGATAAGGGTATCCTAATATTACTATTTCAAATATTTTCTACTCCAAACCAACGTTAAATTAGCATGGTATAAAGCCAGTGATAAACATTGATGGTTTTATCATAGCACACGTACATACAATACTATAACATATTATTATATAATATTATGTACGTTTGCTATAATAAAACACACACACATACATACATAACAAACGTACATATAAATAAATTCAAGAAACTTTGAAATGCAATAAACCCTTTAAATAAGATTTCCGCCGAAGCATTGTCAGTAGTTTCCCGTCACCTATAAAACTATTTGATATTTTTACGGAGAACACAGACTGGACATTTCAACTTTGTCAAACAATTGGCGGCGGAATCTGGTAACAAAGGAACTTTACAACAAACCGAACTTTAAAACACATAGGGTCTATGCGACATTATATAAGGGACCTTAATTTTATTAGAATTATAAGCCAATTGCAAACTTGTGTCGTGAGCTCTTTCGTTAAGTTCCATGAATCCTTGGGCTTAGATAACTTTCTGTCCCCGGATAGTTCTATATCATAGATGTTAAGTTTTCTTTGTTATGTATCTACTTAATTTTATTAACGAATATATGCTTTAGTAGATAAATAGATATCTTATATTTTTAACTGTAATAGCACTAGCACTTAATGTGAAGTAGCATATTTTAGACGTAAGAGTTCCTAATTTAAGTTCATTTATGACTATTGCTTACGTTGAAAAATATAATAATAGCACGCGCTTATAAATTGTTGCCTTTCTTGTTAATCGGCGTTACTAAATCATTATATCCCCAGATACGGTGTATAACGCATGAATAGTAAAACAGATTACCTACTATAATTTTAGTTTAAAAATTACTTCTGGTGCACACTGTGCAGTGGTCATAGAATGGAAATGAAAGCGTAACCAAATTGATATTGTTCAACATCCGTTTATATATGTCTAAATAAAAATTCAACATAACATAACATAGATAGTGATATCCCAATCGTAAGATAGACATATTTTAAAAACCGTTACATACATACATAAATCATTTGAAATAAAACAACTTTTACGGATAAGACTCGCGTATAATTTGGTGTTTGGCATATTAATTATTTAACCCGACGTTTCGATCACTTTACAGTGGCCGTGGTCACGGGGGGACTGAAGATGACAGGTGTCCTCACAATCAAGTAATAATTAACTACCGTCATAATATTTGATATTTTAGGTGTTCCGGTTTACACATACAGTGCTTACAGTATCATTGTTTTTGGCAGTATGAGGACGGTGTTGGGATTTAATTATTCTAATAATTGGGTCCCAAGCAGGTGGTATGTTCCAACCATTATCCCTATTGAAGTTTGGATGTTTTTATGTTCTGCAGTATGTGAACATGCCTTAGACGGACCCAATCATTATTTAAGATTTGACAAACCGCAAATTCTAGCAAAAGAGAAACGATATATACCTAGAATGATACGTGAAGCTATTGAAATCAAGAAACATCCAAACTTCAATAGGGATAATGGTTGGAACATACCACCTGCTTGGGACCCAATTATTAGAATAATTAAATCCCAACACCGTCCTCATACTGCCAAAAACAATGATACTGTAAGCACTGTATGTGTAAACCGGAACACCTAAAATATCAAATATTATGACGGTAGTTAATTATTACTTGATTGTGAGGACACCTGTTATCTTCAGTCCTCCCGTGACCACGGCCACTGTAAAGTGATCGAAACGTCGGGTTAAATAATTAATATGCCAAACACCAAATTATACGCGAGTCTTATCCGTAAAAGTTGTTTTATTTCAAATGTGTAGTGCTCGTGCAAATATAAGAAAACATTATACATAAATCATGCCTATATCCCCGAAGGGGTAGGCAGAGGTGAAACTAGCACCACGTTTCGCCAATTAAAAACCGTTAACTTGAACAAAATATAAAATATACAATACAAATCAATTCAAATCAAATACCGTTTATAAATTACATTACGTCATTCATCGCGAGCGTTAGACAGACCGAATTGGAATCACCAAAGCACTGAATTAATTTGTCAAATGCCCGTGCTGGTATCGCACCCGTGCACGCTGCAGCTCCCCAATGGCATTAATAAACGCCCACCCCACCACAACCACATGATTAAATCAATGGAACAGAGAATAACCTACATACAACCGCGCGAATCGGTTGCACTACTACAAGCACGCGGGGCATGTGTGCGTTACCACTGGCCGCTGTCGCGCACGCAGCGAGACTGGAAAAAAACCGGTTTATGACGCACAGCCAGTTGCATAATGTCAGGGTTAGTGCGTACGACGTTCTCAGGAAGCTTTTACTCTGTTCGGTTTATCTACTCATGTGCACAACCTCTCGGACAGGCTCACAGTTCCCGCTCCTACAAAGGCCGTGAAACATTACTTGCGGAATTGTTGCTGAAAACGAAAATGGCTTCAAGACATTCTCTTTTCGAAAGAACAACATAACAGCAGACTGGCTGACCATTCGAGAAAACGTAAACAAAAGAGTTAATTGCGCCTTTCTTTATCCTCTGTATAATAATGTAACTCAAATGGTAGTTCCTAGCGGTTCTTCGTTTTCATACGTTTTAGAAATTGCCTTCTATTCCTTTGCCGGTATGCAGTGTAACGAAATGTATCTTCCATCCGTTTCCATGTCGCGATTTTTTGATATAATAATTTGCCCCAATCACATGGGACCTAACATAAGCTAGGGAAATGTGGGTAATACACCTCTGCCTGCGTTTAGGGTAAAATGGCGTGATTCTTTTAGATACGTATGGTCTAATTTGCTAATCATAATTATTAATTCCAACTATTTCACTATTTCGTCTAATTCGCTTTATGACAATGATGGCGGACCAAACTAAACCGATAAATGTTATTCGGGTATTCCTGCAGACATGACCGACATTATCGGCAGCGAAATTCGCAACGGTAAAAATCCCTCGGGAAATTTTCAGCGTTAACAATAAGCTCATATTTTATTTCACGCGAAAGATTTTGGCGTTTCGTGGTCGTTTATTCAATGGACAAATCCTTCTTAATTCATGTCCCCGTGTATTTCATTGGTATTTTGGTATTAGGATTCACAATGTCTCGTAGGATATTTCGATAAAGTTTTGTAGGCGTTTGTGTGATGATTTTCTTTTATTCTTCAGTGAGGATACATTTTCTTGGTGAATTGAAATGCATTTGGTATGGCGTAGTTATATTAAAAGAGTTTCATTTTATTTAAAACAAATTCAAAGGAGGTCAGAATAATTTTGAAAAATGATTAGCCTGATGCGTTCCGCTGACCCTGATTCATTGTATCTAAGCTATGTAATAGTACACTGTAACTGATTCCATTGAAGCTGCTTGAAAAATTAATTGATGAAATATCAAATGTAAACTAACTAAACCCAAATTCAAAATCTTGAGCATTATAAATTGGATGCTTTCATTCAAAAAATGTTTAGAAGAAAAAAGATGTAAGAAAAATTTCGTAAAATTATTGTCCTGGTGTTGGATTCCAGAAAGCTGATGTTATACTATTCTCCTTATAGTGTTTTAAATGTACAGTAATATGAAATAAATATTACCTACTGCTTCAGTTGAATGCAAATATATTGTATGCACTATGAACGTAGGTATGTATCATAAAAACCGGTATCAAGGCTACAGCTGCATTGGACTCATAAGCGTACGGCAATGCGGCGACCGTTTCATATTTTATTATTTCATTACCACAAATAGACTGTAATGAAAACTTGTTTACAGCTAGTATGAGTACTTTACTGGATCAAATCTCTTCTCTATAGCTTATCTATTCTTTATATAAGTAGGGATTTTCATCAGCGCCAGCATCAATCTTCATTCGCGGTTTTCTATGCATATATTTCATTAAATTTTCGTAGACAATAAACAAAGTTGGTAAAAGTAGTAAATTCTTCGTGAATTTATAGGCCTGTGAAAATATTCCCTTACTTTTCAAATATTTGTAAAGAGTTGATTAAAAAATCAACCTTCTCGCAAAAAAAGAAACCACTCGAAATAATTGACGGCCGCCTTGGTCGAATGCTCAGATTGCTGGGTATTGGCCAAGAGGTCCGGGTTCGAATCCTGGTAGGGGCAAACTTTGTGATAACCACACATGTTTGTTTCCGAGTCATGGTTGTGTATATGTTTATGTAGTATATTTTCAACATATTTATACATAATTATATTAAAAATATGTCCGTCATCTAGTATCCATAACATAAGTGCTTAGGCTACTTACTTTGGGCTGGATGATAGGTGTGAGTGTAAAAATATTTTTAAAAAAATATTTAAAAAATTGGTTGTCTATCGTTTGCCCGAAAAACATATGCCATAATATTCATATGCCAGAATTTAATTTGTCCGAATGTTTTGTTTGCCATAATATTCATTTGCCATAATTTCATTTGCCATAATATTCAACTGAAATAATATTATTTTCCATAATTTCATATGCCATACACACACACTTTCCCGAATTTCATTTGCCCGAATGTATTGTTTACCATAATATTCATTTGCCATACTCTTCATTTGCCATAATTCCATATTATGTTATACTCATTGTTTACTGTTTACGTCACGTTAATAAAAAAAATTAATCGATCCAAGTAGCTTCCGTGCAAATTTAGCTTAACGCCTGACATTGTTTCTGTCACGGCTCCGGTGCTACGGGGCTCCGGCGGTCTCACGCGAGCTTATCGTCGCAGATGGTTTAACGCTCACCAGCGCAGCTTCGGCTTGCTGGCCGACTTCGCCCGCCAGCCTCAGCCGCGGAGGCGGGCCTTACAACCACCTGCTCCTCAGCTCGCGGGCCGCCTCGCCCCTCTGCGCCTACGCGATTCTAAATTACACTCTAGGGCAGACAAGTACCACGTGGAGTCGGGGTTGGCCGAGTCAGATTCGCCCTAAAGTAGAGTAAATTGTAACAAATATATGACAGTATGGTTATATATTAAAATTGTTTTTATTTCTAATACCTACTTCTCATTACCTCTTCTATTCATGTCGCTTCCGTACAAATTTAACCTAACAGTATGGCAAATGAAATTCTGGCAAGTGTAGGTATATGGCATATGAAATTATGGAAAATAATATTATGTCAGTTGAATAGTATGGCAATTGAAATGCTGGCAAGTGAAAAATAATTGTATTAGAAACACACTTCCTTTATTTTCACTTTACGACAGACACTTACACCCATATGCATAGTCGGTTCCTTGAGATTTCCTCCGATGCAGTAATGCAATTTTGAGTTAGGTATGTCTCTTAATAACATTTTAACATATTTCACGGAGTAATTTTCAACTAAATTTTTTTTTGTCTTTATTTTTAAATCAGTTTCTATTTTGTGCAAAATAATTAATATATTATACTTCATAATTATTTAACATAAAGTGATAAGTTGCTTGAGAAGTTTCGAGATTTTGAGAGAAGTGCTTTAATAATAAACTAGGATAATAAAACGTGTTGTCGATCAGACCATTCACGCCCTGTTGATTCATATAATCCATTACACCGGAAAAGTGCTAGTAATGAATGAATGTATGTATAGAAAAGAGATAGAAATGGCCAAGTTGAGAGACCAATGAACTATGATAGTGATGACAACATTCCGATCTGATCAAGATGTTGTCTTAGGTTTTATTTCTATGTCACCAACCCTCGTTGCGTAAACTTACAGATATAATATCTGTGGGTAAACTACTTTATGAGTATGCACTGTAATTTAGAACATATTAATTAAGTTAACACCAACTAATCCACAGTGGGCGGGTGTGGCGAAATCTGGCCTATTCCCACTATATTCATTACGTCTCAAGTCAATGAAATCCGTTGATTTCATCCCGAAAAATTTACAACTGTTGACGAAAATTAAGTTGGTGGCAAATGCATACTGAGCATCTTGATTGACGTTGTTTCTATTATAAAAGAGTCTCCCATTTCGTAATATTCAAAACCCTTATCGACACGTATCTAGTTTTGTAACTCTCTAGTCAACTTTATATGTTAATTACCAACAGGGATGGAGTACTTAACATTCAGCGACATGTAGCTTGGAAGAAATAATGGAATGTCGAGAGAATACAGAGTGCTTTTTCTGTTTCACAGCGCACGAAATAGTTTTTCTTGAAGTTTTTAAAGCTAAGCTGGCCAAACTATAAAATACTGAGGAGCTAGCGTGGTGGCATAACGTGCTCGGCCTGCGATTGCGTAAATTAAGCAATGTTTGCTAAGGCCGGTCATTGGATGGGTGACCAAAAATTTAATATTGATGAAGGCCTGTGCTCCAGCAGTGGCGACATGAAAAGACTGGTGATGATGATTACGCTTAGGTGCTAACTTGTCTTGTTTTGTAATAAATGCTGGATAATCTTCTAATGAATAACTCCTAAATGATAGATGGTCTGCAAAACAAAATATTTGCCCCAACTACGACTACAGCAATATACTTGTAATCGGTGTACAAAACTAACTGAAATTTCACTAATTTTAATTTTAAGTAATCACATCTATTCCCATCTAGTCCTAAAATAATGGTACTGCCAGATTAGACAGCAGGTAACTTTCCTTCTCTCCGTTTCGCCATAAGCCTAGGAGATCGCTTACAGGTTGTAGGCATATTAAATATTCCGTTGGACCTGAACAATAGAGGCCGGCAGTCCACGTATACTTCAATGAAGCCACATGGCTCGGTATTACAGCGACCAACTACTTCTTTGTTCCTACCTGTGACGATTGTTTACAAAATTCAATTAAGCAATGTTCTGAGTTAATTGATCGAAGTGAATAATTGAGCCCACTATAATTAATTTTGGCAATAATGTCCCTTTAACAATCCGGATGTTTTAAACAATGCATTTTTACTATAGGTACACATGTACATAAATCACGCCTATATCCCCGAAGGGGTAGGCAGAGGTGAAATAACACCCACCTTTCGCCAATTATATTAGGTCCCATGTAATAGGTGGCGAGGCTATTACCATTTATCGGGCACAAAAGTCGCAATACATTGCTAGGTGGTATAAGAGGAACGCTGCTGCCCATTCCTCATCACTGATTTATCCTTAGTCGCCTTGTACGACACCCACGGGAGAGATTTGGGGTGGTGACAATTGTATTCTACTCTTCCGTCACCACACGGCCTGTTAAAAATATAATTATACATTGTATGTAAATTGAAGTATTTTACGTCTATTTATTCAACGTTGCATTTGTCAATCTCTCACACAGATGTCATCAGTGACGAGGAATGAGCAGCAGCATTCTTGTTAAAGTAGCAATATATTTACTGCTTTAAACGTACCTGCCATAATATTATTAGGCTCACTCCCTATTACATGGGGCCTAAAACAGTTGGCGAAATGTGGATAATGAACGTATGCTTATACACCCTGACATTTGAGTGGTTGTTTTCCCGCAGCAGAACGATTTTCCTTTAGTAGTACTCTCGATTCATGTGAGTTATTTTTTTTATAATCAAATATTTTACTGCGGAAAAACTACCATTAAAATTTCTCGGTGTATAGTCCTTTAGGAAAAATAGAAGCGGTGTACCGTCTTTAGACGCTGACAAATACACTGCAAACTTCCAAAGAAAATTATGTTATGCAATTATAAAATAATCACAAACCTTACCTAATGTTTAGTAATTATTAAACTTGCGACAAGTAACACAAAGCCAAATTCCCAATTCCAATATCATCTTTTCCAGCATCCAATTCGTGTTGAGCGAGAATAATCGGTCTGAACGTCAAGTTTATGCGAATAATCACCGTATTCATGCACATGAATAGATATCTATCTAAACGGATTAATTTGACTTGATAATGTTCGATTAATTAATCTATTTGGAGATTCTATTTGTACAACACTTAATAATGCAGGTAGGTGCTTATTTATACATTTATTCCATAACCCGTGGTTGAAACACAAACACTTTCAAAAACGAACGACGAGGAGCGAAGTGAATATTTTTCTAACCTTCAAGCCAAAAAGTTCGAATAAAAATAGGTGTAGGTAATAGGCATTGTATGATTATTATTTTTTTCCATTAAAATCTAGTTGTGCCTTTTTTTCGAATGTGACCTTGTGAAACAAAGATACCTACTGCAAAATCCCTGAACGGTTAGTCACACTACGACAACCATGTTCAGAATCCGTAAAAAAGTAGCATATTAATTCAATTCTAATAGTGCTCGGTAAATAAGAGAAAGAGACCTTAGAACAGTAACTAAAACTAAAAATTATTTTGTTCATTTCTTCCTCAGGAATATGGTACAGCTATATAAAGTTAAGACAATATGGTTACAAAGAATATTGCTTGATGCGGGAATCGAACCCGCGTCCTCTACGATCTGGGCAGATGTCTGTACCATCGGCCAACCAAGACGTAGGCGAACGTCTTGGTTGTCTTGGATTCCCGCATCAAGACTAAAGATTTTTTTTAACTTTTTCTAACAACAATATTCTTAGTAATACTAATTATTCTAAAATTTTTATAATGTTTGAATTAAAATCAAAATAATAATATGATTACATTTCTAATAAGAATACGAGGATTTTTTCCGTTTTAAAGTCGGGAATGCATTTTTAAGTATGCTTTATGTAATTTTTATTATACCTCTTGGTTGGGGAGCGAAATTGCAATATGACAGCACAACTATCCAATGTTGTATTGTAAGTAAATGAATGGTTGGAAACTGTTGACGTGCAAAACCATCAACAACAGTTAGTTCACATCTCTTGTTCAAAAAGTCCGTCATTATCGTGTACCACAGCGAAGACGAACTAGCAAATTTCGCTCTTGAGAATAAAGTTTTATGAACGAGCCTTCAAAAAATATTAGATTGTTCAACAAGAGACTAAAACAAGACATAATTACACAAACGTTTAGCCACCTAGCTGAGCGAGGATGGCTATAGTTAGAGGATCATAATGGTTGTTTGGTCTCGCATTAAACACTGTACTTTTCACTTTGAATGTTTGGTAAAATACCAAGGTTCTATACAAAATTATAATATTTATTATGGAAATAATTTTCAATTCAGGGTGACAAAGCATGTTACGAACAACTATACAGACAACACAATGTCAGTATAAAGAAATGCCTACGTGAATTTGACGGCTTTTCTCAGAAAATCATCCACTAGCAACAAAACAAGAGTCCACTACACGGTCCACTACACGGTCCACTCCCCCCACTACACGGCACGCCTGAGCCGAGGTCCGCGCCTTTAGAGGCACCCTCAGGCCTACCGATCCAAGCTCCGACTCGGGCGCCCTGTGAGGCTCTCTGCGGCAGTATATCTCCATCGGGAGATGCCGTCCCCCCACGGGGGACGCCTGCCGTGAAGGCACCCTCACAGGGAGTGCTCGACTGCAAGGCTTGAGGACACGTTTGGCTTTAGGTCAAGGTCTTCGCCTTCCCCAAAAAACCCGGTAGATGCTGTAAAGGCCTCTCGGCCATCAGCCTAGGTCTATCAAAAAAAAAACAAGAATTGCAAAGCATTTTCAAGGAAAGTCGAAAGTCGAGAACTGTAAATAATTAATAATAAGGCTTTTTACGCCTTTTTTTATTTTGCACCAAGTATTTTTACGTCAAAAAATTGGCAGTTACAAACCAACAGTCTTAAAACACATATTTTTTTGTTATACATATAGGTTGATTGAATTTTTGGGATCAGCGGTCCCTGCAGAGGGACAGAACTGGCTAACACGACAGTGGAAGATTTCGAAACTGATACTCATTTTCAAGCCATAAATCTGCCCAAAGCAAAAGACAAATAAGCAGAGGAAATTCGTTATAAGCGGGGAATTTCTCAAAATTGCCAGAGCCTACAAAGATTTACGGCTGAGTAGAGTACCTAAGCGCGCACAGATTTTTCTGAACTGTAAAAACAAGGCAAGTTATCATTACCATCATCATTACCAGTCCTTTAATGTCCTAACAGCTGGGGTACGGGCCTTCCCTATGGAGGGTAGAATATAGGGAGAATGGGCCATACCCACCACGCTGGCTCAGTGCGGTTTGGTGGGCATTATCGATTGCAGATTCAGCCGGAACTAACAACTTAACGTGTCTTCCGAAGCACGGAGAAACTCGAGAAAATAAATTTTTGGTCACCCATCCAATGACCGCCTTAGCAAACATTGCTTAATTTACGCAATCGCAAGCCAAGGCCGCTATGTGACAGCGCTAGCGAGCTGCTCTTAGCTAGCGAGCTCTCAGGGCAAGTTATAGGGAGAAAGAACTTTAGCGTCATGTCAAAAGAGATCACCACCTATCTAAAGCCTAATCCAGAACAATTATGCTATTCTTGGCGGATACTCTGAAGCAATAGGTATAACAACGTAAAAATGACTATTCAAAACAAATTTGATATTACCCAGCGTATCACAACGCATTAACATTCTCTGAACTAGCCCACGATTATCGACATCAAGGAAACATTCAACTCAACTGATTCTCTGTGATACCTACATGTGATATACTGCTTGACCATCCTGTTCGCTTGAAATCGCTCACCTAAATAAGTGAATAAATTGTCCGGTAATTGCATTTTCTTGGACAATTACTTAAAAATGTTGATTATAGACTGCCTAAGTAATTCTTGTGCGTGTTAAATTAGTTATATCTAGCTGAATAAGCTCTGGTGACGAATTATTGAAGGCATGTGTGCATCCATCCTTAGAGCATAATAATGTTCTTTGATTTTTCTTCGTTTTAAACCAGTTGGATTTGCAAAGTGCATAGCAGTTAATATAATAATATATACTTAAGTACAGTCGCAAAAAATACAGTCCTGCATTGCCTAAGTATTTATGAAATATTTTTTCTTCGTCTTCTCGCACCCAAAATATGGTTTATAGTTGGAACGTTGTAGTTGGTACGCTAGTACCATTGACTAATATTAATCTGGACTAAAGCCAATTGTTTGTGAGCACACAGAGCTTATTTGCAAGTCTGTTACGACTAGTTCAAATACCTAGTATCCCCTTAATTTGACGAATTATACGCAGTTACGAATTGTTTATAGAACTTGCAGAACTAGCTAACCTTGTTAAACCGCTAATATAAAACTCACTAGCTGCGTAATCAAATTGTGTTACGATGTATCGTCGATGTTTATAATTGCGACTTTTTCCGAATGTGGTAAATTAATCCTACTGTGTTTTAGGCAACAATACAATGTTCTCGTGCTCATGCAAATTAAAGGGAACATTATGTGCTTATTTTGCCAACTTTCATAAAGCAAATGACAATAGACCCAAAGTTTTTGGTGGTTAGAAAAAGAATTTCGAAAAATTATGGTCTTAATGCGGGAATCGAACCCAAGAGCGCCGAGGTTGGCCGAGCGGTCAGGCACCTGCCCGGATAGCAGCGGACGCGGGTTACACCAAAATCTTTGTACTTATTTTTCTTACATTTATATAATATTAAAATTAAAATCGAATAGACAATAGACTCGTTCTCTATTACTGGCATCTATCAAAAATTTACGAAATGTACTAGTTTCGACATGTTTTCTACCTTTTTCACGATAAACATAGATAGTCTAATCTTTGCAAGGTTAGTAATATCTCCGATTAAATAATCATTTTTATGTATTTTTGTTTTGCAACTTCTGGCCTATAATTCAACCAACTTGGAGAGGGAATTTATGTAAATAACTTTTCCACTTCAAGTTTGTGGAACATAAATAAACGGGGCTCATATTTAAATTAACTGTATAAAAATGTGTGAGATGTTTTGACGTAAAGTGATACTTTACGTAAAAACATTTTATTCTTGGCCTGTTTCTGCTTTCTGGAGTCACTATGTTTCGTCTTCCATTCATATCGGTTAGACGTCATCTAGCCATCCACTCCCTTTTGATTCAATCACCCATCACACCGGAAAGATCCTAGGGATGTAGTAATTGTACAGGTAAGTGATGGAAAGGAGCACGTCGAGTGACTAACAGCTCTCTGTTCCTTACGTTAGACGTATGGTAAATTAAAGTTTACAATAAAATAGTTGATTTTTAACTGTTTTTATAGTTTGACTTGCTATTTACTTTTCAGTTATAATTGATTCCATCTTCTTTTAATTGATTCCATTATTCTCGTATTTTACTAGACTGCCATACTGCCAATTGTTTTATTTAGATATTTGCCAAATACAAAGCCAATACTGGCCGCTAACAATAAATACGTAGGTACGGTTTAATTTCTCAGATACTTTGTCAAAAACATTGATTAAAGGATCAAAAAGCATTTCGGTCCATTAAGCATATGCTGTAAACTGCTGAGATATCGCCTCTAATGAAGGAAGGAACAGAACTGGGTGTCAACGTTTTATGCCGTTTAGCGCATCACCATAAAAAAACCAGAGGGAGAGTAAAATATTAAACACCAGTCGCTTGACACCAATCAATTAGATTTTACGAGGAGAACTTTGCAAAAACTCTGGTACTATCTTGTAATTTAAATATTATAAGCAAGAATGATAAGCATGAAACCATGCGACGTGGTTTAAATTTTAGAGAGACAATTCAGTAAGAGCTTATCTAGTTAAATAAACCAAGGCTCTATATAATGCAAAACATTTTTTTAATTCAGTTCATAGCTGTAAGTAGCATACATATTGCACAAAATGTGCCCACCCCAGCCTCTAAAGCAATCCGTCGCTTGTTCGCTTTTATCCTCTGCATCCACGTTTTTCTAATTGCGGGGAGCCGCAGTAATTGCTTTGGACGCATCTGAATTAATGTGGCGATTTGCTCTCTGCACTTCAGTCTTCATATACGGTGCAAGAAATGTGATGTATTTCTTCTCATTTCTTCTGTCTAATTGGCGTGCTCTGAAGTAAAAGCTAAGAGCGCTTATTCCGCTAACTTCTGCACATATTCAAGCTCAAGAGTATTATGAAGCGACAACTTTAGTACACATAAGTGAGTGAATAACTTAACTTCCTTATTGCTAAGAAATAAGGAAGTTAAGTTAATTAATAAATATTGGTGAAATTGACATAGTTTTGGTTAGTTGATTTTAGTTAAAATAATTAGTCACGATAGTAGCATCTTGAACATCGTTTCATGGATGTTAATAGAACGAAAATCATACATTTCAGTAGGGAAACAGGCATAAATAAAGAATAAGTTTAGATCATTGTACCATTGTTAAAATGATGGTTTTTACTTACCTAAGACCCTATACCGGAATTATATTTCTTGTAAAATATCAACGTCGAGATTACTTTTTAATTGTAACACATTTTTATACATTTTAGTCCCCACCAAAATAATTTCTTAGTCGTTGTCTAATACTGCTCACACATGGTGTTTAACTAGATAATAAAAAAAGACTAGCATAGAGAGCATTTAAATTGACTAGAAGTGCGTTTTTAATGAGCCATAGACTTATGCTTCGGCAGATTTAATCTTGGAAGCTTCTGAGGAAGATTCCGATTTTTAATCTAATTCTTTTACACATTTGTCTGATTTTCATAGTGTTTAATTGTTAATTTGTTAGCCTTATGTAATTTAATTGTTCAGATTTATATTTTAGGAAAGCGTATATTCAATGTTTTTTGATATTGCTAAGTCGGTTATTAAAGTTTTAGTCGACAATTTTTTGCCCTTTCTAGTCCCACATTTTATAGACGAAATTTGCAAAATCTAACCCTTTTCGGGTGCCTATTAGTGTGCCAAACGCCCAGCTTTGCCTTTGCCACCTTTGCCTTTTATATAACTTAAAAGATATACCTAGTATCCTTTATGTTGTAGAAGATAAAAGACACGATATACAAAGTACTTATTTAACTTCTTACCACTGCTGCGCCGGCTACAATAACCCCGTATCAAGGCAACACCTGACTCAGCGGAAATTTATTGGAGCTGTAGAATAAAAAGTTTAATTTCCAAGTGTTTGGTGACATGATAAATTAAACTTCTTAATCCTATTTTACTTTTAATTTGTTCGTGCAGCAATAGGAGCTTTTATTTTTCTTATAACTTGGTTCTTCTTCATTCTATATTACATGGTGCCTGATTAATTAAGTTTCTAAAAATTAAACATTAGACATAGGTATTCAATGTGTTTAACCAATCTATAAGCTTCATACAGAGCAAATGAAGGGCCACGACTGAAGTTCCCAAAATAACGACCAATAAAATAATAATAAAATAAGTTGTGTATGTGTAATTCATTCCTTATAAATCGTTTCACCATGCGTGGCCTTATGTGGCGAGTATCTCGCGCGGGAGCCGCATACTCTTGATCGCGCATAATCCAATCGCTGTAATTACTTTTCTGTAGATAGTTTCAAGTAAAAATCATGAAACTTTTTATCTCCAGCAAACAGTGTCATCATCATCATCATTACCAGCACTTTTAATGCCCCCACTGCTGGGGCACGGGCCTTCCCTATGCATGGAAGAATATAGGGAGATAGGGAGAAGAGCGCTCTTGGCCTGCAATTGCGTAAACTCGCTAAGACCGGTCTTTGGATGGGTGACCAAGTCACTAAGACCGGTCTTTGGATGGGTGACAAAGTCGTTAATACCTACCCAACAACCCGCACTAAGCCAGCGTGGTGGGCACGTGGTGGGTCATAGTCCAGTATTCCTATATTCTTCCAGCAAACAGTGTAATTCGTGTTTTTAACCTTTTTACATATTATTTTTTTTAACTTTTTACTTGCTTACTTTATGTTTTTCGTTATAATATTTCCCTGTATTACTTTAACTACTGATGGTTTCATTTTACATTGGTCTTCAATTTCAAAGTGGTTAAATTGTATTGTCGACGGAGATCATAATTGAGTCGCATACGAATGTAATCAAAGTAATCCGAGGCGCTGATGGTTGCTTGAGCTAAGGGGCGTGAACTGCGTTTAACAATCCACTCTATGTAATCTATGATGCAAAGCCTTTGGGCACAGTAACCGATACCGTTATCTGAAAGCCAAGACGTATTAAGACGGCGCGTCTAGAGTCTACTTAGTCACGAGCTATTGCCCACTCAGTGCTGATAGATTGACTACAGATTCAACTAGTTTGCTGCCTGCTTGCTCGGAACAATGAAACTTAATATATACTCTAAAAGAGCTAGACTACAGGAGCTCGATAGCGCAGTGGCTCGGCCTGCGATTGCGTAAACTAAGTAATGTTCGCTAAGACCGGTCATTGGATGGATGATCAAAAATTTATTATCTCCACTCCAGTGCCTCCGTCTTGCTGTATATATACATATGTAATCGTTAATACCCACCTTTCCGCACTGGGCCTACGTAATGGGTTTTGACTCATTCCCCCTATATTCTGTCCTGTCATCCATAGAAGGAAGAAAGGGAAGACCTGTGCCCCAAAGTAGGGACTATAAAGGGCTGATGATGAGGATACTACACTTTCTGTACCTGGACGCTTGTTAACACAATGATAACAGTATAAAGTACCTATAGATATACGTCACGTGTCAAAGGAATGATTAACGGTCTTATTCTCAAGTATCACGTGCCCGATAGATGGCAATAGCCTCGCCACTTATTACATGGGACCTAATATAATTAACGAAATAAAGGTGTTAAGTACAAAGATTTTGGTGGTAAAAAAAATTTTTGTTATATTCGTCAAACGGCTGAACGGATTTTAATGATTTAGGTCTTAAATGAAACGTATAGAAATAATGTTTGGGCGAATAATGACGTTTGACGAATATAATAAAATAAACTGAGAGATGTAATCACGAAATGATTTAATATTCAAGGAATGCGAACTCCGATCGGACAAAAAATCAGGACAAGCGCCATACCAATTCGTATTCTATGAGTACATACTAGAGGAGCTCGCTAGCGCAGTGGCACAGCGCGCTTGCCCTGCGATTGCGTAAACTAAGCAATTACGCTAAGGCCGGTCATTGGATGGGTGACTAAAAATTTATTATCTCGAGTTCCTCCGTGCTTCGGAAGGCACGTTAAGCCGTTGGTCCCGGCTGCATCTGCAGTCGTTAGTACCCACCAACCCGCACTGGGCCAGCGTGGTGGGTTATGGCCCATTCTCCCTATATTCTTCCATCCATAGGGAAGGCCCGTGCCCTAGCAGTGGGGACATTAAAGGGCTGGAGATGATGATGATGTTGATGAACAGAAATGGCGAAACGTGGGTGCTAGTTAACCTCTGCCTACCCCTTCGGGGATATTGGCGTGAATTATGTATGTATGTAAAATCGAATAGGTGTTAAATAACCTTTACCTACTCCTTCGGGGATAAATAAGCATGATTTAAGTATGTATGTTATCCGTAATTCTGTATAAAATAAGTACTTCCCCTACCTTAGAAAAACACAGCTAGTCACCAAATGTTTTTGTAGCCATAACCAGCTCGATCCAAACTTGTCAAAACACTATTCAGCTCATTTGGTTTCCAAACAGTTGCCTTGCCGCAGCGGTGGAGTATTAGCCGTATAGAAACAAAAAGACTTCGTGGAGTTGAGTCCCATTTTATCTGGCAGACTGCCCGCGTGGAGAAAATTGAAAAGTTCCGATACAAACGCAATTTCTAACTCATCGCCCGCAAATGCGACTGTTCAGTAGGTGCAATTCTGAACTATATTGCGTTGATAGTAGGAGGTGGCACGTTTTGATGCACTCGATGGAATTAATTTGCTGCCAGGGAGCCTAAACAAGTAGCCAATCTATTCAAAGGAATAGATTATACTTGGCTAGGCACCCAGATACAGTGAAGCGTCATGGCCATACAACGTTTACAATGGTTTTAGTGTCTAAGTATAAGGCTCGAGTTCACCAACACGTAAAATAAGCGATTAAAAGATAACCGCCAGATTTTGACAGTTCTTCTATACTCTATGTTCTTCTATACGGTAAAATGTCAAAAACCGACAGTTAAATAATAATCGCCCGTTTAGGTGTTAGTGAACTCCAGCTTAATAAAAGATTTTTTTATTTTAAAGGAACAAAACTTGACGACATTTTTGCCCGTTCTGCTCAGAACAAGGTATTTTACGAACGTATGGTTACATAACATACATTAATTATGCCCATTTATCCCCGAAAGGGTAGGCTGAGGTGATTTAACACAAACGTTTCGCCAATTATGTTCCATCCATGTAAGTATGTTGCTAGGTAGGTAGTATCAGAGGATCGCTGGTGCCATTACTCATTGCATCTTAACTCGTCACCTTATTCGACACTCGCGGGAGAGATGTGGTGGTTACAATTTATTGTATTCTGTTCTGTCGTTACCACACGGCACGTTTTTCTTTGAAGATTCACGTGTGTGCGTAACTGTAAACCTTATACGGAGAAACCATATTTTATTTTCTTTTATCTTTGTTAAGATTTATTTCGATGTGATATTCACAGAAATACTTTTCAACGATATACTGCGACCTTCCTCCCTTTCAGGATATATTGGCGGCATTCCAACGCGATGCAGGAGCAAATCCAGACAGTGACGGAGCCAACTTGAGCCAAGTGATTTATACTGAAACCCGATATTGAAATAAAAGAAATTCACAGATGTTTTGCATCTCGAGCAATCGTTTTTTGCTGGCTATCTTATCACACATTGTCGGAACACAACAATGCTGTTAACATTATTATTATGGCGACAGATTTTGATAAGACGGCGGTGGCGCTAGCCAGGCGGACTTGAAAGAAGTCCTACCACCAACCAAACCAAGTACAAATTTTGTATCTTGGTAGGGGTAGGCAGAGATCACTTCCTTCCACTTGCTACGATCCTTACATACTTCTTTCGCTTCATCTAATCTCATCAATCTCTTCATGCATGCCCGTCGGTTTCGGGTACTCTTGACCTGGCCCTTTTTCAATAGACTTTCAATTTGATTATGAAAGATCCGCCTAGGCCTTCCCCTTGCCATTTCTCCATTCACTTTCGCCATGTAAATCCTTTTTGTCATTCTCCTTTCATCCATTCTTTCGACATGACCAAACCATGCGAGCATCCCTTTCTCAATCCTTGTCATTACATCTTCTTTTCACACTGTTATACAATCGGTCGCTCAGCCTTACTCCAGCCATGCTCCTCAACGCTCTCATTTCTACTGCATTTATTCTACTTTCATGCTTCTTCTCCCATACCCAACTTTCGCTTCCATACATTAATGTCGGAACCAGCACTCCGTTATGAACAGCCATACGAGCCTTTCTGGACACGCTTTGGCTGTTCATAAAAGTGTGCAAAGCCCCGTTTACCATATTCCCAGCTTTCACCCGCTTTTCAATATCACTATCACACTTTCCATCTCTCGTAAATACAGATCCTAAATATACAAACTCTTTCACTTGTTCAACATTCTCACCCGCTGTCTTAATTTCACACTTCGTCATTTGTTCATCCCTTTCAAAAACCATGATTTTTGTCTTGCTTACATTTACTTTCATCCCTTTCTCTGTCAAAGCTTCATGCATAACTGTTACCATCTCCTGCAAATTTGTTTATGATGATGCTAATATAACCTGGTCATCAGCGTACAGCAGACATTTGATATGTAACTCGTTCATTCGTAATCCACAATCAAATTCTTTTAGTCTCGTCAGACAATTATCCATGTATAAGTTGAACAGCCATGGTGACGCTACACATCCTTGTCTCACACCTGTACCGATGCGAAACGACTCTGTGTATGCGCCATTTATCCTAACACAAGCGTTCGAATCCTCATAAAGAGATTTCAACGCCTGTATCAGGCTGCTGCTCACTCCATACATCGACAAAATCGACCACAGTTCATTCCTCACCACTCATTCATAAGCCTTTTCTAAGTCTACGAAAGCGCAATATACTCGTTGGTTTTTAGCCAGAGATTTCTGAGTAATGCATCGTAGAGAAAAGACTTGATCCGTACATCCCATTCCTTTCCGAAACCCTGCTTGCACGTCCCATATTCTATCATTAGTTTCTTTCATAATCCTTTCAATCAGAATCTTTGCATACAATTTGCCGACAACACTGAGAAGGCTAATACCACGGTAATTTTTGCATTCCAGCTGCGACCCTTTACCTTTGTACAGTGGCACAATGACGGCTTTACGCCAGTCTTTTGGTACTTGGCCACTTACCCAACAAAGGTTCAAAAGGCGGTGCAGCTGCTTAGCAATGGTACCCTCACCAGCCCTCAGCATCTCGACCGATATCCTATCACACCCTGCCGCCTTTCCTGCTCTCATACCTTTCAATGTTTGCACAATCTCATGCATACTTATTTCATTCTCATTCAAATTGTCTTCCACATGATTAGCCTTATATTGATCTTGTATTGATCTTGTATTACTTTGTATTAAATCGATCTACCATCGGATCGAACCCGGGACCTCTGGATCTTAATTCCGGTGGGCAAACCACTACACCACGGGGGCGGTTATATTACAATTAATTACTATTACAATTAATACTATTAATTACAATGGACATTTTAACAATTTATTGACCTAATTTTTCTTTCAACGCTGAGTTTCAACAAAACGAGACAGTAATAAATACCTAACGAGTTTTAAAAACCATAGACAACTAATAATCGCCATCAATTTAATAAAAATATATTACAGTTCTTCATCTTCCTGCCCTGTTCCCAGTCTATCTGGGGTCGGCGCAGTATGTTTCCTCTTCCATTCATATGTCAGACGTCATCAAGCCATCCCTTTTGATTCATATCATCCATCACACCGTAAAGGTGCTACTGATGAATGCATGTATAGAAAAGAGACGGAACGGACCATGACGAGAGACCGATGAACGGAGAGAGTGATTGGAATGACAAAATTCCAATCCATACTGCTCAAAGTTTTGGCTTAGGTTTTACAGCCGGCCGCCTGCCTGACACTAACCCTCTTTGGGTATGCTGTTGTTGCTGGTTTGCCCTCCACCATTCGGGTGCCCCAAGGTGCTTATTGGTCTACACCGGGCAAACTCCCTTAGTCGACTTTTACGACACCTATGGGATGAGTCCTATTCTGGCCTATTCTACGTAATTTGTTCGCTCCCCGGCCAGCATAGAAGACCTTTTTTCTCTTTAAAAAATCTAAAGGATAAAATCGTTTATATTTATTTAAATAATAAATAAATAAATATTTTGGGATCCACTCCCGTTTTGATTCATATCATCCATCCCACCGTAAAGGTGCTAGTGATGAATGAATGTATAGAAAAGAGACGGAACGGACCATGTCGAGCACAGATATATTGATATATCTGTGAAGTCGAGAGACCCATGAACGGAGAGAGTGATTAGAATGACAACATTCCAATCCATACTGCTCAAGGTTTTGGCTTAGGTTTTACAGCCGGCCGCCTGCCCGACATCAACCCTCTTTGGGTACGCTGTTTTTGGTGGTTTGCCCTCCACCATTCGGGTGCCCCAAGGTGCTTATTGGTCTACTGCTGGCCTATTCTACGTTATTTGTTCGCTCCCAGGCCAGCACAGAAGACAGCATAAAATAATATATTGCAGTTCCTTTTTTCTTATTAAAAACCTAAAGGATAAATTTGTTTTTATTTATTTAAATAATATATAAATAAATATTTCTTACACTCACACCTATAATCTAGCCCAAAGTAAGAAGCTTAAGCACTTGTGTTATGGATACTATATAACGGATTTTTTTTAAATATACTCTTAATATTTTTATATAAAATAATATTAAAAATATACTACATAAACAACCATGACTCGGGAACAAATATCTGTGTTTATCACAAAATTTGTCCCTAACAGGATTCGAACTCTGGACCGACCTGACCATTTGACCAAGCCGACCGTCTTAGGTCAAATGTCCAATATGTAAAAATGTACCTACTGAGGACTTTTAGTGATCCTGTCAATTTAATTTCAGCTGCATTTCCTAATTTTTTGGGTTGGTAGGTATCTATTTCTTTTAGCCACACGTAAGTAAAAAAGCCGGAACATTTTGGAAGCAGGTACATAGCTTAATGGTTATTTTATTTTTAATACGGCTCATTCTCATTCGAAGTTTTGCTTGTATCTCTCGATTGCTCAATTATTAACACCTTTATCCCAGTTTAGACATGACCTCACGTACACACATAGGTACATGGCGGAATAGTCGGGATAGGTACCGAATTCCCTGCCGTGAATAAAATAAAGCCATCCCTTGGGGCTCAGTCCCAGAACAATGACTTTTCTTTACACCTTTCTAAATTCTCTGTGGTCTACTTTATTCATGAACACTCAACGTTTATTGCCATTACCTACTGATTTTTGCAATAAATAATACTTATTCTTTAGACTTTTCGCACGGCGGTAGTCACTGAAAAGTTAAAAAGTACCTAATAATAGACCGTAGCGAACTTAGCACTCTGCTTAGACAGTACCTACTGAAACACTGATTGCTGAACGTTTTGCCGCTAACTTCATATAGGTACAGGGTTAATTTTAAGACATGAAAAACCTCGCAGGAGTAGCTATGATAATAATGTTATTTAATGATGGAACAATAGGAACTAAAATAATTATTTTGTTGAATGTAAATAACTAATATTATTTAAAAAATAAGTATATTGTTGCTCATTTGTTCAACAAAAATAACTAATAATGATATTTGATCAACCGAACGTTGTGTATGTACCTATTACCGAATAAATAAATAAATTGAAGGGTATTTGGCAGGGAGTTGAAACCACACTGTGTCTGGCAATGGACACAGCGATTTGTGGTGGTTTTACAAATAAAATATGTAAAAACTGAACTTTATACTACAGCGAAAGTAATACCTAATTTTTAACACCTTTATTATCTGTTACCTTCCAAGTAACTGCGACCTAAGGGAGAGTGCTTAGCGCGCTTTCAATGGCGTCAGTAAATTTTTTTAGAGTGGGCTTTGTGTAGTAGTAAAAGTAGTGTTATTTTGATGCATAAGGATCCGTGTTGATGTTCGATTATGAAGAATCATTAATAATAATAATAATAACTCTATCTCTATCATTATAAACCGACATCTCGTCGAGAAAAAATAAACTTAAAAATAATAATAATAATAACTTTATTAGAAACATTGAAATAAAAGTGTTGTGCCGTGTTTGACGTTGAGAATTTTATAGTGGTTTTCACCACCTTATCGGTCACCGTCATAAGCTCTGTTATACCAATTAACTCGCGCGCCAAGCACTCCCTAGATGCGTTTTAATTAATTATGTTTCACTCATATTTTAATGTAAAAATCATTTCATGCATTAGTATCATTCAAATAAAATGCATGAAATAATTTTTACATTAAAATAAATAATAATAATTAAAAATTAAGGAAAGTATACAAAGAAAGTTCCTAGAAGACTTGTTTCGAGTGTTTGGCGCGTTTCGTGGTGTCAGTCAGATTTATTTTCGCTAATTCAAAAATTGTTACAGAGTGGATTTTGTGCAGTGAAAGTGGTGTTATTTTGATGCACAAGCATCCGTGTTGATGTGCAATTATGCAGAATCATTGAAAATAAGTCTTGTGATGGTGTTTGATGTTGTGGTGAAAACCACGTAAAAAGTGGTTTTGCTCACTTCATCAGTCACTATCATGAACTCTGTTACCATCCAATTCGCGCCAAGCACTCCCTAGATGCGTTAAAATGTGTGACACCCATATTTTAACGTAATATTCATTTCATTCATAATTTCATCCACTCATTATTTCACAAAACTACAGATAAAATATACACTAAAGACATGGCTGTATGGGCTAGACCCTTTGCCTTCCCTAAAATATAGGTAGAATTTAACAAAAAAAAAGACTTGTTTCGAGGAGTGTTTGGCGCGTTTCGTGATGTCAGTCAGATTTATTTTCACTAATTCAAAAATTGTTACAGAGTGGATTTTGTGCAGTGAAAGTGGTGTTATTTTGATGCACAAGCATCTGTGTTGATGTGCAATTATGCAGAATCATTGAAAATAAGTCTTTTGATGGTGTTTGATGTTGTGGTGAAATCCACGTAAAAAGTGGTTTTGCTCACTTCATCAGTCACCATCATGAACTCTGATACCATTCAATTCGCGCCAAGCACTCCCTAGATGCGTTAAAATGTGTGACACCCATATTTTAACGTAATATTCATTTCATTCATAATTTCATCCACTCATTATTTCATAAAACTACAGATAAAATATACACTAAAGACATGGCTGTATGGGCTAGACCCTTTGCCTTCCCTAAAATATAGCGAGAATTAAAAAAAAAGACTTGTTTCCAGGAACGTTGAGTCAATTAAATAAAAACTGCGACCCAAGATAATTTTTTTTAGCGGGGATCGTTCTTACCTGTTTACGGACCATTCATAAAGAAACTTACAGCCTTTATAAAATTACGAAGGTCTGGCTGTCGTGGGCTCTTGCTATAATATATTTTGATTATCATTTTAGATTAAATTCGCTACACACTAAGGCTGTGTGAACAAGATTCCTTTGACAAAAAAATAGTTTATTTGTGAATGTCACATTTGACATTTCTCTGGATGGATATGGCGTAAATTATTTGTCTCATGTGAAATAGTAAACTTCTAGAAAAATAACGATGGCTGCACGAGGAGAAAGAGGTGTTATGAGGGTTTTAGATAAGCTAGAAGCCTCTGTAAGTTCAGGACAATATTATGAGGCCCATCAAATGTACAGAACACTTTATTTCAGGTATAGAAACCGTGCACCCAATTATGTACTTTACTACACAGTGGATAAATTTGCATGTGAAATTTCAGATATTTAAGTCAGAAAAAGTATGCAGAATTATTAAATTTGTTGTATAAGGGTTCTATGCTGCTATTACAACATGACCAGCAAGGTAGTGGAGCAGACTTGGCTATTTTGCTCATAGATGTGCTGACGAAATCAGAAACTAAGCCATGCGAAGAATGGATTGATAAGTCAGCTAAGCTATTCGAACTTATGAATTCAAGCATACCAGAACGTGAATCTTTCCTTACAAATGCAGTCAAATGGTCCATGGATAGTAACAAAAAAGGACATCCTTTACTTCATAAGGTATATAACACTTTCTACTGGAATCTAATTAGATTTGTTGTATGGTCATCAACAAATCAACATCAAGTATTGGGTAAACTCAAAAGGTGTAATATAATGATGTAAAAATAAGTGTATCCTCTTACATGACATATTAAGGGCATGTTTCACAATCTAAAAGTAAGTTCTGAGTAGCTTATTTTGCAGTTCAGTTGACATATATTTCATCTTACAACTGTCAATGTCAAATGATCTGCCAAGTATAGCTTACTTACTCAGGACTTAGGTACTTGTAGATTGTGAAACAAGCCCTAAATATGATACACAATTTTAATAATATTAGAATCAAACTAAAAATATGCAAATGTTAGATTGACTTTTGTTTTTAAATACCTCATCTAGTTTTATGTATTAGAAGAGATAGATACACAGATCTAACATAATGCTTCAACTATAATTCCAAAAATACCCTTATTTCTCATATGAATGCAATCACTACTGGATTAAGCCAGGGCAGTGCATGTAGCATATTCTATTAAGGGGCCTTTAGATTAGATAGATTAAAGGGTCGGGGAATAACAATAATTATTTTGAGAAAATGATTGTGCGCGGGACCATAGCCTTTGCTACACTTGCTATGTGGCTTATCTGCCACTCAAAGCAATGGCATCATATCAAGCTAATAGTTTACATTATCTATTAAGTACTTACTATCTTCCATGCTCACATTCTCTAAAAATGTTTACAGAGAATAGCTGAAGTTTATTGGAAAGAGAAAAAATATACAGCAGCACATAGACATTTCCTGCATTCGTGTGATGGATCAGCTTATGCCAGCATGCTAGTAGAATTACATACAACTAAAGGACTCAAATCCGAAATAGATCTCTTTATTGCACAGGCAGTTCTACAATTTCTGTGCCTTCGCAATATACAGATGGCCACAGAAACATTTAACAAATACACAGGATCCCATCCTACTATAAAGAATGATAAAGGTCCTCCATATTTATTGCCATTACTCAATTTTATCTGGTTTCTATTAAAAGCTATTGAACAGTAAGTATTCAGTAACATTATTTTTGAAATTATTTAATAAGCATCTTTCTGCCCTATTGCCAGCATATCTGGGGTGTGTGCAGTAGGTTTCTTTTGATGCAGTAAGACCGTTATGAGTGAATCTTGTGAGTAAGGTGCTATTGAACATATAGAATAGTAATGGAAAAGACTATGTTGAGAGAAAAATGAACTGAGGAAATTTATTGGTATGACAAGATTCCAATCCATACTGCTCAAGGTTTTGGCTTAGGTTTCACAGCTATATGGTTTTGAAATTATTTAATTACTAACTATTATTTCCTAACTACATACATTTCTTTCCAGGAAAAATACAAGCCAGTTTAAAATTTTAAGGAATTGGTATGCAATTAGTATAAAGCGTGATCCAAATTATTCAGTGTATTTGGACAACATTGGTCGTATTTGGTTTGGAATAGAAATACCTAGAGCTAACAGGAACCCAAATACAATGTTTGGTGGGCTCCTAAAGTCAATAATAGGTGATGTAGCAGATTCTGATGAAGATGGAGACTACTTAGGGTGCAGTGCTTCTGCTCCTGATTTGGATTAAATTATGAGTTGCTGTTTATGTTTTAAATATTTATTTCAATTGACATATCGGCTAAAGCTGCATTTTGCATTGTATTCAAACTTATTTATAATGTCATTTATACCTACTACCTTCTTAAACACTAAACAATGTTAAACAAGACGATATGTTATTTGGACTATTGACAGATGAGTCATACAATAAAGGCCTTGGAAGAAAGTCAACCAGTCCTACTCATTCTTGATACATGCATAGCATCAAGAGTATAGAATGTTTAGTTAATAAAAATAATATGTCAAATTCTATGTAAGCTACAAAATATAATAATCTTGTCTTAACATACTGACCGACAAACATTCTGTGCATAAATCGTTCTAAGAGTTTTTTTACCTCCAAAAATTAAAGAATTCATTTAAATTTGGTATTCGTCTTGGGCACAGATTCTATGTAATTGGTTTAAGAGACAGTATCTAATTCCAGAGTTAATAAATGCACTATAATAGGGTCCTATAAAAAGTAATAGAAAGGACCATGAACAGAGCAAGTGATTGGGATGACAACATTCCAATACATGCTGCTCAAGGTTTTGGCCTAGATTTGATGGCCAACCGTTTTTAGGTATGCAGTTGGTGGTTTATCCTTTACCATTTTCGGGTGCCCCGTGGTGCTTTGTGATCTACACGAGCTGACTAAGGGCTAGTCTGCTTTTACGACACCCTTGGGATGAGTTGGGGCTGGCATGTCCTACGTTATTTTATTGCTTACGGCCCACCATGGACTAAAATGGCTAGTTACATAAATTATAATTTCCATCCAGTTTTGATAGGTACTTAATAAACTTTGTTGTACAGCAGATTTCTTCTTTGGCCTATTGTACTGACTAGACTGTATTTATTAACTATATTAATTTTCTCCTTATAAATGGGTTTTTAAGAATAAAATCTAATATTAGTAATTTTTGGGTGTGTAGTTTTTTTATCTATGACGTGCTGATAAGGTTAAATGCTAATAAATATAAAAAAATATGATGTAAAATTTAAATTAACTGTGGTCTGGTTTGGAAAGTGAAATGTATAATTAATAGATGTCAGGGAAAATGTTGGAACTAGTCTCTTTGCAAACAAATTAAAAAGAAGATTAAAAAAGTGTAATTAGATATTTAGAACTTTTAAAAAAATCTTTTATTTTTATGGAATATGCGTTGTCGGTATATGGATATTGTCGTTACGTTAAATTAAATTTATTAATTTCCTTAGACGAGTAACGGAAGTTTTTTAATATATTTTTGTCTAATAAATTAGCTTTAATCACACCTGTATTCCTATTGTAGATAAAGGCCCCTTTTATTCTTCGGCGTGGAATGGTCGACCGGCGCATTTTGTATGAAGCTACGCAACCGGCCGCACGCGGAACAAATGAAAGCTACAATGAGATTCATACAAATTGTGACGGTCGCGTTCGCACGCAACCGGCGACACGCCGAAGAATGAAAAGGGCTCAACTCATAAAAACGCGAGTAAAAATTGTAATGTGAATTTCATTCATAAATCGGCGTATTAGTCTATGCTAGCTGTAAATTTTAATAGCATTTTTAATGCTTTTTAGTAAGCGCTAGGCTAGCGGCTAGCTAGACGGAACGGAAATTTGTACAACTTCATGAAATACCTGACACGTACAGAGCCAATGCTTTTTACAAAAATATCCAACTACGTTAGTTATCTATGACGATTGTGTGTTTGTGTACATGTTTTGAAAATCTTGAAAATCAATATTGAAAATCTTGCCGAATATTTAAATTCGTTACAATCGGAATGTTTACAATGCAAGCAATCAAGATAGGCAAGCAATCAATTCTTAATGTAAGTAATTGTATAAAGATATTGTGATTGAATAGAATTAAGAACTTTACATTAACTCATAATTGAAATTTTTTATAAAAACGATTTAGGTACACCGCACATGATAATTGTAGGTACTTATAATCCTAGAAAAGATTGTTTACACCTTGGACATTTCTATGTGTAGATATAGGACCAAAATAATTCTTTTTTTTCGCATGCCAAGAATTACATTTTTATTATTGCAAGATGTGCTGTAACTACCTTGTGATATAGGTAATCTAAGAGCGCAAATAAATAGTTTATTTGCTCTTAGGATATAATACATCTAAAATATTTTCAGTACTCAGTATTTCTAAAACTATTTATTTTTATTAAAGACAAATTTATGTTACACCTCGAGTAGTTCATTCTTGACTTTTTTAGCGCTCAAACATAGGAATATCATAAATTTATAACCCCCAGAGCTTGTGCAGCGTGAAGTCCGATGCTCTCCACTGTCTGCGAACGCATGCTGCCCTCGTAGTACGGGACGTGGACACATCTCCACGGGGAAAAGAAAATCTTTTCCTCTCGCTCTAACTCCTACTAAATCCCGAGACAAAACACTGTCAAGTTGTAGAGAGAGACTTGTCCACGTCCCCGTGCTAGGCCCGCTGTCATGCTGTTGACTGTACATACCTTGTTTTTACTAAGTTTAATAATACTTTGTCACACCTAACCATAAAGTGGACGTTTTCGCCCGCTAGGCGTTCGAAAAATTGCTCAGGGGATGACAAAACTATGACCTTAAATCGGGCGGGAAAAAAGCCGCAGATCGCATTTTAAACGCCTTCGCATTCAGCTCGGGCGTCAATTACTTGCGATCTGAGACATTCTTTGTTTTATCGCCCTTGGTATATAATCTGCTTTTGTATCTTTTGAGTACACGTTTTTGTTGAAATATATGGAACTTGATTTAACTTCACCATGGAAGCGATTAAGATGTATGACATGCATCAGTTATTTGAAATAGGTAGCTATTATGATTATGACAAAGATAAAGATAGTTTTATTTACTAAACATGTGTTACATTTACGTCATATGAAAAATCTGTTGCTGTGTTACTCATTATAATTTCGAAATCGAGACGACTGGTGAGCGTTGATTGTTCATCAGCGGCGTCCTTGTGGCGTTAGCAAACCAATTGAATCGATCAATAACGAATAACCGCTCTGATTGATGATATTTATTTTATACGTAGACTGATTGCCATTGACTCTTCAGGGTACGCTGATTGAACCGGACCTTTTTGTGTGTTGAAAAATATTTATAATAGTATACGTAAAATATAGTTTCGTGTAATAGTTTTAAAACATCCACAGACCAATCCAACCACTTCACATTTACAATACCTACAGCTGTTCTAAGAAATATATTTCAGATATAACTTTATGGGTTCTGAATATTTTGGATCTTTACTATCAAAATACTTAATAAAACTTCCATCTCCTACAGGTCATAGCTAAAGATATACTTGTAAAGCTATTAAGAAAATTAAAATGTCTCAGTATGAATTTACAAAATAGGTACCACCCTTAAAATATCACAATTTATCTGAATACATAAAATAACTGTATGGTTAATAAAACTAAATACAGTGTGTCCCTGGATAAAGTGCAATCCCGAAAGGGGATGAAACTAGACCATGAATCATTGACTAGAAAAATATAAAAAAAAATTATAAAAAAATATTGTAGGATTTATTGGTATTTTAAGATTTTCATGTTTCATTAAGGACTCTATGTACAAAAGTATTGATTTCTTCCAAAATAATGGGTCTATTTCTTTGTAATAAAAAAAACCAGTATGCCTAATACCTGGCGATGACCATGAAATAATAAATAGTACGCAAAAAAGTAACTATCTTGGGTAAAAAAATGTATTTTTATGAAAAAAATGATTTTTTTAGACGTTTATTTTAAAAAACTTCAAATTACTAAAAAAATGTGCCCTATAACTATGTAATTTTATAGCTTACTTTTATTCTTTACCATTTTAGCTTCCAAATAAAAAAAAACACAATGTTCTAACTCAAAAATTGGCTAGGTAGGAGTTATTTACATTTTAGTAGGTAATAAAAGTCAGACTTTAATCACAATAACTTTATTAATAAAATTATCCGTAATTTACAATTTTGCATTTTTATTTAATGCATTAAATGTTCAAAATGGCCTCCTCGATTTTGCAAGCACATTACTGCACGAATATTAATTTGGTTATTGGCTCTGCGAATCATTCCTGGATCATTTTTAATGTCATTTGCGCATTGAATTATTCGGTCGTGCAACTGTGCCTCGGTATTTATTGGCGTGCTGTATACTCTTTGCTTCATGACACCCCATAAAAAATAATCTAGGGGTGTCAGATCAGGTGAACGCGCTGGCCAGCCTACTGGCCCTCCTCGGCCAATCCACCGGTTCGGGTAATTTTCGTTCAAAAATCGCCGCACCTCCCGCCCATAATGTGCAGGACGTCCATCCATTTGGAGATACATACGCCCACGCCGTCTCGTAGCCATGGGAACATCTTCCATCAACATGGGTAAATTTTGTAGTAATTCTAAAAAACGTTCAGCATTTAGGGTTGTGGGTAAAATGACTGGACCAATTAAAATGTCGTCGATTAAGGCTGCCCATACGTTTATTGAAAATCTTACTTGAAAAGTAGATGCCCGCTTCAATCGTGGATTTTCGTGAGACCACTGGTGCAAATTTCTGCAGTTTGTAATGCCGTCTCGGGTAAATGTCGCTTCGTCCATCCAAAAAATGCCGAAGGGCACAGAGTAGGACGGAAACAATGAAAAAAACGGTCTCTACCTGCACGGTAACACGATTAGGCTCCACTTTAAAAGTTCATAGATAGCGTGTTTTTTTAGTTAGAACATTGTGTTTTTTTTTATTTGGAAGCTAAAATGGTAAAGAATAAAAGTAAGCTATAAAATTACATAGTTATAGGGCACATTTTTTTAGTAATTTGAAGTTTTTTAAAATAAACCATAAAAAAATCATTTTTTTCATAAAAATACTTTTTTTTACCCAAGATAGTTACTTTTTTGGGTACTATTTATTATTTCATGGTCATCGTATTAGGCATACTGGTTTTTTTTATTTTAAAGAAATAGACCCATTATTTTGGAAGAAATCAATACTTTTGTAAGAGTCCTTAATGAAACATGAAAATCTTAAAATACCAATAAATCCTACAATATTTTTTTATAATTTTTTTTTTATATTTTTCTAGTCAATGATTCATGGTCTAGTTTCATCCCCTTTCGGGATTGCACTTTATCCTGGGACACACTGTATATAGTTTAAAAAGGGGTGTCGTTGGTAAAAATAAAACCAAACGTTAGCTAATAATCCTTATACCATTATTATATTTAGATTAATTTCTTTGGTTAAGTATATTATTGAAATATTACAAAGCATTATATGCTAGATTTCTCGTCAACTTAATGTCGTACAATCCCTTTAACAGTAGCAATGGCATAACATACATCACAGTTTTAATTTTTCGCTTTGAGGTGTTTTAAAGAAGTCAAAGTGGAAAGATTTTGGTGGTTAGAAAAAGAATTTCGAAAAATTATGATCTTGAGGCGGGAATCGAACCCGCGTCCGCTGCTATCCGGGCAGGTGCCTGACCGCTCGGCCACCCAAGACACTCCTTCTTTGGCCGAGCGGTCAAAAAAATTCGGAAATTCTTTTTCTAACCACAAAAATCTTTGTACTAATTTTTCTAACATTTATATAATGTTAAAATTAAAATCAAATAAAGTCAAAGTGGATTTATGTGCCCGATAGATGACAGTTGGCTGGCCACTTATTACGTGGGACCTAAATTAACTGGCGAAAATTGGGAATAAACACCCACTTTTGCCAGTTAATTAACACTTATGCCTACCCCTTCGGGGATATAGGTGTGATTTATGTATGTACTTCAGTGGTTATAGCTTAGAAACTATGAAAATAATGTTATTTTTTCAACAGTTTAACTGTGTATTATTTTCTAAACAGTTGCAGATAATAAATTCTAATAGAATAAATAGTGATATCAAAGCATTATAAGCTCTTGAATCCAGTATTTTTTTCTATGGTTTAAAGAACCACTATTATAAAGAATACCCATATTATAAAATGGACCAGTACCAATGGAATGCTTAAGAGTTTTTGTCAAATTCAAAATGTTTATACAAACGTTGTGTCATATACATTAACACAAAACTATGTCCAGTTATTACAAGTTCAACTTATATTTTGACAAATATGCATTATGAAAGCCAATAAGGGCAGTATTTAGTAAACAACAGTTCCTATTTTGCAATTGGAATAGTATGTGTTATATTTATAATTTATTATAAGGTTTGTTTATAAACACAATGTGTATGCATGGTTTTATGAACAAATCCTTACAACAATTAAAAAAATATGTGCTAATGTACGTCATTCAGAAAATATTTCTTTTCATAATTATATTTTCTAAGTGTGAAATTAAAAAAGCATTGTGCTTATTATAGTGCAAAAGACCCTTCTGTCTTACAAATTCTGCACAAAACCTTTTAATGCCATATTATTATACTATTACAGTAGGACCTCTTTAATCCGAACCCCCTCTAATCCGAACCCCACTGCAATCCAAACTCCCCCACGTGTTTGACCCGAGCCCTTCCCCCACTGCGCTGGCTCGCCTGCCAGTTACTTTCCGAACGTCGAGTCAAAGAGAAAGACTGTATTATTTATGTACCTATTTAGTAGTTTTATTCACAAAAAATACCCTTATCATCTATACACCCATAACCCGAACGCTCCACTAATCCGAAGGGGGACAAAATTTTCAGAGTTCGGATTAAAGAGGTCCTGCTGTAATAATTAAATTAGCTAAAAGTTTAATGCCCCTATAATCCCTCTGCATCTTCTAAAACAAGAGAAGTTATATCTCTGGTTATTTTACCAATGGAAAGTGTATGTTTAGTGAGATTACACTTCAATTTCCTTTGTTTTAAGTCCAGTGCTTGCCTTACTATAAACTTATTAAAATTATGTGCATTAGGATGATTTAGAAATGTGTCTATGTCCATCCATTGGCATTCCTTGATCTCTATATCAGATTTATTAATAAGATGAGTCTTTGCTTTCAGCAGCACAACAACATAAATGTCAGAATTACCAAATGTGGCATTATGTGTATGTCTGAAGGTAACTAATGAATCAAATACAGCATCTATTCCAGTTTCTTCTTTTATTTCTCTCACTGCAGCATCTGTGATATCCTCTCCTGTAAAGGTTTTTTTAGATCTGCATTAATAAAGGGAAAACAGAAACTGTAAACTATTACAATAGGCTGCTGGAGCACAGGCCTTCCTAATTAATAGAAAAATATACGGGGAATGTTTTGTACTGGATGGTAAACAATTGTTACAATTTACATATACAAATTTATAACAAACATGTTATAAAGTGCAATTCATTTAATTTTTCTGAAAATATACCAATTGGTAATTTATGAATGTTTGTCCTTCAAGTAAACCATACCTCTTTCCACATAACCTCCAGGTAACTTCCAATGGTAAAAATCTGAATGATTCTCCACTACCACCAACATTTGATTAGACTCATTAATAACCAATCCACCTACTCCTAGGTTGGTGTGACATGCAGGTGGTAAATTGGCTGAAGTGTCAATAGGTAACCATTTAAACATCATCACAAAACTGTCTCTAGCATGATGAAAATCAAAACCATTCTGCAAGTGTAAAAACAAAGCATAAATTCTAGAAAAACTGGATTATTACTTCAATATAAATAATTTCAGTATCATACATCAGCCAAAATTGGAACCCAAGTGGCATCTTTTATGTGCACTTTGAACCAAATACACCTTCTTTCCTCTGTAATCCATTTATTATGAGAATCTGAAATGTCAATTTTAAAATTGCACTTTAGTTAAGACAAAATTATCTTAGTTATCAATACTACATTGTAAGTTTTGAGTGTAATATATTACAATTGCATAGCAAAATAGGTGAGAGAATTAACTTACCATTTAATTTTAAAGGGAACTGCTGTTCATTACAAGTTTCATTTTGTGAGTCCACAGTGACACCATTATATCTATCAACTCTACCAACAAAAGTGTCCATGTTTATAAATTACTAGCTGATCCTGCAAACGTTTTTTACCCTTATCACTTATGAGTATAAAAAATAGTCCACGAGTTCTACGACATAGTCTCACACTTATCAAATAGGTATGTATTGTATTCTCTTTGATTGGTATTTAAAAAAAAATTAAAATCGGTGTAGCCGTTTCGGAGCAGTGTGGCACGAAATATTTATAAATTAGATTAGAATGAAATGTTCACTTTGATCTTTAGCAGCAGCAGCAGGGAGTTAAAACTGTGTTTCAGAAAGAAGAAAGAAATTTACACCTTTGATCTTAGCCAAAAGGCCGGCGAAAAGTGAAAATAGTGAAAAAGTATTTTATTGGGTGTTTGTTTTCCATTTTTTTTTCGTCAGTTTTAAAATTCTCCCTATATTTTAGGGAAGGCAAAAGGTCTAGCCCATACAGCCAAGTCTTTAGTGTACATTTTATCTGTAGTCTTATGAAATAATGAGTGGGTGAAATATATGAATGAAATGAATTTTACGTTAAAATATGGGTGCCACATATTTTAACGCTTCTAGCGAGTGCTTGGCGCGAATTGAATGGTAACAGAGTTAATGATAGTGCTTGATGAAATGGATAAAACCACTTTTTATAGTGATCTTCACCACAACATCAAACACATCATGAGACTTATTTTCGATGATTCTGCATAATTGCACATCAACACGGATGCTTGTGCATCAAAATAACACCACTTTCACTGCACAAAATCCGCTCTGTAACAATTTTTGAATTAGTGAAAATAAATCTGACTGACACCACGAAACGCGCCAAACATTCTCCTTTTTTTTTCGGTAGTTAGTTTTAAATTCTCCCTATATTTTAGAGAAGGCAAAGGGTCTAGCCCATACAGCCAAGTTTTAAGTGTATATTTTATCTGTAGTCTTATGAAATAATGAGTGGGTGAAATGGATGAATGAAATAAATTTTACCTTAAAATATGGGTGTCACACATTTTAACACATCTAGGGAGTGCTTGGCGCGAATTGAATGGTAACAGAGTTCATGATGGTGACTGATGAAATGGATAAAACCACTTTTTATAGTGATCTTCACCACTACATCAAACACATCATGAGACTTATTTTCAATGATTCTGCATAATTGCACATCAACATGGATGCTTGTGCATCAAAATAACACCACTTTCACTGCACAAAATCCACTCTGAAGCAATTTTTGAATTTCTTCTTCTTCTTCTTCCTGCCCTTATCCCGCTCTAGGCGGGGTCGGCACAACATGTTTTCTTCTTCCATTTCTCTCTATCCTTCACTAATTTCTCATTCACCCCTCTCGCTATCATATCGTCCTTTACACCGTCCATCCATCTCTTCTTTGGTCTTCCTCTCCTTTTACGTCCTTCCACGTTCATGCCTAACATTCTTCTGCCAACATAGCTTTCATCTCTTCGCATAACATGACCAAACCATCCCAGTCTATTACTCCGCAGTCTCTCTGTCACTGGCGCTACTTTCAAACTTCCCCTGATATACTCATTTCTTATCTTATCTCTCCGTGTCACACCACACATTCATCTTAACATACGCATCTCTGTTACATGCACTCTTCTTTCATCAGTCTTCTTCATAGCCCAACACTCTGATCCATACATGACAACAGGTCTAATGACCGCCTTATAGATTTTCCCCTTAAGCTTAAGGGGCATCCGTGGGTCACATATTGTTGCTGAGACCTGTCGCCACTTCATCCATCCTACGTTCGCTCTATTCCTTACATCCCGGTCAATATCACCGTCGCTTTGGAAGAGCGATCCAAGGTACCGGAAATCCGAGCAAACTGGTAGGAACACACCACCTAAGGCAATTCGGGAGAAACTGGAGGGGCCACCAAAGTCACAGAACATGTGTTCTGTTTTGGTCCGGCTGATCTTAAGCCCGACGCTCTCCAATCTATCCTGCCATTTTCCCAGCCTACTTTGTACCTCGGATGCATCTTCTCCGACGAGTACAATGTCGTCGGCGAACAGCATACACCAGGGTGCCTCCTCCTGTATGTCCGATGTCAGAGCATCCATAATCAGGAGGAACAAATACGGGCTTAAAGCCGATCCCTGGTGCAAGCCTACGGCCACATCGGACTTGTCGGTAACGCCAGCCTCGGACCGAACATTCGTACTAGCTCTTCTATACATTTCAGACACAAGCCTCACATACTTCTCAGGCACTCTTTTCTCTCATAGCCCACCACAGAACTGTACGCGGAACTCGGTCGTATGCTTTCTCTAGGTCTATAAAGACCATGTGCAAGTTCTTTTGTGCACTACGGTATTTTTCGCAGAGTTGCCTTAGAGCGAATATTGCATCGGTGGTTCCTCGTCCCGGCATAAAACCGAATTGGTTCTGGGTGACATTACATTCCTCTCTCATTCGTCTCGCTATCACTTTCTCCCATATCTTCATACTATGTGACATGAGCTTTATTCCTCTATAGTTGTTACAGTCCTGCACATCACCCTTATTTTTGTAAATGGGCACCAGCGTACTGTTACACCATTCATCTGGGATCGTCTCTTCCTGTAACAACTTATTGAAGAACAAAGTCAGCCACTTCCATCCATCCGCGTTCAGAAACTTCCAAACTTCAACAGGTATACAATCAGGCCCTGTCGTCTTTCCATTCTTCATATTTCTCACAGCCATTCTTACTTCCTCTAAACAAACTTCATCTACCACTTTAGTATTGACAGGGGCCTGTATCAATACTTTATGCCAGTCGTTCTCTTCATTCATCAACTTTCTAAAGTATTCCTTCCAGCGATCTTTTATCCTTTCATCATTCGTCAAAACCATTCCTCTCTCATCTTTTATACATTTTACATACACAATATCCCTTGCATTCTTTTCTCTTACTCTCGCTATCTTAAATATGTCATTCTTCCCCTGGGGGCTCTCCAGCGACTTGTACAGTTTATATTGTACCTCGCCCCTTGCTTTAGCAACCGCCCGCTTAGCATTCCTTTTATACTCCACATATACTGCCCTTTTATTCTCTTTTTCCACTCTATCTCGATCATCTACAGTCGTCGACTCCTTAAACGCTTTCTTTTTTTCTTTCAAACTTTTTTTCACTTCTTCATTCCACCACCATGTATCCTTATCCATTCTCCCTTTCCCTTTTGTTTCGTGTTTTATGGTTTTCACTATGGTAAGTTATGAGATGTTGATCTTGTTTTTGATAAAATGTGTTTGCTATTGCGAGGTCAAAAGCTACGGCAGCCTGTAACAAACATTCGCCTTCCTGGTTTCTGTTTCCGAAACCAAAACCTCCGTGCCTACTTTCATCCTTCCCACATGTCCATTAAAATCTCCACCAATATATAAATCCTCACTCACTGGTACATTCATCATCACTACATCAAAATCCTCCCAAAACTTCTCTTTCTCTACTTCATCACACCCCGTCTGTGGTGCGTAGGCACTTACAAAGTTTAATATACATTCACCAACTAATAGTTTCACAACTATTAACCTATCACTCACTCGCTTAACATCCGTCACACATTTTTTCAGCTCACTATCCAATACAATGCCTACACCATTCTTCCTGCCATCCTTTCCGCAATAGAAAAATTTAAAACCCGCTCCAATCTCTCTTGCTTTCGTACCCTTCCACTTCGTTTCTTGCAAACAAGCCACATTTATCCTTCTTCTTTCTAAAATGTCCGCTAATTCCCTTCCTCTTCCAGTCATAGTTCCTACATTCCAGCTTACCATCCTCATTCTTACGTCCCGGAATTAATTATCGAAAATAAATCCGACTGACACCACGAAACGCGCCAAACACTCCTGTTTGTTTTCCAATTGAAAGTGTCAGTTAAACGTAGTGTATTATATACTCTTTGGTGTCAGTTAGTGACGTTTTGTCATAGTGACATTAAAAGTGGACTCGGTTTCTTTTGAGGGATTTTGGCTTGGTTGCTAAGACTTTTGAGCCAAATTTTCATTTGCAAATTAATGAAGATTTGGCTCAAGGGTCGTAGTGAATTTGTAATTTGGCTTATCGGTAGCATATAATAAAAAAAGCGAGAAATAAGTCCTGTGATGCGTTTGACTATATGGTGAAGACCACTATAAAAAGTGGGTTTGTCCACCTCATCATGAACTCTGATATGATTCAATTTGCGCCAAGCACTCTCTAAATGCATTAAAATATGCGACAACCATATTTTAATGTAAAATTCATTTTATTTATTTATTTCCCTCACTCATTTTTTCATATGAATATAGATTACAAATATACTATAGTCCGTAAAATTTAGCTTGATCGCTGTGACAGCAAGCAATAAATATCAAACTGCTATAAGTGCGAAAAGGATAGACAGAAAATTGTATGAGAATGACAGCTGTCAAATCGATCATCCTATATTTTACAAACAATAATGACATGGCTGTACAGGCCCTTTGTCTTCCCTAAAAATGAACGGACAATTAAAAAGAACTTAAAAAATAATTTATAAAATCTGTCCAGCCTGGCGAAACTCCCATACTGCAGAAAAATGTATGGAGTTTAGGCAATTTTTAATGGCGACTTGTTTTGTCTCTTACTTCCGGTCTAACCTTCCTTGTCTCGCGCTGCCAGAGTGTGTCACTAATGTCATAAGTCACTATGCCGTTTTGAAAATATAAAATAAAGCGTTGTTTTAGTTTAGTTTTCCATCTTGTGCTTATTTATTGTCTTCAGTGACTTATCATTAGTGTATATCTAACTAGTTTGTGTCATTTATTTATGTGCATAACAGCGAAATGTTTTACAAAAGGTGTGAAATATGTTGACGAAAATCTAGTAGGAAATTAAACCAAAAGAGGGTTTTCATGGCCAATTCCCACTAGATGAGAAGCGGTAAGTATTTTTCCATGTTATTATATAAACGCTAAGTAATTAGAAATAAGTTCTGGTCACTTTAATCAAAAATCATATGCGCCGTAGCGATGTCCTTACTACTTACCAAATTATCGATAAAAAATCTATTTTCGTAAATTGAGTATCAAATGTACTTGAGATGTTTCATTAGTTTTATACATATAAATATTGTCTATTGCAATATATTATAATATAGTATATCATATATAGGGTTATTTATAAAACAACAAAAACCTCCCATGACATAATAACATCATTAACAACAAAGTTTGTTGTATGAGTTTTATTATTCATCTCTCATTATCATCATCAAAAGTTCTTCTGTGTTCAACTCCACTTATTTTTCAGATCACAGCGTGACTTGTTGAAAGGCGATGAGAGTCATGGCTACAAAGCATATGAAAGTGGATCGGCATTAACCCCGTTGAAAAGCCGTTTCGGTTTGCGACTGACAGAGATGAATATAAAAAGCTGACGGCTTATCTTCGGAATTGAAGAGGCACTAGAAGAAGAAGACAGCGTGACTGCCGCCTTGCTACACGATGCCCGTCGGGTGTGATCGTTGCCTGCAACCGCATAAGCGCCTCTATTGGTAAGTTACATAACTTATCTTTCCGATATGGTTTGATAGCTCAATTCCTGAAGCTAATGAGTGGTTTATTTCAGAACCAGATTTCATTGATTGGGCAGAACCAGACCTTCGGGCGCGTTACACATAGTCCGCTATGGTAAGCGGTGAACAATAAATTGAATTAATGATGACCAGCGTAAACTCAAACGATATATTTACTAATCTCTATTTATTATTTCAGATCTAAATGTCCTGCTTACTTGCTTACACAACATTGCAAAAACGTGTGTTGATGATCGATCAGCTAACATCTGAAGACTCCGCCTAGAATATGAGATCAGAAAATTACCAACAATTTTAATTTCCACATTGTAAACATAACTTTTATTTTTTGTTGTTAAATAAATTGTATTAAATAATACTCAATATTTTCAAACGAACAGAGCTTTTTATTTTGCTTTTGTAGGATTAAAAAACCTGTCTGCAAGTTCTGCAAGGCAGGGGGGGGGTACCCATTCGTTTTTATCGATATCGACACATTCTGTAGCGTACACCACATCCTTAGTTTGCTTTTGTAGTATGTTGGCATTACTTTTTTATCTGTCTCTGTTGGTTGGTACGAGATCTTAGCCTAAACTGCGAGTCAAAATTGTTAAAAAGCTTGTTTGAAGTCCCGACTCTTAAACGTAGTGTATTATATACTCTTTGAATCTGTCGAGTGTTTGGCGCATTTCGTGGTGTCCGTCAGATTTTTTTCGATAATTCTTAAATTGGTTCAGAGTGGATTTGTGCAGTGAAAGTGTTGTTATTTTGATGCACAAGCATCCGTGTTGATGTGCAATTATGCAGAATCATAGAAAACAAGTCTTATGATGTGTTTGATGTTGTGGTGAAGATCACTATAAAAAGTGGTTTTATCCATTTCATCAGTCACCATCATGAACTCTGTTACCATTCCATTCGCGCCAAGCACTCCCTAGATGCGTTAAAATGTGTGACACCCATATTTTAACGTTAAATTTATTTCATTCATACATTTCACCCACTCATTATTTCATAAGACTACAGATAAAATATACACTAAAGACATGGCTGTAAGAGCTAGACCCTTTGTTTTCCCTAAAATATAGGGAGAATATAACAATAAAAAGGGAGTGTTTGGCGCGTTTCGTGGTGTCAGTCAGATTTATTTTCACTAATTCAAAAATTGTTACAGAGTGGATTTTGTGCAGTGAAAGTGGTGTTATTTTGATGCACAAGCATCCGTGTTGATGTGCAATTATGCAGAATCATCGAAAATAAGTCTCATGATGTGTTTGATGTTGTGGTGAAAATCACTATAAAAAGTGGTTTTATCCATTTCATCAAACACCATCATTAACTCTGTTACCATTCAATTCGCGCCAAGCACTCCCTAGATGCGTTAAAATATGTGGCACCCATATTTTAACGTAAACTTCATTTCATTCATACTTTTCACCCACTCATTATTTCATATGACTACAGATACAATATACACTAAAGACTTGGCTGTATGGGCTAGACCCTTTGCCTTCCCTAAAATATAGGGAGAATTTTAAAACAACAAAAAAAAAATCTGGGTTCTTGGTGGGCTTTCAATTGATCAGTCAAATTTTTATATCAATCATTCAAAAATTGTTTCAGAGTAGACTTTGTGTACTAAAAATGGTGTTATTTTGATGCATAAGGATCCGTGTTGATGTTCAATTATAAAGAATCATTGAAATAAAAGTGTTGTGCCGTGTTTGACGATGAGAATTTTATAGTGGTTTTCACCACCTCATCGGTCACCGTCATGAACTCTGTTACCATTTGACTCGCGCCATGCACTCCCTAGATGCGTTAAAATATGTGACACCCATATTTTGACGTAAATTCATTTCATTCATAGATTTCACCCACTCATTTGTTCATATGACTACAGATAAAATATATTATACACTAAAGACTTGGCTGTATAGACCATTTACCTTCCCTAAAAATATAGGTAGAAATTAAAAAAAAAAACTGTCAGTCTCAAATGAATAAAAACTTGTATATAAAGGTTAAAACAAATTAAAATTAGATTTATATTTCGTAAATACCTAATAATTATTCTTAAAATAATCAGTCCTTAAACGTAGTACCTATGTAGATTGTTGTCCTAAAGTATAAAATTACAAAATTTTCCTTATCATGCAATTAGAAAAATTTAATTGACCTTTTGCTATAAGTTTGTTAAAGATAAGTTTAATTTGCGTTTAAGAAGTTATGTCTTATTGTAGAACTTCGCACCTACGATGTGTGAACGTATTACGTGACTTCATTTATGGATATAGGTATAATAATATCATATTTTTCATCTTAATTTTAAGTAGTTTATAGTGTCTATTAATAAAATATGTTTTTAGATGTTTTTCCACGTCTTCAGCGAAAAGACATAGTTCAATTTTTACGGGTAGGAAAGACAGATACAATGGCATTACAGTAGACTCTACAAATGAAATTTTTGATGGAACCTTCAAAGAAAAACTCACTAGTAAGTTACTTAATAAATTGCTGATGTATGTTTATTTCTCAAAAGTATTTAACAATGGCCATTTTTCAGCATCTCTTAACACTTGGGGTATAGAAGGCAAAAGATGTATCTGGTTTAAAATGAACATCAAAGATTCTTCATTTATTCCCATTTTGGCTCAAGTATGTAACATTTTTGATAAACTTTCCATACTATATATATGAAAACAACTCTTTAAGTTCTTTATCTATAACTGAAGCCTTTTCTTAGAAAGGTTTCAATTTTCACCATGCCAGAGAAGACTTTGTTATGATGTTCAAATGGTTGCCAAAAAACTCGAAGCCCAACTTGCCGCCAGCTTGTCACACTACATTGGGTGTTGGTGCCATGGTTTTTAACAACAAGGAACAGGTGCTGGCTATATCAGAGAAGCACTATGAATTCCCTCACTGGAAATTGCCTGGTGGATATGTCGAAAAAGGTAAGAATTTTTATTAAACTTTTTAATAATTGTACTGTTCAAGTTTAGTGATCTCATTATAACTGTGCTGTATGCTTGGTTTAGTTTATTTTAGTATAAGAACTTAGTTTTTTTTGGTCTTAGTTATCTATACCTATTTATATTTCTACTGATCTAACAGGGCCTAATTAAAAAAAAAAAGTAATATAACTAATTACTTCTTTATTTTACTTACCACTTGAATGGATATACTAATATTAAAAAATATTTTTAGGAGAAGATATTGTTGATGCTGCTGTAAGAGAAGTGAAAGAAGAAACTGGGGTAGAAGCTGTCTTCCAATCTTTAATTACATTCAGACACAGTCATAATATGATGTTTGGTAATTCAGACATTTATTTACTACTCATGATGAAAGCTATTAATGATAAAATTGTTTTATCACAATCTGAAGTAAATATGTGCCAATGGATGGATGTTAATGAATATATTAATCATCCACATGTTCATGCATTGAACAGACTTGTAATAAAGCTAGCATTAGACTATAAAAATCGAAATTTGAAATTAAACTTACGTAAAAAGACAGTCAGATGGGCCACTTTTGAAAGAGATATGAATTATTTATCTCTTGAAGACTTGAATCAAAATGAATAGCATAATTTAATTTTAAATATACACATGTTACAATTATTACATACAGTAGGTTTACCTACAGATAGTTAAATTATATCAAAGTATATTTTTTTATGTTTATTTATTGATAGTAATTTTTTGGAAGTAGTCATTAACACCATTAATGCTCATAATTTTCTTCATAAACCTGTTAAATTGCTATTAGAATTGATTTTATTGAGGACATGGCATTATTTTATGTAACTAAAATAAAAAGAGAACCTACACACTGTGTATTGGAACAAACCCTTAAGTATACTAGAAGTAAAAGAGAGCATGTAAACAATATTTTTAATTGTAAACTTATTAAAACATTGTTACTTGTTAGTCTTTTGTTTCATTAGTAATTTTTTTTTTAAATCTAATTTTATCAATCGTAATATTTAATATCCAGTACTAATAGGGCAGCTACAATATCAACCAGTACCTAGTACACAAAATGTGGGACGCTTAGGAACATTTACAATTATTTATTAGTGTGTGTATATGGTCTGGAAGTGGTTATGAAAAGACAATAGCCAAGCCTTACACTTTCTCATCAACGAAATTTTCTAAATTTATTTGAATCCAGTGTTTCAAAGAAAAATCAGTTGAAAATCCGATAATTTCATTCGAAAATGCGATAATTACATCAGACTTGCCTTATTCTACAGTCAAATGGGCCACAACCCACACACTGGTCTAGTGCGGGTTTGGGGGTTATGCGGGTGTGTGCGACTTAAGCAACTAGAGATGATATATTTTTGGTTACTCATCTAATGAACGGCCTTTGCAAACATTGCTTTGTTTACGCAAGCGCAGGCAGAGCTATGCCACTGCGCTAGCAAGCTCCTCAAACGTTATCCTATCTGATTATAAAGAAAAATTAGTACAAAGATTTTGGTGGTTAGAAAAAGAATTTCGAAAAATTATGATCTTGAGGCGGGAATCGAACCCGCGTCCGCTGCTATCCGGGCAGGTACCTGACTGCTCGGCCACCCAAGACACTAATTAACTTGCCGAAATTCTTCTAACCTTTACACTTCACGTTGTAAGCCAACGGGTACCCTCGCAATGTAGAAATAAATTTCCAACATTCCAAAGCAGATATTTTTACAAATACCGTGCGTTCGGTTAAGCTTGGGTTTGCTTTATAAACTATTAGATTTTAATTTTAACATTATATAAATGTTAGAAAAATTAGTACAAAGATTTTGGTGGTTAGAATTAAATTAGTACAAAAAATTTGGTGGTTAGGGTTTATAAAGCAAACCCAAGCTTAACCGAACGCACGGTATTTGTAAAAATATCTGCTTTGGAATGTTTGAAATTTATTTCTACATTGCGAGGGTACCAGTTGGCTTACAACGTGAAGTGTAAAGGTTAGAAGAATTTCGGCAAGTTAATTAGTGTCTTGGGTGGCCGAGCGGTCAGGCACCTGCCCGGATAGCAGCGGACGCGGGTTCGATTCCCGCCTCAAGATCATAATTTTTCTAAATTCTTTTTCTAACCACCAAAATCTTTGTCATAATAAGGTACTTCATACAAATATGGCCTACGCAGTTATAAGACCCACACTTTAGAAAACAATGATAAATAAATCAAACCGCTAAAAATACTGCGTGGACATGTACACACACGAAATACAATCGTACCTCTCTGCGCCCTCTGGACTTAGTGATTAATAGTGTTCTGTGGCTTAGTGGCACTCATCCTTCGAACAAGGTGGACAACTTTTTGACGGCCGCCTTGGTCGAATGCTCAGATTGCTGGGTATTGGCCAAGAGGTCCCGGGTTCGAATCCTGGTAGGGGCAAACTTTGTGATGACCACAAATGTTTGTTTCCGAGTCATGGTTGTGTATATGTTTATGTAGTATATTTTCAACATTTATATACATAATTATATTAAAAATATGTCCGTCATCTAGTATCCATAACACAAGTGCTTAGGCTACTTACTTTGGGCTAGATGATAGGTGTGAGTGAAAAAAAAAAAAAAAAAAAAAAAAACTTTGCGCTCCGTTTTTAAAAAAATGGTGATTTTGTGTAAGTTTTCGCTTAAAATTGTACTCCTCATTTAAGCTTTCCTCGACAAATGGTTTCATATTATTCTATATTGGCTATTTTCGACTATAATGTATACTATTAGCTATTGACGAATTAAATATACGTTTTTAAAGTCAGAGTGAGTGTGGCATCGAATAAGGCCTACTCCTTTTTTCAGCACAGTAGGCCATATTAGAGACCACAGGGCCTTATTAAAAATCCCAGACTGTATTTTTTTATTACAGATCCTATTTGTGTTTATGTCGGCTAACAGTCGACAAGCACATCCAATGTCGCGTCCAATACGTATTGTATTCTCTTTGTCCAATACAGAAAAGTGCAACTTGGACGGAAGATAGCTTGGCAGCGGCTGTTCGTGCGGTTATAACTGAGCACGGTGTTATAATAAGACCATAAGAAAAAAAATATTTTTTTTTGGTTTTTGATGAAACTTTTAAAAATTTATAAACGTTTTCTTTAGTTTGTTAAAGTGAATATTTAATTTTGTTGATAATATGTGTGTGTCTTAATAAAAGAGATCGAAGTTTGACTTGATATTTAAAATATATTTATTTAATTAAACCCACCGACCTTATTAATATTTTGGAACCATATTATTCTTTCATATAAACTCGGTTTCAGGTATTTTTCCTTTTAAAACCAAAAGGCCGTATGTATGTTTTCGGAACTCTATTGATTTTAAAAGATTTAGTTAAAAACTGTTACTTTTTAATTAAGATTTTGTGAATAATACCAAATAAAACTTCTTTTATTTTGTAGCTTTAATATTAATTTAAATATAAGTAACTATAGGTTTATTAATAATTTGTATCATTACCTTAAATATTATTTTTTTGCCATTGCTTGTAAAAAGGAATTATAATAAATTTTTGCATTAAGATGAAAACTTCAAGTTCGAAGCTATTACGAACTCTTAATTTTATTACTATTCAATTAATTAAATTAATATTATAAAATAAATAATATTAATAAACTTAATATTAAAAAGGTGTATGTACAGGCTTAACGTGCTTTCCGAAGCACGGAGGAACTCGAGATAATAAATTTTTGGTCACCCATCCAATGACCGGCCTTAGCGAACATTACTTAGTTTGAGCAATCGCAGTCCAAGCGCGTTATTTCACTGCGCTAGCGAGCTCCTCCAAATTAAAATTTATTCGATGTATAAAAACATAAATTAACATAGCTATCGTATTTAGAAACACTAATTTTTTTTCTATGCCGTGTGGTGACGGCAGATTAGAATACAATTATCACCACCCCAAATCTCTCCCGTGGGTGTCGTACAAGGCGACTAAGGATAAATCAGTGATGAGGAATGGACAGCAGCGTTCCTCTTAGACCATCTAGCTATGTACCTACTGCGACTTTTGTGCCCGATAAATGGTAATAGGCTCGTCACCTATTACATGGGACTTGAGACCTAACATAACTGGCGAAACGTGGGTGCTAGTTCACCTCTGCCTACCCCTTCGGGGATATAGGCGTGATTTATGTATGTATGTATGTAATTTTTTTTCTGTGCCTTTGAAAGTCGTCATTTTTGTTTTATTAAATTAATATTAAAATAAAAAATATTGTAGCAGTGATGTTGACTGTTAAAACATGGTGTAGTTTTGTGCAATAAGTGTTTACGGCGATGAACAATATAAAGATTTAGTGAAACAAAAGTGCATTTGATGAGAAAGGCAGTGAGCATTTTCGTGGTCGATCTACCTCGTCAGTCTCTATCAATAGGCAATAGGATGTTTTAGTGTAAATCAAAAATGCATTAAAACGTGATACATCCGCGTTTTAATGCGATTAAAACTGAAGAAAGTAGACTACATCAGACGAGGCTGTATGTGCTGGTTCCCTTTGCTATCCCTACTAATAAGGAGAATTAAAAAAGAACAAAATGGGAGTGTTTGGTAAACGTAGTGTATTATATACTCTTTGGTGTTTGGCGCGTTTCGTGATGTCAGTCAGATTTATTTTCACTAATTCAAAAATTGTTACAGAGTGGATTTTGTGCAGTGAAAGTGGTGTTATTTTGATGCACAAGCATCCGTGTTGATGTGCAATTATGCAGAATCATTGAAAATAAGTCTTGTGATGGTGTTTGATGTTGTGGTGAAAACCACGTAAAAAGTGGTTTTGCTCACTTCATCAGTCACCATCATGAATTCTGTGACCATTCAATTCGCGCCAAGCACTCCCTAGATGCGTTAAAATGTGTGACACCCATATTTTAACGTATTATTAATTTCATTCATAATTTCATCCACTTATTATTTCATGAAACTACAGATAAAATATACACTAAAGACATGGCTGTATGGGCTACACCCTTTGCCTTCCCTAAAATATAGGGAGAATTTAACCAAAAAAAAAGAACAAAATCCAAAACTTGTAGAGTGTGCGGTAGATAAGACTGCGCGCGAAGGGTGGCGCTGCTCTCATATATTGACACTCCTAGACAAACAAAATAGCAGACGAATTTTTAGTTTCAATTTTGACCACGCGCAGACATATCTGGCGCGTTTTGCCGTAATTATTTGGAAAAGTTATTAAAAATAAAAGTTTGTTTCTTTCCTCGCAATTGTGTTGAAAAACGTCGTATGCAACTCGTATGCATTAATCCAACTTAGCATACTCGTATCATAATGTACTATTATCAATATTCCAAGTCAAATAGAAAATCAACAAAATACAACAAAGTTCAATTATCATCTGTCATGTCAATGTCAATTGTCAATACAAGTTCTGACTTCTCATTATCCTACCAATATAAAAAGTTAAAAGATTCGAATAAAATTGTCCAGTTGCTACGTATTTTTATTTTGGTTAGCTTAAACATCATAGCTTATATACTCTTTGGCTCTATTGGTAAAGATCGGGTTCAGTCATTCACTCTTTATTCGCTTAGATTGGCGGCACTGTCGGGAGAACTTTATCACTGGGGATAAACCAGTCTCTCCCTTTTGCCATGCTAGCTCTAGAGAAAGAAAAGGAGGGATTGAGAAAAATGTGTCTACTCCCCGGGTAATATATCTCCGCGTCCCGTGCTAGGCCCTCTGAATGGCTTGGATTTGTATCGGAGTAGTGCGTAAGCAATATCCAAATCTGATCCGAATCCGTGAAAAATTATTGATCTATAAAACTCGGACAGCGATCGGATGTAGAGTGAGCGCCAGATAAGTCTGCGCGCGATGGGTGCGCTACTCGCTCACATTAAGGCTGCACACCAAACGCAGGTCAGACGCAGAGCAGGTCAGTAGCAGCGCGGGAGTCGGCACACTGAAAGCAGCGGCATCGGCAGTTTCTAAGCAGTTGCAACGCTGCACCGCGTTTAGTGTGACAGGTTAGGCAGGCAGTAGGCTACAAAATGTCGAACGATACGGGCTATGTAGAAGAATTCGTACTGCTTTTGGCGCAATACAAGAGATGAATATTTTTCTCGAAAATCATACTAACATTTATTTTTACGCACTAATTCAATTATCTTTTCATTGATATCCATCACGCGGCGCGGTTGTAAAAAAATACAACAGTCGTTGTCGACGCTTTCGACGCTACACTGCCCCGGTGAGCCATGCTATATTATGACCGCCATAGTTATACAACAGCACAGGCCCGCGCTCGTGCTGCTTCTGCCCTGCTCCCGCGCCGCCTGGGTTGCATTCCGGCAGTTGCAGTGCGGCGCGGCGCGGATCATTTCGAGCGCGGGCCTGTAAGGCAGAGTTCAGAGTTTCAGAGTTTCTTGTATTAAGACTTCCGCGGGCCCGCACTCTAAACAGCGCTGCTACTGACCTGCGTTTGGTGTGCAGAAGCCTTAAGGCCCGTATTCTGAAAGGACACTTGGACGTGAATAACTTTTCCAAATTAGATTTACATGGACGCTTTATTCTAGAACAATATTTAAGTATCAATTCATTGATCTCTGTTTACGTTTATTCTGAAACGTTACTTGGACAACAATCGATAGGTATTAAAATCGAGATTTAAGCTATGATCGCGCAAAACAGCTCATTGCCACGCTTGAGTAGAGTTATTAACCTTAATGCCACGGCCACACTATCGCGATAACGTGAAGATTTGCGTTGTCAGGACAAATCTGGCCAACAAGTTCGTCCTATCGCGAATCATGTTCGCGAATGCGAATGCCTTTCGCGTGGGTGTCGGTAAACTGCTGCACAATCAGCAAAGGGTTTTATCGCGACAAAGTTCGTGCGGTTGGCTACACTTCGCGCGCTTAGTTGACTGCATAGACTATACAGTATATGTTGACTGCGAGACGCCGAGCGATTTTTGTTCAAATAATAAAGATGCAGTAAATAATTATTTGCTGACATATAATATAGCGCAACCGCCTCATCCATTTTTATTCGCGAAATGAATTTAGTGCGACGTTCTAGATTATCGGAAGTAACGAAGTGTTTTTTTTGATGTGGCCAAGCACTTCGTCGAAGAGCGAACACGAAGTTTTATCGCGACAACGCGAACACGAATCTTCGTCTTCTAGTGTGGCCGTAGCATTACTGCTACACCTTTTCGCATTTTACGGGTAGAATAGGGATGACCCGACTGAAATATACTTAATTTGAATCTAAATTTACGTAAGTCAAGCTTGATAGCCGTTTTGGAATAAAACACAAATTTAGGTAGCGACTCTATATTTAAGCAATAATCACCTGAATTCAAATTAAACTACACTCAAGTGCCGTTTCAGAATACGGGTCTAACACTCCTTGAAAAAAAAAATAGCAGGTGGAGTTTTAGTTCCAATTTCGAGCACGCGCAGACTTATCTGGCGCGCACACTAGTGCGTAAGTTACCATAGAAATAGTTCTACGTCTACAACGGACCATATTTTTTTCACGGATTCGGATCGGACGTAGGTAGTGCGTAAGCGCTGAACCCGCTCTAATACCTACTAGGGCGCTCGGAATGTAATTGCGTAAACCAAGCAAGGTTCAAGCAATATTGTGGAAAAAATCTATTTTTAAGATCTCACACACTATAGAATCTATATAGTGTGTGACATGTTATGGGCACCTGTGTGATGGGATAGAGGAGGCCGTGGTGGAATTGAAACAGAAAATTGTTTTTGAATTTTGGAATGGTTTAAGTATGAACCAGAGAACAGATAAAATAGGTATAAACCTTAACCTTCATATCTGACTCCCCTTCTCTTTGTGACGGGATATTTTTTCGTTCATAGGGTAGAGTCAGTACCTATTATCATCCACTCCCTTTTGATTCATATCATCCATCACACCGTAAAGGTGCTAGTGATGAATGATATAGAAAAGAGATGGAATGGACCATGTCGAGAGACCGATGAACAGAGAAAGTGATTGGAATGACAACATTCCAATCCGTACTGCTCAAGGTTTTGGCTTAGGTTTTACAGCCGGCCGCCTGCCTGACACCAAGCCTCTTTCTTTGGGTATGCTGTTGTTGGTGGTTTGCCCTCCACCATTCGGGTGCCCCATGGTGCTTATTGGTCTACACTGGGCAATCTCCCTTAGTCGACTTATACGACACCAATGAGATGAGTTTGGACTGTCCCATTCTACGTTATTTGTTCGCGTCCAGGGGGCCTAACCGCGTAACTCAATTGCTGATGATAGTTATATTGCAATGCAGTGCTTACGGCTATAGTAGCCATCCTGAATTTTTAGGCAGCATGGATTTTGTGCCAAATTTATACAAAATCATTCGGTGATCATTCGTTCAAAGCTATCGCTGATTGGTGCGAAATGACAGCATGACGTCATAAACTAAAGCTTTTGCTTTAGCAATCGAGTTTGAGCGGTAGGCCCCCAGGCCAGCATTCAAGGCACAACCAAACAAACATTTTGCTATTATTCTCAATGAGTTAGAGAGATAGGTAGACCAAAGCAACTGCAATCGTCTTACATTATTACCCCATTGGTGGAACCATAGGCATGATTAATTATTTATGTTTACATTTATTTCTTCAAGCAGCTATATATTATATATTTAGTCGCTACATTATTTACATAAATTTTTAAACATCTACGTCTGTAGGTACAATAATTGCCTACACTGTAGGTACATAGGCAAGTGGATATACTGTATTTAATCAAATTAAGTATATTTACAAGATTGCGCATTGATTATGTACGGTGGAACATTTTTATATTCTTTATATGTTATACTAATACAAATAAAAGTAATGTAGTTGGCAATCTTCGTTGCAATTCGTCGATCACAGTGTATCTTTACATTTGGAACGTTAGATTTAGTTCGTTCTCATATCTCTTACGTAGTATTGTATTCTCTTTGGTCATATCTTGCTATTACTTTGTTTATTCACCTCGTAGTTCAATGTTTTGCGTAGAAATATTTGCTGAATTTGTCTCCATGCTATAAACATAGACTTCTTGTTCTTTTCAGTGGGATTGTTTGTCTGAAACAAGGAGAGGAAAAATATTATGATTTACATTGTTTCAACAGCGTGGTGACGGCAGAGTAGAATACAATTATCACCTCCCCAAATCTCTGCCGTGGGTGTCGTACAAGGCGACTAAGGATAAATCAGCGATGAGGAATGGGCAGCAGCGTTCCTCTTATACCACCTAGCAATAGCAATCTACTGCGACTCTTGTGCCCGATAAATGGCAATAGTCTCGCCACCTATTACATGGGACCTAACATAATTGGCGAAACGTGGGTGCTAGTTCACCTCTGCCTATCCCTTCGGGGATATAGGCGTGATTTATGTATGTATGTACATTGTTTCAAAATTCTAAGACAATAATACAAAAATGCAGATTCTTATTACATTTCCTAACCTAGAAATTACGTAATTTACGTTAAAACATTAATGCCGTCACAAGTACGGCATTATAGAATAATAATTAAATATTTCATATAAGACGTCATAATTTGACAAACTGCCGCACTCAGAGACGTCAAAAAACGTTAATGAGTACTTAACGTCAAAAAGTGACAATTCAAAACTAGTCGCTATTCTTGCCGGGTCTATGGTCTAGATTTGAATGAAAATTTGTGACATTAAATACTCATTAAAGTTAATTGACGTCTCTGAGTGCGGCAGTTAGAGGTCTTAATAATTCATTTTTGACGAGGTCCTACTGTTAGCAGTTAGCACCTATTTATGTAGAGCGTCCGCCCAAGGAGGTATCTAGGTATCCTTCGTTTCTTGAGACAACTACCTATGTAACGCAATCGTATCTCTAAGTACATTTGAAATTAAATGAAAAATATTTATTTTTGTAGGTACACTATTTGTCTACATAACAGCAATAATCAAAATCTTTCAAAATTATCACAGCTACGAATGTGCTTAGATAAGATAAATCGGAACGTAAAATTATTGAAGTAGTAGGTACTACTTCAATAATTTAACGTTACGATTGCTTACATAGGTACTCAAAGTTGTACAGTCAACGGCTCTTCAGACTACCCAAAACTGTCAAATTTCTTCAATCGATTGTCAACCTTATCTTGTTGGCAGTAGGGCCAAAAGTCGACTGAGGAAATTTAACATTTTGTGGTAGTTTGACGTGCTGTTGTCTGTACAAATGGTTGTATTTCATGTACCTACTTAGTTTCACAAGAAGATCCATAATGCATTTATGTATCTATACTATACTAGGTGTATCGCTTTTTAGATAAAACAAATAATGCACTAAAAAGACAGTAGGACTAGGTAGTAGGTACTACTCTCTTTTTATTGCAATATTTATTTTATCAAGGTAGGTACCGATACATATAATTTGTGGATAGGTAAATTTAAATATTAGATTTTTTCCGATAATTCAGTGTGAATTTAGTTTTGCTTTCTTTGTTTAAGACTAGCGGTATACCTACCTAGTTTTTTATTTACCAACTATTCTAGAAATGAAGACATAGTTAATTCTTATTCAGTTAATAAATAGATAAAAGTGACTTCTTATCATATCGATAATGTTATGCTTAATAGGCTGTTTTTTACTTTTTGGATCAATACACTATTGCTATTACAGCTAGTCTTACGCTCGCATCGCTTGCTCGGCTCGTGCTATTCGTTACTTCATGTACTAAACTAACATCTAGTTAAAGTGGGTTTATCAGTAGGTAACAACATCATCATCACGAGCACTTTATTGTCCCCAGAGCTGGGGCACAGGCTTTACAGGATGAAAAAATATAGGGAGAATTCCAAGACGAATTGGTGGCTATTAACGTTTGTAGATGTAGCCAGAACCAACAGCCTAGTCCCAAGCACGGAAGAACTGGAGATAATATATTTTATCCCCCCATCTCAAAGAGTGTTTTGCTCTTCGATATTTGTGCGCAAAAGCCTTTTTTATCCGCTAGAGGATAAAGTAAATTTGAATTTAGAACATCGTGTGCACTAAGTTTGTGAATTCTAAACATTAATAAAAATATTTACTTATCTACATTGTAACATTGCATTTTATACATCATGAATTAAATTATTTTAATAGGATATTCATCTGTTATTTATATTATTTTCTTTAAATTAACTGCAGTTTTCTTAAAATACCATATTATTATATGTTATCATATTTTATTGTTATCTGTACACATCATTTTACCGGTGGAGTTAGCTTAATAGGTTTGATAGAATTGCGCGCCCTTTCCTATGAAGAAAAAAAAGACGATCGGAGGAGGAAGAAAAAAGTGAAGGGAGAGATTTAGAAGCGATTTATGATCGCACAATTTTATTTAAATGTTTTGGTTTTTTAATTGTTTTTCAACGTGGCTAATAAATTTAAATAGAGCTAAATGTTGAAAAAGCCGTATTTATGATGGTACTGTACGGTATTTGTTAGTAACGAGTACGAAACCTGATTAAATTATAAAACTGGAATATTTTAAAGGGTACGTATTAATATGTATTTTGTTTGTTAAATATAATAATTATTTTATGGTCAAAATGGACTCTAGAGTTATATTTGTCTAATTCTAGGAGTGGCTGAGGTGGGCTTTTTGATGGTTCCATTGTTTCGTTATACAAAGTTTACTTGGAGTAAACTACAGTTGAGGAAACATACATGAACGTCCCCAATTCGGGTATGTGCTGTTATTTTCCGTTAAGTGACCACGTAATCGGGTGTTCTGATCTACTGAACATTGGAATAATAGTATGCTATATTTTTAGAAAGAAGTTTGGTTAATTTTGGTGTTTTTGTACCTAACTATTCATTACATTTTGAGAGAGCAAAAGGTTAATAAAAGGAACCTCGACCCCATTTGAAAGTTTATAAAATAGTAATTAACTTAGGTAGATATTTCTAATAGGATAAATTTTGTAACTGTGTTGTCTATGTAGGATTGTCATATTAAAGTTGTTAATTTTATTCAAATAAAATTGTTTTATTTTTAAAAATCTGTTCACACGCCCTAGTACAAGCCGGGCCTGGGAGTAGTGTGACAGTTGGCGCCCAACTTAGTGGCCTTTTAAACCTTTTGCTCCCTCTCATAAAGCGTATGTATGTATTTTAAGCATAAAAAAATATAACATTGATATTATTGTAATGTAAAATTGTAAATAATTTCCGCGGTAAAAGTTAGTTTTAAAACTTTTATTTGCCTAGGCCAAGGTATTTTTGTTATACAGCCATGATTAAAATTTTGTTTGGTTATTGAGATGACAAAGACATTTGGCTTCTCAGGAAAAAACAAGTTTCACTGTACCAGGCAGAGGACTTTTTAAATTTACAGTAATGCCCTTTGGTCTTTGTGGAGCACCAGCTCGACAGCAAAGATTGATGGATTTCTTGTTTGGTAACTCATTTAACAGTGATTTAGTTGATGGAATGTGTTTTGTATATATCGATGATATTATAATAGTTAGTTCTAATTTTGACACGCATATGAAAATATTAAACAGAGTTTATGACAAATTAAAATCAGCAAATCTTACAATCAATATAGAAAAATGTAAATTTTTCAGGAAGTCCCTGAAATATTTAGGGTACATTGTCGATGAACATGGTTTGCGAACTGATCCTGGAAAAGTACAGGCAATTTTAGATTTTCCTAGTCCCACTTCATCTAAAGAAATGAAGATGTTTCTAGGTACTTGCTCTTGGTATAGGCGTTTCATTAGGAATTTTTCGACCATAGCTGCTCCTTTGAATGCATTGACAAGTAAAAAGTCAAAGTTTATTTGGTCAGAAGAGGCAGAACAGGCATTTAATTCTTTAAAGAGTGCTTTGGTATCGGCTCCTGTCCTAGCTTGTCCGGATTTTTCAAAGCCTTTTGTTGTGCATTGCGACGCGTCTGGATTTGGCATTGGGGGTATGTTGTCACAGAATTTTAATGGGGTTGATCATCCTGTGGCATATGCTAGTCGTTCATTAAATAAATGTGAACGTAACTATAGTGCCACAGAACGAGAAGCACTAGCCGTAGTATATGCAGTTGAAAAATTTGAACCCTATTTAGGTACTAGACCATTTACCGTTGTCACGGATCATGCTTCTTTAAAGTGGTTTATGAGGCTAGAAAATCCCACCGGAAGATTAGCGCGGTGGGGTTGTCGCTTGTCCCAATACAACTTTGTTATAGAACATCGAAGGGGTAAAGACAATATAGTGCCAGATACTTTGTCGCGATTAATGAAAGTTGACACAATAAACATAACTGGTGATTCTTGGTATGATCGTATTGTTGATGGTTGTCGTAATTTATCGAAAAAGTTTCCAAATTACCGAATACAGGATGGTAAATTATTTCGTTATACAAAATCTAGTTACACGTTATTGAAAGAGTTTGAATGGAAAGAAGTAGTTTCAAATGGTCTGAGGCAACAAGTTATTTATGATAACCATTCTCCGCCTACTTCAGGACATCTAGGAATTTTTAAGACCCATCGTAAGCTTAGTTTGAGATATTATTGGCCAGGAATGTTTAGAGACGTTAGGGATTATGTAAATAAATGTGATGTTTGCGCGTCTTACAAACGACCAACTACGCTCACTCCTGGGAAAATGGGTGAACCAAAACGGTGTTACAGACCTTTTCAAGTTGTATCAACCGACCTAGTCGGACCATTACCAAAAACGCGAAAAGGTCATATGCATTTATTGGTAATTACCTGTTGCTTCTCTAAATATGTTATAATAATACCATTAAGGCGTGCAACTAGTTTGGCAGTATCTGAATCGTTTGAAAAGTATTTGTTTTTGGTGCATGGAATTCCAGAGACCGTAATTGCAGATAATGGCGTGCAATTTACGGGAGGGGAATTCAAAAGACATTTAAAACTTTACGGAGTACCAAATTTTCATTTAGGACCACGTTATACACCTCAAGTCAATTTAGTGGAGAGATATAATAAAACCATTATGACCGCTGTTGCTTCATATGTAAAAGAAGACCATCGGGCATGGGATGTAAATATCTCTAGCATTCAATTTGCAATTAATAGTGCAGTAAATGAATCCACAGGATTTTCACCGTTTTTCTTAGTTCACGGCCGTGAACCTGTAATAAATGGCTCTTTTTATAAGGACGTAGACGAAACCTATGAGCTTACAATACCTAGGGAAGAGTACGCTGGCGAGCTTGGTGTCTTGACTGATATTTTTAGAACTGTTCGTAAAAATTTATTAAAGGCACATGAACATAGCTCTAAGTACTATAATCTTCGCAGGCGGCCTGCATCGACGTATACTGTAGGTCAGGTTGTTTACAAAAAGACTTTCATACAAAGTGATGCAGCACAATATAAAGCTGCAAAACTTGCACCAAAGTATGAGCGGTGTAAAGTGCGACGTGTAGTTTCACCTTTGGTTGTAGAATTAGAAGCTCTAGATGGTAAGCCCTTGGGCATTTGGCATGTCAAAGATTTAAAGGTATAAATAAGATTATGGATTAGTAATTTGTATATGAAGTTAACTTGGTTATTTTGGTATCGTTTTTTTAAATGTATATTTTAAAGAACGCTGAGGGCACCGTAGTTTCTTCATCACGTTCGAAACTTTCATGGGAAAGGGGGTACTGTAACATTGCATTTTATACATCATGAATTAAATTATTTTAATAGGATATTCATCTGTTATTTATATTATTTTCTTTAAATTAACTGCAGTTTTCTTAAAATACCATATTATTATATGTTATCATATTTTATTGTTATCTGTACACATCATTTTACCGGTGGAGTTAGCTTAATAGCAGCGTTTTACCTGAAATAAAACGCATATTAAAATACTTACCTCACTGGAAGCTTTATATTGAGAGAGCATTTCCGTTTCCCGTCGAATTTCTGTCAGTTTCCATACCTTTTTGTGCTTTGCATCCGGTCCAGTGGCGACACCTGGCGGGTGCGCGCCTTTTTTGTGTTACTTAAGTTTTCGAGCGCGCCATTTTACCTCATTGGCTCAATGTCACCAGGCAGGATTAAAAAGGAAAGCTTCCAGTGAGGTAAGTATTTTAATATGCGTTTTATTTCAGGTAAAACGCTGCTATTAAACTACTTGACCGTCACTGGAAGCTTTATATTGAGACCTGTTTGTTATCGCCTGGTGATCGCCACTGATTGTTAAATATACGCCAATGTGATCCACTAAAAAGGTTAGGTTGAAACATGAAATAAAAACACGAATTTTAAGAAAAGATAAAAGTATTTTACATATTACATTTTCATAAATGAACAGAAAAAGATAAATGTATTTTCAACATTATGAGAACGAAAGATAAGCATTATAATTTCTAATTGATAGGATTAAATAATCGAATTACATTATTAGGCCCGCTATATCACCTCACGTTTATAAAATCGCTGAAAAGTATTAGCTGACCGCCAATTTCCACGAGCTAATATTTCATCAAGTGAATGATTTTAAAGCCAGCTTTTAGAAGCTACTGCTGACCGGACGCTTCCTGGGGTAGCTTTAATTTCAGCTACTTTAAACAATGTTTTTACCCAACTCGCTATTACAGTGCGCGAAGCAGGTTTAGCCCCGCCTCTAAGAGTAACAAAAAGATTAAACGAGTTTGCAGCACTACGCCTTTCATTAAACAATGTTATTAATTTTTCTAACCAAAAAACAGGGTCAAGGTTACGATCATTGGGGTTGGAAAGGACTTTCCAGCCGGATTGCCTATAATTACTACAGTCCGTTTTTGGCCCAAACTGAGGCCAAAAAATTATACTATCGTTACACCTTATGCAATGATTGGGGTCAATTTGCAGTAAGGTCAGGTCATGTATACGACGTCCCGAGCAAAGCAGTAATAATATTGCAGTATGGCGTGATACATGAAACGGATTATTATCGTTTACCGTGTATTTACTTAAAAATGTTGTTAATTTATCGACATTCCAAACTGGCGGCTTAGCGGATTTTGGTTTCTTTAAACCTATAGATTTTAATATATGTTTTACAAGAACATGTGAACTCAAATTACTAGACTTATCAGCGCTACATAACGTGGAAGCTACGGATTTGTATAAAATTAAGGTATTATATGATAAATTATGAACTAAATATTAATTAGACAAAAATTGTGCTAACTGGGAGCCTGTGGGATTTTTCGGATCAATATCATTCTTTTCTGACCACACCAGCCAGCGTCTCCATGCAACTTCGTACGTTTTCAATGTAGATTTTCGCCATGAGTTCTTGAGTAGGGACAATTGGTCATTGTTCCATTCTTTTGTGGCCTCTGTCCACCCCCACATTTCCAGACCTCTAGGGTGATATTCTCTACTTGCGGTGGTGAGAGTCCCGTTGATGTGTCGATTAGATACTTCTTTAGGTTTCTCAAGGTCAAGGGTGGTGCTAGTCCTCGAGATTTCAGGTCTGCACGCCAAAACACCTTCTCCCACCGAGGTGTTACAACTAGGAATATTCCCGACGATTGTATTAAGTGTGTCAGCACTTTGGGGATGAGAAATGGAGGTGGGAATACCCAAGCTAGGTTGTAGTGCCATGGAATACTGAACGCATCGTAAAACAGGGCTTGAGGGTCTCTCAAATCCTGTGTCACATAATTGTGTACTACGTGAGCCGAGGCTGAGGCGAACAGATCTATCACTGGAATTCCCCATTTGGAAAATATAATTTGCAGAAGATGCCACTCCGGTGGTTTGCGGTGACGTGATAAGTGGTCTGCCTGACTGTTGTATTTTCCCGGGATATGGCGTATATTGAGGTTTATCTGATATTTGTCCACTAGATTCAAAATTTTTCGGGTTGTTTCTGTCAATGCTGCAGATTTCGTCCCGCCTTCTCTCCGTAAATGTGCGACTGCAGTTTTGTTGTCGCATTGTATAAGGATCGAACTGTGGCTTAGTAAAGGAGCATGTGCTTGCAGTGCATATAATATGGCTAACATCTCCTTCTGGTTGGAGTGGAGCGTTTGTTCCTCTTGCGACCAGTTTCCTGACAGGGTTGTATTATTCAATTGTGCTCCCCAAGCCCGATCCGATGCATCTGTTACCAAGAATGTCGTTGGTGGAGCTTGATGCAGTGGAGTTAGTGACTGGTAATTCAGACTCCACCAAGTTAATTCGTTTATGGCATTTTGTGGTAGTTTGTAAGTTATCGATGGCAGGTCTGGTAGAGACTGCATGAAAATTAGGAGTTGGCGGTAATTGAGACGACCTCTTGGGACTACAAAACTTGCAAAATTTAATAACCCTATTAACCTCTGCAGTTCTTTTAGAGTTGCCTTTCTTTGATATAGAAACTGTCTTATTGTTGCGAGTATTTTGATAGTCTTTTCTTCTGGTAGGGCTTTTAGATTGTCCCAAGGCTGCCACACTATTCCTAAATAAGTGAGACATTTTTGGGGACACAGAACCGATTTTTCGAAGTTCACTAGCCAGCCCAGTTTCTGTAACGTTTGGACAACCAGTTTGATGTGAATGCGCAGTGTATCTGCATTTTGATGTACAATTAAGAAATCGTCTAAATACACCACAATCCTCATGTTCCATGTTTCTCTTAGCCCTTGAGCGATCCAGTTGGTCAGGATAGAAAAGGTTTTGGGAACTGTGCTTAAGCCGAATGGTAGACATGTCATTTCCAACAATTCCCGATTGTAAATGATGCGTAGGAACCGCATGTGTGCCTTTATTATTTTTAAATGAAAATAAGCCTGGGATAGATCGACTTTGCACATCCAGTCTTTGGGTTGAAGAAAGTTTGGGATACGATGCATAATTATCAACCGAAACAGTTTGGTTCTTACATAGCGATTTAACGCTTTGAGATTGAATATTGGTCGGGCAGTTCCATCGACCTTTGGCACCGGTAACAATGGGGACACAAAACTTGGTGCAAAATAAGCTGTTTTTAAAATACCCTTCATATTCTTTATGATGATTGACATTTGTTCTGAGACAGGTGTTTGGCATGGATTTTGCGTCATATTTGGACAAACAAGTGGGGGTTTTTGTAAAAACGGTATGCGATACCCTTGGATTAATTTTTGAATTATTTTGGGTGCTCCCAATTCCTTCCAATATGATTGGTAGTTTACTAGCTGACCGGCTCGGAATTGATTCGAGTCATTGCTTAAACTTTCTTGGATTTCCCCTTGAAGTAGTATTAGAGCGTCCTTGGTAATTTCCACGGTTGGGCCGCGAGCCTCTATTGTGAAATGTACCTTCATGTGGACCATTTGATGAATGTACTTTATGGGAGCTTACGTGCTGATATCCACCCCGCGAGGGTGGGTTGTCATAAGTACTTATGTATGTAGGCTGGCCTTGCGTAGGCACATTATACATAAATTGAGTTCCACGCGATGGAACTACCAGATGTCGTTCGCCTTTCCCCCGCGAGGGGCGGCTATTACCGAGGGCGGGGAGAGGGTCAATCAAAATTTTATATTGGTTGGTTGATATCCACCCCGCGAGGGTGGGTTGTCATAAGTACTTATGTATGTAGGCTGGCCTTGCGTAGGCACATTATACATAAATTGAGTTCCACGCGATGGAACTACCAGATGTCGTTCGCCTTTCCCCCGCGAGGGGCGGCTATTACCATGTTGGTGTCTCGATTGAGAAGACATCTCATTTTTAGGAGGCCAGAATACTTTGCGAACCCCTCCAGCTTTGTCAAGGAAAGCCGTTAAAAGCTCTGAATCAACTATGTGGGTCTGTGAAGGTGGTATCTTATTTAATGATATTTTTAAGTAGGGCTCACGAACTTGAAGGTCACGGATGCCTTCTTGCAAAGATTCTTTTTGTTTTAAAATGCCATACGTAATGGCTGCATATGACTTGTCTGCATGAGCATGATAGCGCATAGTAGCATAGATTATAACCTCGTCATTTGTTTCCCGGTCTATAAAGCCTGGACTATGATTGTACTGTTTTTGTGTATCGGCATATCTGACTTCTGACCAAGATGAACTGCCAAGACGTTGCACGTCTGTTAACATTTTTAAATGATTATTGGATGTCTTTGGAACAGAAGGTTCCTTCAACTTTGTTTCTATGTCGAAAGTGAAACCTAAATTATTTGTTCTTCAGATAAATTTTGTTCGTAAAGTTCATGACTAATTCCAGAAATTATTGATAACCGGTCATGCTCATGACTAGGAACATCGACATTTGAATTCATAACTTGTTTACGAAGTTCCCCGATTTCCTGAACTAACTGTTGTAACAGGTGGTTGGAATGCCGAGAGCGCTTACTTTTCTTATGACTGCGTTGCCGCTTCCGTTTGCCGTCAGAAGACGAGCTTGAAGGGGTGCTAGCGCTGCTTGACGAGCTATTCCGGTTGCGGCTGCCTCGAACTCGCTTACGCCCTTCGCCACTAGTGCCAGCCACCGCCCACGGCTCAGACGTCGGAACAAACGCTTGCTCCATTTCTATAAAAATTAATCGTTTGAATATTCTGTTTACCTAATCAGAATACATTTAGTTACTATACCGGTAAAAACAAAATGTAGGTACATCGGAAAAATAAAATATTAACCGTTATTCTATTTGGCTAAGCAAGCCACATGTAATTATTGTACTAGTATGGACCGATTAATACGAAAAATTACAGCAATAAATAAAAAAAAAAAAAAAATTCTATAAAACTTCTTACGCGAACGGCAAAAACCGTTAAAAACATCCATTCAATTTGATAAATGTAAATTTACAACACAAACAGTCAAACCGTTACAATTGACTTGTTTAAATAAAAAAGGTAATGAAAACACTAACTTACTGTAAAAGATTTGTTAACTTTTTCACTTTTTAATATTCACTCTTTTTATATCACTGTTTTAAGTACTCACGGTTGTGTAGACGGATCGTTATGAGCACAAGTTACTTCGACGGGATTCAGAACGCCAATGAGGTAAAATGGCGCGCTCGAAAACTTAAGTAACACAAAAAAGGCGCGCACCCGCCAGGTGTCGCCACTGGACCGGATGCAAAGCACAAAAAGGTATGGAAACTGACAGAAATTCGACGGGAAACGGAAATGCTCTCTCAATATAAAGCTTCCAGTGACGGTCAAGTAGTTTAATAGGTTTGATAGAATTGCGCGCCCTTTCCTATGAAGAAAAAAAAGACGATCGGAGGAGGAAGAAAAAAGTGAAGGGAGAGATTTAGAAGCGATTTATGATCGCACAATTTTATTTAAATGTTTTGGTTTTTTAATTGTTTTTCAACGTGGCTAATAAATTTAAATAGAGCTAAATGTTGAAAAAGCCGTATTTATGATGGTACTGTACGGTATTTGTTAGTAACGAGTACGAAACCTGATTAAATTATAAAACTGGAATATTTTAAAGGGTACGTATTAATATGTATTTTGTTTGTTAAATATAATAATTATTTTATGGTCAAAATGGACTCTAGAGTTATATTTGTCTAATTCTAGGAGTGGCTGAGGTGGGCTTTTTGATGGTTCCATTGTTTCGTTATACAAAGTTTACTTGGAGTAAACTACAGTTGAGGAAACATACATGAACGTCCCCAATTCGGGTATGTGCTGTTATTTTCCGTTAAGTGACCACGTAATCGGGTGTTCTGATCTACTGAACATTGGAATAATAGTATGCTATATTTTTAGAAAGAAGTTTGGTTAATTTTGGTGTTTTTGTACCTAACTATTCATTACATTTTGAGAGAGCAAAAGGTTAATAAAAGGAACCTCGACCCCATTTGAAAGTTTATAAAATAGTAATTAACTTAGGTAGATATTTCTAATAGGATAAATTTTGTAACTGTGTTGTCTATGTAGGATTGTCATATTAAAGTTGTTAATTTTATTCAAATAAAATTGTTTTATTTTTAAAAATCTGTTCACACGCCCTAGTACAAGCCGGGCCTGGGAGTAGTGTGACAACATGGTGCCGAATTTATCGAATATGTGTAGCAACGTAGAAGTATAATTGACGCCAACAGCTGGTCTTGCTTGACGCAGGAAGTCATTTTCGCAAAAATGTCATCGTGAAAAATTTGGTAATTTTCGCATAATGTCACTTTTCCAAAACGACATTTTCCCACAATGTCACTTTCGCGGGACGTCATTATCGCAAAATGCCATTTTCGCGATAGGTCACTCCAGCAACTTTTTTTTCTTAGGGGAGATCTAATACAAACACTGCAGAATCGGGTAAGTAACAAAGACAAAGTGAAAGTGACATTATGCGAAAGTGACCAAATCTTTCAAGATATAATGTGATTGTAGATGCTTTTTTTGCATTATGTAATTTCCTCGCTGAGGGGATGAAAAGTTACGTGTTGCACTCGAGTGTTTAAAAATTACAAAATTTAAAATCTATCGCTTGCTCGTTCATCAAAATTGAGCACGCGGTTAAAAAGCAACTCTTGTAACAAATAACTTTTATGTCACACCTGACCATAAAGTGGACTTCAGGCACGTTTGTTCTTTCTGAGATTTATCAGGCTTATCTTGACAGCTAGCATTAGCAAACAATATGTTACGTATGCAAAGATAAATAAAACTACGTTTCTGGCCCGTTCTTTTCTGATACAACGCCTTCTGGCAGGTTACAAAAGGATGGCGATGGCGTAGCTTATCTACAGCGGTAAATATTGGAATTGACTGCGTCACACACGATACCAATATTTGAAGTTTTATTTATTTTTGACGATTCATGAATGTATTTATTTTTTCCGTTATCATTCGTCATTACATACCTACATAAATGTATCATTTGAATTAGTTGTAGGTACTCATTAAAAGATTTGGCATTCAAGAATCTATCTGCCGCACTCAGAGACGTCAATTAACTTTAATGAGTATTTAATGTCAAAAATTTTCATTCAAATCTAGACCATAGACCCGGCAAAAATAGCGACTAGTTTTGAATTGTCATTTTTTGACGTTAAATACTCATTAACGTTATTTGACGTATCTGAGTGCGGCGGTAAGAGGGCATAAGGTAACGGTTGATTAGTCACCAAAGATAACTTATCTCTTACTGAGGACACGTTATTGATATAAAGTCCAAAATCAACATGAACAGTCCAACATTTTTTTTTCATCAAGCACGTTAAATTAATCTAGCTAGGTACTCGTACTTTTGTGAGAATGTATAGTGAAGTCCACAAAAGGTTAGGCGAGGAAAAACTTTCTAATTTAGCTACCCCCACCATGTCGACCTATTACACTTAGTTTAGATTAATTATGTCACACCTGACCATGAAGTGGACTTTTCCGCCCGCTACTCGATACGGAAAATCCCATTTCATGGTCAGGAGGTGACAGAAAACTACGATCTTACCCCGGGCAAAAAAGAAGGCTCAGCATCGCATATTTAATTTTATCACCCTAGCCTTCGGCTCGGGCGTCAATTACTTGCGATCTGAGACATTACTTGTTTTATCGTCCTTGGTGTATATGTATTAAGTACTATTTTAGGTTCCTTGCATGCTCGCGATCTTCGCTCCTCCAGAAGTTCCTTGGTAACCTCATTGGTTTTCATAGTACTAAATTCTTTTGCGACGCTCTTGGCCTGCTTACGTTTGTAGACTACAGCTCTGCCCGCTGAATAACTATTATTGCACAGACATGTACACATGGAATATGGAAGGTTATATTGTCCACGATAGACAGCTGTTTTTAAAAGTCTTAGGCGCTGTCTCCACCAGTGAGAGAATCGCGACGAGTCCGCGCTTCTATCGTCGGGTAATCTCCACGAACGAGCGTTTATTCCGCCAACGTATCGTCACGACTCGTGACCGAATCACAGCGTGTTCGAGGCGACTCGTAACGGAATCGCCGCATTTTGACGACGCGTTGAGCTATTATTTGTTGAAACAGTTGCACTCGTTGCGAGAGCACAACGTTTCGCGGCGAGCGCGCGGCATCGTCGCGATAACATCGCCGTGTGGAGACGCGCTCATCATCATCATCATCATCGCTTTAATGTCCCCACTGCTGGGGCACGGGCCTTCCCTATGGATGGAAGAATATAGGGAGATTGGGCCATAACCCACCACGCTGGCCCAGTGCGAGTTGGTGGGTATTAACGAGTGCAGATGCAGCCGGGACCAATGGGTTAACGTGCCTTCCGAGCACGGAGGAACTCGAGATAGTAAATTTTTGGTCACCCATCCTATGACCGGCCTTAGTGAACTTGCTTAGTTTATGCAATCGCAGGCCTAGCGCACTATGCCACTGCGCAAGCGAGCTCCTGCCAGTGGAGACAGCGCCTTAGGAGTAAATACAGTTGGGGTAAAATGACTCTTTTGTATGTGTATTATAACAATTTATCTGATGCCACATTTGTGACGCGTGCATTTTAATTAAAAATGTGGTGTACCTCGTCTAATACAGGTAAAAAGCATTTTAAAAGCGATACATACTGGCGGTAAGTTGTGATGTTTCTGACAGCCGTAGTAGGTGCCTACTCAGAGACGTCAATTAACGTTAATAAGTAATATTACAAAAAATGTCATTTCAAAATTAGTCGCTATTATTTCCGGGTCTATGGTCTGGTTTTGACTGACATTTTTTTGTATTATGTACTCATTAAAGTTAATTGACGTCTCTGAGTACGGCAGTTAGTAAGCAATTACATTTATTTTTTGTTTTTAGGGTACTTAACCGTCATAGTTTCAAACTAAGCCACGGTGTGAAACTTATCCTGCGGGATAAGTTTCGAGCGGCCTCAGTTGACTAGAGCCATATTTTCATGGGGTATGTGACCACCACGTGATCAAATGCTTAAAGATTGTGATACCCTTTTGCTTAGCTGCGTCCATTATGTTCTTGGTTAGCACTACATGGAATTTTAAATCTTAATAAATCAAATATAAAATCTATAAACTACAAAGATGAGAAAACCACATGCCAATCTAGCACATAGTAATACAAGTTTCAATTTCACTAAGTAAGGAAGGAACGAGATTGTCGAGATTTGTGCGATTAAATTTATATAACTTATCAGTTGATATAGCTGATAATAAATAAACTGAATGTTTGTTTACCTTGATAACATAAACTAAAATGAAATAAAATAAACACTTTAGCTAGCCCTTACAAATTAGAATCCATTTTCATTGCTAATTTGAATGACTTTTGACCGATCTGCAGCTTCTTAATAGGACGCTGCCGATTACGCTACCCAAGTAGCACAAACAGCAGTAGGTACCTATAAGATGAAGTAATGAAGTAATCGTTCATTATTGGATGGTAGCTTGCAGACAATTTGGCGAACATACCAGTTAAATAAATAAGTAAAATTAATACTTTTGACAGCTAAAAGAAGGCACTATTTCACCTTGTCTTCAACGGGATCTATAATGAAAATACCTACGGTTTCTTTTCCTCGTGATTTTTTAAAATTATGAAATTACAGTCCTAGTGACGTATGTATAACTCCATAATAAAAAATATAACTTAAAAAATGTACAACTTAATCATTAAAAAATAATATTTGTAACAATAACCTAAAGTAGAAAATTTTTCGCATATTAAGTGTAGGTAACGAAAGTGGTAAGCAGTCGGAAAGATCTCGTTAGTTGTTAATAAGAAATACTTTGTTTGAACGACTTTAATGACACTAATCAGTATTGGGGTAGCTGATAGTTTTAATTAATTCAAATGTATTCGTGACGCCATGTCAACGAGAGCGCTAACAACACTCAAATATACAAAGGATTTTTATACACAGAAAAGTTCTTGTTTTTGTACGTAGGTATGCAAGTCAATATTATTATATCACTTAATAATGAGACTGGAAGACGTTAATTGATAATGATCTAATCAAAAACAATTGTTAACTGATCTTAGTTAAAAATCAGTGTTGATTTTTTTTTTTCACCTAGACTAAAGAAAAGATCTATCGTCAATCCCTAACTAATACATCAGTAGGTAATAATATAATGTAATTTCTAATTGCATAAAATTTAAATTGAAAATAAGCATACAATTCGTAACAAAAATGTTTTAATATTATTTATAAACGATTAAAATAAACTTATTTTAAATATTGCCTATGTAACCGTATAATGGGCTAATAAACTAATATTAAGATTAAATTGATTGAGATATTTAATGTTTTATAAACAGCATTACAATATCGCAACTCACCAACAATGCAACTTTACTCAGATCAAAACACTTAGCATTGTTTCAAAACACAATTGCAAGCCAACACTCACCTTTACCGCCGAAGTTTCTTTGTTTTTCAAGGTGAAATACATGGAGAAACTCAGAAAAAGTAGCTTAAATGTGATAGCCACTGACACGACAATAATGAATGCATAAGTCATTTTGATTCAACTCGCGTAATTATTATTCTAAGCTCTCTTTAACGTGCTGCGTCTTGACTCAAGTCCCAAACAAAACTGTTCGACACCCACTTTGCGACATCGCGGCATCGGCTGCTTGGTTGTTTTTTCCATTGTAACTGACGTTTGGTTACGTAGACCTATAAAAGTACAGACTCGTCCAACTGATTATCTACTTATCGAATAGTAATAGTAGGCCTAGTATGTATTGTTACTGACAATGAGGTCTTGTAAATGACGAGATGGAATAATCTTGAGAAAATTTGCTGTAATGAAAATGATTACTTATTCAGTATTCAATTATATTAATGTATTAAAATAAAATTGATATTTAAAATTTAATTTATGAAGTAATTGTAGCACAAGTACATACAGATATTTTACTTAAACTACAACCAAACTACAATTATTATAAATAGTCGATTAATCGAACGATTTTTATATGGAATTTTATTTGTAGGTAAGCGTGACTGTGACGAAACCTAATTCTGAATTAATTTCGCTTTTTTTTCTCTTAATTGGAATTCCAATAAAACCGAATAATAATTGAAAAGATTTCGTAATCAATCTTTTTAAATGTTAGAACAAATCAGAAATAAAATAAAGTACTCTGCAATCCGAGCAGATGCCGAATGGTATAGACATCTGCCCGGATTGCAGGACACGGATTCGATTCCTACAGTAAGAAATTATTCTGACTTTATTTTCTTTCTTTGAAAGGATTGTATTGAAATAGCAACCATTTTCACGGAATAGATAACGGGACTGAGTCTATGATATCATTCAATGTTATTGATTAGAGATTTTCGTTAATCCAGTGACCCATGCGTAGGTAAGAATAGTATCAGAGCGGGTACCATTAATTATTGACATACGTTTGGGTGTGTACAGTCAACAGCGTGTTAAACTTTACAAAGTTGTTAAATTCCTACTAAATTGTCAACCTGAACTCACAATCATCTGTACTCCGCCTTCATGGTAGATTATGGCCCATTCTTCTTATTATTATTCCATCCATAAGGAAGGCCTATATCCCTTCCAGCACTTGCGAATATTCTGGTGATGATGATATAGGACTACCTACTTTATTTCATCATCATCTGTTTGTCGTAATTGACAAATAGTACGTGTACATACATACATAAATCACGCCTATATCCCCGAAGGAGTTTTTGCCAATTATGTTAGGTCCCATGTAATAGGTGGCGAGCCTATTGCCATTTATCGGGCACAAAAGTCGCAGTACACTGCTAGTGCTAGGTGGTATAAGAGGAACGCTGCTGCCCGTTCCTCATCATTGATTTCTCCTTAGTCGCCTTGTACGACACCCACGGGAGAGATTTGGGGTGGTGACAATTGTATACTATTCTGCCGTCACCACACGACCGTACGTGTAAATATTAGAATTTAAGAGATATTATTGATAAAAATACATTAAAATTAAATAACACTATGAAAACATCTATGTTAGAATTAGATATAAGTAGGTAGTTATGAAAAATAATAAAGGTCAATTTTTTTAAAACAATTAAATGAAATAAGAATCCTAAAGAAAAGTCAAAGGACTGGTTGGTTATGTTTGGATTATGTTTTTCATATTGTTCTCGATCATCCTAGCTATTATATAGTTTGTTAAGGCATTATTTAATATAAATAAATAAAATCAATAACTTGATATTTTGCTGACATACTTACCTACCTATATTTTTTTACTAGTAGGTACCCAAAATTTACCTATTTGTAAAGTAAGGATTAAAAATTGTGTCCTGCTGTCTATTAAAAGAGACTGTATAGAGCTGGCATAGCTACAGAAAAGTCTTCAACTAAAAATAATAAATGCAGATTTAGCTAGCCTGCTTTTTCAAATATTGATAAATATTTCATTTTCTAAAATTACGAACATGTAATAAACAAGTCACGCCGTCACATAGTTTATGTTAAGTCTCAGCAGAAGCGACGTCGGTCGACATAAAGTCATCCTTGATCGAGATCTAAGAAATATTGACATACATACATACATAAATCACGCCCATATCCCCGAAGGGGCAGGCAGAGACGAACTAGCACCCACGTTTCGCCAATTATGTTAGGTCCCATGTAATAGAAATATTGAACTTCCTATATATAGAATATTAAAAAATGTCATTAAAATGTATGTGAGTATAATAACTTTGTTATACAATTAAAATATCTCAAGATATAATTGGAGAAAATTCTTCAAAATGAAATAGTTTTTATGTCACACCTGGCCATAAAGTGGACTTTTCCGCCCGCTACGCGTACAAAATTCCACTTCCCGGTCAACAGACCGTGCGCCGACCGTAGTCACGGTGGACACAGAGTCCGCCTGTGACCACGGTCGGGTCTTAATAAGTTGACGTTTATAAAATTATTACGAAAAAAACAAAACGGTTGCTACAACACACTGTCCTTGTCTAAAGTTTTAAAGTGCACGTGGTTTTAAGCCGACCGATGTGAAACCATTTGAGGCCCCGTGTAATGACCATGTACTGTCTGACTAAAATTGCTCTCAATGAAAACAGTTTGCAGAAATAGGTAGCGTACCTACCAGTTTTGGCAGTTTTTTTCATGCTACGGTGCGACAATTTGTTTTGGTTTGTAGAGGTTTTAATCATAACAATATGCAGGAAAATCGCGAACATCTTCGCTTCCGACACGGCTATGTCTTGCTGCCTGGTGACTATACTTAATTTTATAACATGGTGATATTTTGGATAATTACCCTATAGATACCAGCTTTATAAGATTCTTATAGGTATAAATACTATGTATACTGAACGTAATATTGTAACGGTCATATTGAATTTTTATTTTATTTTGTGGTCTTGATAATCACCTTATCCCATTTAATTTTCTCCATTCTGTCCTGTCGTTTGTCCTCTACTCCCTCGACCTTCTTATTATAATCATTTCCCTCATAATTCATTTATCTCTTCTGTGATCCATGAAAGTCCTTTTTAGTGTGGTAACGGCCAAGCAGAAATGAAGGGCTTTCTTTTTCTAATGTTAAGATAATAAATTAATTATATACTAATTACTTTACCATAGATCTTGTTACTCAAACAGAAAATAACAAATGATTGTTAATTATCTACGTAAGCGAAGTCAACCGAACAAATTAAGTATTTGGTATATTAACATAATAATATTATTATAAATATCAATGTCTATATACCAGCCAAGTGATTTCCTGAATTCTCAAGTTTCGCTATCGATAAACACGCTAAGAACAATTATTTTTTTCTTATTAATAACAAAAAGCGTTCCTGTTATACAACCTAGCAATATAATACTGCGATTTATCTGCCAATTATAGTGAAATAAGGGTGCTATCTCACCTCTGCATACCCCTTCGGTGGTTTTGGCGTGATTTTTATATGTATGTATGTCTAAAAATGTTAGTAGAATTTTTTTTATTATAAATAAAAATAGGCCAGCAAAAATAATAATTATTAGGAATTGGTTTAATTTCAAAGAAACGTATTTGGTAGATACTTTTTACAGCATATATTTATAATTGCTCAGCGTAGGTAGAAAATGTCCATCGAGTTAAAACTAAAAAAGTGCGGGCTACCAGTCGGCAATGGTATTCTATTTTTGTTGGCACTAAGTTTGAATGCAAGCATTATAATAACACTGAGATACATTTATTGCCAGTTCTCACAGTTCTTATCTCTGTTAAGCATAAGTACACAGTCCCCAAACAATCCATACTATTTGACTATACACACTCAACTATGTTTGAGTTGGGGCTACGGTACGGTTAGCCTCACAAGTCGATTAATACTTTGAAACTGTCATACCAACGGCAGCTGCTACGCACTACATATACTCGGGGTTCTAAACCACTTGAACAAATTGGCCTTCAATTTGACCCTAGGACACATGAAAACTTCCAGGCAAAACTAAAATCTACAAATCTCTTGGACATACTAACGCCTGCTGTCCTTGTGTTGAATCGAAGAGATGCCAATAAAACATTGAATTAGTTTTGAAGATATATGATCAAATACTGAATCTCAATAATTACACCAAGGATTATTAAATTGCATAAGAGCATTAAGCTGTATTACAAGCTCAAAAACATAATAATAAGAAAATTAACAACACAGAAATCCATTTTATGTTTATAATTATATCCAGAACTATGTCGCTTTACGAACCACCTATAGAAATCGCCATGAAAAAACTTTAACATCGTCGAGAAAAGATTTTGTACTCCTAATTTATTTGAAAATAGGGTCAATTCTGACATGATTCTCTAAACTTAAAACTTAATTTAATATCAATCTCTCCTCTTCATTCTGTATTGAGAATGAAAGAGAAACACTGTTGTCAAATTAATCTTAGGTTTAGAGAACCATCGTCAGAAGCGACCCTAATGTCTACCTGTGTAAAATTTTGCCGTCCTACCTACGGCGAATGCAATAGGTAGTTAGGTAGGTAGACGTTTGCAAATTTCACGCACACTAGGGAATTACTGGTAAATTTTGTTTTTAACTTTTACCGCACTGGTACAGCGTAAGTCTTATTTTGCCTTATTGTTTCAATAGATACTACGTTTATGATTCAAAAATTTATAAAATCTATAAAATACATAAGTTTTATTGACTAAAATATTGCAATGCCTTTAGAGTTTAAAATTTAAGATACCTATCTGTATTTATTAGAGAAGCGTTGATAGATAATAATGCAGTTATCCTTTCACTGTTCAGAGAAGTACACTTTTCTTTGCGAAATCTGCTTCCAGATGTATCTGAAAAAGACAATTTTAAAATGATTTACATTTTAATTAAAATATAATGAAAATTACGTATAAATGACAAATATTTTAATTTTATTCACTTTTTGTATCAATTTTGTATATAAGTAGAGTCTGGTCTATACAAGAGGCACAACAGATGGATTATGTATTAGTTGTACCTAAGTACTACATAACTTTTTCAAATATGTTTCACTTTCTAATAATAGTAATTGCGTTTACGAAACAAAAATCGAAGTACATTGCTAGGTGGTATAAGAGGAACGCTGCTGCTCATTCCTCGTCACTATTGAAACCACAGATATTGATATATCTGTGATTTTAACCGTTAGTCGCTTTATACCACACCCGCGGGATAGATTTGAGGTGGTGACAATTGTATTCTGCTCTGCCGTCACCATACGGCATGCTTTTTATTCTAAAGAAAAATAAGTTTTTAAATAATTTTGCAGCTTCAACCAATAGCACAATATGTTACCGCAATATATCACACTTTCTCAATCTATTTTGTGCCTTAAGTCAAACAAATTAAGGTTGACAGTTAATTGTAGATATTTGACAGTTTTGTATAATCGACGTGATGTTGTGCACTGTACGTTCTTTTTGTTCCTCTTATATCGCTCTAGACGGGGTCGGCACAACATGTTTTCTTATCCACTCCTCTCGCTGTCATCCTCCTTTACACAATCCATCCATCTTTTTTTTATCTTTTCTCCTCTCCGTTACAATGTATAATTAATTTAAATTATAATTAATTATACCTACTTATTGCTTTGGTTTATTGGAACACCAATTCCTCCAGAAGGGCTTGTTTGATTGTTTGGTAAAGTGTGCGCTGGTCACACTGTGGCGGACTAAATGGTGGTACAGCACAACCTGAGGATGGCTGCTGTGGCGCCTAGCGGTTTCCTCCCAGGACAACACAGATGGTGCCACTGACTGCCTAGGCACCGAATTAGGCACCTCCTAAAATCATAATAATCCATACATAGCCAAGAATTAGACAGTCAATAAAAATTCCGATACTCGCGATATTATTATATTATTTTTATTAACGATATTGACCAAAAAATCAGGATTTTCTATGATGCTATAAGATTCAATATTTATCACGATATTGGATGGCGATATTTATTGGCCGTCTAATCCTTGCCATACATATTGGCCGTCTAATCCTTGCCAATAATAGGTAGATGGAGCCGATTTAACACGCACACGCTGTATTAGAAGATAGTTCCACTATCTTCTAATACAGTCATTCCACCAATCCTCATTGGATCATACGTCCCCATTCTTTCTATATTTATCCATCGCTACTCCCGTGGGTGTCGAACAAGGTGGCTAATGGCAAAAACACCAATGAATAATGGGCAGCAACGTTCCTCTTAAACCACCTAGCAATATACCTACCACAATTTGCGAGCTAGTTAGATGACAATGCAACTGTGGCCCTATTACATGGGACCTACGGGTTATCTATCTGTAAGGTAAATAAAACTAGCTAAATCGGCAAATTTTCTTTAACGATTACCTAGGGGTATAAAAAATAGCCTACGACCTATTCAGACCTACTACAAAATATACACAAAAAAAAAATTCAATAACAGCCATTTTTTTAAAATAAATTTAAATTTCCAATTTCACAAATGACTGTATTTCACACTTTTCGTTTGATCTTGGTTAAATATTCAACAATTTTTAACCATTAACAATATCTTCCATGAAATCACTTAAACAGGTGATAATTCTATTTTTATAAATGACCCTCGTTAACTTAATAATCATACAAACAATAAGGTCTTTAATTCTGTGAAAGTAATTGAATATGTTTTGTTGTGATTCTATTAAATTTAATGAGACATATGGAACAATAAACAGAACAATAATTGATTGTTATTTTAACGTTAAACAGAGAAAGAGGGAGTTATTTCGATTCTTTAAAATTGATAAATAATAAATTTAATTTGCGAAGCGTACAGTGATTTAGTTTTTAATCACACTTTTTGTATTTAATTTTTGTATAGGTAAATTACCCATACTCCGTCCATTCGTTTATTTTCTATTTGAAAGCTCCCTTAGAATGTAGCTGTGTGACCACAGATATATCTATATATCTGTGGTCACACAGCTACATATATCAATTCTGTGTGTGTGACGTTACGCCAACAAATCACTTAAATGGGAGGTTTAAAAAATATGACAACTGCCTAATTTTGTTCCTTGATCCCATATAATATTAATCTAAGACAAAGTGAGTCCATATGTGCAGTAGTTTAAAAAAAAAACTATAATTACCAAACGCATTAACGTTTAATTAGAAAAAAGTTACATTCTATGTCAATCAAAACAGTGATGTTAGGATTGACATATCAATATTATTGTATCGGTATTTATTTGGAACTACATGTATTATGTTCCTGCGACTTTGGCCGCATTAATTTTTTTGCAGGGTAAAAAGTAGCAGGAAGATGCCGTGTGGTGACGGCAGAGTAGAATACAATTGTCACCATCCCAAATCTCTCCCGTGGGTATCGTACAAGGCGATTAAGGATAAATCAATGGAACGGGCAGCAGCGTTCCTCTTATACCACCTAGCAATAGTACTGCGACTTTTGTGCCCGATAAATGGCAATAGGCTCGCCACCTATTACATGGGACCTAACATAATTGGCGAAACATGGGTGCTAGTTCACCTCTACCTACCTCTTCGGCGAAATAGGCGTGATTTATGTATGTATTTATGTAAAATGTAGCCTAGTTACTCAGGTATAATGTAGCACGAAAGTAAAATAAGTATATAGATAGGTCGACATGAAGTGAAACAATTTTAAAATTATTATGACAGGTAGTTTTGAATCAATATCGAATGAGTCGTCACTGTCACTCGATGAACTCTCATCGACATTTATTATAAATTCAAGCTTCTAATTATCTAAGGCCACATGAATTTTCCAATCCCAAATTATAGTTTTTGGGTTCTTCTAACAATATTATACCTGTTTACGGCAATTACTTTCGCACGTGCATTTTTTCATAGATCTAGCAATTTGTTCGCCGTGAGAAGAATTTGTACTATCGAGATCGTATCTACTAATCACTTTATGGCCATGCAACACTATAAGAACTGTCAAATTTATAAAATCTTTTGTTAGTTGCGTATAGTCTTCAGTTAAGGTTACAATAATGTAACAATATTTTCTAATTAGCTTACAATATCCGTTATTTTCATGAAACACGTGCAAATTAAATCGGTTTAAGTACCTTATTTCAGTCTGAACTTGAAGTGAACGAACGAACAAGGCAACAAAAATTTATAATCTTTGCAGGTAATCGACAGAAGGTTGAATATTAGGTAGTGGTTAGGTAGAAGATACATCTGATTACAATTTTTTATACTATTTCCCATTTAATAGTTATGCTTATATTTATATAGAATCAAATAAAGCTTTAATATTAATTGGCTAAACAGGTTATTTGTTAGTTTTGTCTTTGAATGTCGAGTAAGCAGTTAAGTAGGTATCTATTGTTTTTATTAATACAATGGTCCCTATATTATTCCAACCATATAGGGAAGCCTATGCCACAGCATTGCGGACGGTTATTTCAGGTCCAATGTAAAAGGCTCAGAAATAAATAGGTATAATGATGTTTTGAATTCACAAACTCATTGCACACGATGTTCTAAATTCAAATTTACTTTATCCTCTAGAGGATAAAAACGGCTTTTGCACTCAGATATCGAAGAGCAAAAACGCTTTTTCCGAGATGGTGGGATGAAAAAGATAATAATTTTAAATTAAATGCCCATTTCGAACCCGAATACAATATGCATCAGTGTGATTACTTACATTTTCTTTTCTGGTATATGTATAAATTACTGCACCGATCACGAAAAGAAGGTGTATGAACAAAGATATACCGATCAAAACCAAGAATGCCTCCATGCTTGCAGATTAGTCTCAATTTTTTTAACTTCGATGGCAAACAAAGGAGAATCCTACCAAAGAGCACTCTGAAATATTCATTATAATCGTATGGACAAGATAATTTTATTCGTAACTAATTTATTGACATATTTTATCACTCCTAATCAAGGTTAATTAACGAGACATTATCTACGATAGCCAAAATTTATTATCACCAGTTATCGTGATGGCAAATACATAATATTTATTGTTGTTTAAATATAAAATTACATAAACGTTATTTACTTTAAATATTTGATGAGTAACTTTACAAAGAAAAGGAGCACAGAAAATTTCAGCCCAGATTGCCATTTTTTAGGATTGCTTTTTTGCCTTGCAACGCCCTGATTGGCCGAATGCTCAGATCGCTGGGTGTTGGCCAAGAGGTCCTAGGTTTGAATCCTGGTAGGGGCAAATTTTGTGATGAACACAAATATATTTTGATCCCCAGCCATGGTTGTGTACCTGCGTGCTTATATAGTATATTTTTAATATTTTATTCATAATCATATATACAGGGCGTCCCACGGCCATGCCACACGGAGGGAAAGTATATTATATTGAACGTAGGATATTTTACTAAAAGTAGACATCGTTTTATTTTTAATAATAAGTAGAACTGCATTCACAGATTTTTTAAAAATCGCCTACCTCAACCGGGAATCGAACCCGCGAAATGTGATAGAAAAATTACTTGTATTTTATAATAGCGTTTGAAAGGGCTACTCATAAGCATTATTTTTTCCTAAATAACCTAGCATATTAAATGAAACTAAGATCATAAAATTTTTCATTTTATTTAAAATTTTGTTCAGGGAAATTTTCTCTGACTTGGCCATGCTTCCAACAATTAACATTATCATTTCAAAGACCTACCCACTTGAGATACAAGATTTCCGTGGTGTAAGTACATGATAATAATAAAGCGATACATGAAGTGTAGTAGGTACTTGTATGCATTTCTTCATGAGCTCACAATTACCATGCAACTGGCTGATATTAGTAAAAATAACTAATTTGAAAATGGAACACGTAAATTTTAAAGCATTAATTTTTTTTTAAATAAAATGAGAAATTTTATGATCTTAGTTTCATTGAATATGCTAGGTTATTTAGGAAAAAATAATGCTTATGAGTAGCCCTTTCAAACGCTATTATAAAATACATGTAATTTTTCTATCACATTTGGCGGGTTCGATTCCCGGTTGAGGTAGGCGATTTCAAAAAAATCTGTGAATGCAGTTCTACTTATTATTAAAAATAAAACGATGTCTTCTTTTAGTAAAATATCCTACGTTCAATATTTAATATACTTTCCCTCCGTGAGGCATGGCCGTGGGTCGCCCTGTATAGGTATGATATTAAAATATGCCTGTTATCTAGTATTCCTCGTTCTATTATAAAACATAATGAGATGGCTGCAAGCGTGGTGGTGGAATTTATATGGTGGTGAAAATTGAAATGGGCTGATGATACTTAATAATATTATTGCGTTAAAAATACTCACATCTTAAAAAGTTAGTCTGAAATACAAACAGTTGTCTGTTAGCAACATTGCTCTTAAACCTACCAACACTCAAAATTAGACGTTTAGTAAATATATTATAAATAGTAAATCTTTAAAACAAATATCTTTTACTGATTTTACGGTCATTAACAAAATTTTATGACTAAAAATAGTAATGCTATGCGCCTAAATTATGGCAACATTGTAGTAAGACTCATTTAAGCGCCTGTCAATTTTTACATTTTGATTCATTGTAGATCTTTTGCTTGGCAAAAAAAATCAGGTCGAATACACTAACTACTACGTAATGAAAATTGTTCACAATATTTTACCCTTATTTTATACATATTTCCAATATTGATTGGCTATTTTATTAATTAATAATAAACATTTTGTATTTGTATATTGATTGGCTACAACGACATGACAGGAAATATTCTTCAATAAAATTTTGGAACTGCATTAAGTTGAAATAATTATTTAAGTCGACTTTCACTGTTTAGGTACCTACACTTGAAAATTAATATGGGTTAAAGTATGAACTTGCCGTTTTTACTGAAAATCTAAATTGTTTATATTTTAGTTTATAACAAATTTATTTAATCAAAATATTTACCATTATTATCTATACATTGCTGCCATCTAATAGGAAGGTCATTTATGCCTGCATTTTGTACTGCCTCCTGGGAAGAAAACTTCTTGTCACCTAGATAATTGTCCAAATCACGAAAAAAATTGTAGTCCGTTGGAGCAAGGTCTGGCGAATACGGAGGATGACAAATGATTTCTAACTGCAGGTTCTGAAGGGTCAAAACGGTTTCTCGTGCTGTATGAGGTCTCGCGTTGTCATGGAGCAATAATGGTGAAGATCGATTTATGAGTCGGGGCTGTTTTACTGCTAGTTTTCCTACCATTGTTCGGAGTTCGGCACAATAGACATCTGCCGGTATTGCTTGACCAAATCGGAAAAAACTATAGTGAATATCACCATGCTGAGACCACCTAACAGTTTTTATTTTATTTATTTTAACCATTACCTTTTTATTGGTAGGTTTTGCTTTAGGACACTGTTGTAGCGTTTGACCTGTGGTCAACCATTGCATTTTTCTTTTACGGTTATCATAAAGAATCCACTTTTCATCACATGTCACAATTCAATCCAATATTCCTTCATTTCTGTACCGATTCAACAAGGCAACACAAGTTTTAACACGCGTTTCTTTCTGCAGATCAGTCAAATCACGAGGCACCCATTTTTCGTATTTTTTTATTTTATAGATTGGACGCAAATGAGTCAATATTGTGGGTAAGGTAACGTTAAACCGTCCCGCAAATTCCTGAGTAGTTTGACTAGGATCGGCTTCCACCATCTCTCTTAATTCATCGTTATTCACCTGAGTGCCCACTCATGGCTCGTTCTTCAAGTCGAAGTTTCCATCACGAAAGCGTTTAAACCAAAATTGCACGGTGCGTTCATTAGCAGACCCCTCACCAAACGCAACATTGATATTGCGGGCTGTTTCTGCCGCGGTACTTCCGCGCCGGAACTCGTATTCAAAAATTACTCGAATTTTCGCAGTATTTATCTTTCTTGTCTAGCTGCCGCACTCAGAGACTTCAATTAACTTGAATGAGTATTTAATGTCAAAAATGTTCATTCAAATCAAGACCATAGACCCGACAAGAATAGCGACTAGTTTTGAATTGTCATTTTTTGACGTTAAGTACTCATTAACGTTATTTGACGTCTCTGAGTGCGGCAGTAGGTTGAATACCAAAAACAATTGAAAATCCATATTCAAATGTTTCACATTGTTTAAAAAAAGAACATCATAGAAACCATGTGAAAAAAATTTCATTCGAAAACCTCAAACCGTGAAGATTCTATGTCAATTCAAAAAACCTATTACAATAAAACGGCAATTTCATACTTTAACCCCTATTATTAAGTTCCGTATACAAACCCCTAGTACATTTATTGTTTCTTTGTTATTTGAACATTATAAATAAAGAAGAAGAAAAATTTATTTTCGCAATATTTTCTGGCTATACAAAAAAGTAATAATTCCGTCCATTATACTTTCACCCATTCTGAAATTTCTTAAATTATCCTCAAACTTTTTGTATGTATTTATTTATATGTATTATTTAAAAAGAAGAATACTAAAACAACAATGAGTAACTACACAATCTGGTCGGTGGGGATTCTCAGTCTGCAAAAACAATCACCTTTTCTTTTTAGTCAACTAAGACATTGTACAAAACTGTAAGGCCTGATATCGAAAGCAGACACCAATTTTATTGTACTAACCTAATTATATTTAAAGATCATCCGTCGTGTTTTGAATGGCAAAAAGGCTGCAATTGAGGGGCAGGCTTTCGGGATAAGTAGTGTTAGAAAGTGTTATGTAGCACGATGTAGTTCTAGTCTTAGAGAAATTTTGCCCGAGGTTGTTAATCTAAAGCCCTTTTTATTCTTATTGTCACTTGACCCAATGTAAGCGCCAATTTTGAATATCGACAGGCTGATTGTGTAACTCGATTAAAAGAAATGAAATTGTTGCTTTTGCATTAAGTAGTCATTAAAGTTAATTGACGTCTCTAAGTGCGTCAGTGTGATTTAACAGTTTCTCACATCGCACTCTATTGGCAACTTAAACTGTAAATTTGTAAATATACACAATCGCAAAAGCAACCATTTCATTAAGTTATTTCGATAATTGTGAGGGACAGACAGACAGATACGTAGTCAGCCTGCGGGTTAAAAATGCAATGTATCTAAGAAAATGTAGAATTGTATGTAGTTCACAAAGATCAGCATATTTTAGTTACACATATATTGCTCCATATACTTAGAGATTCATATCCTAGAGCAGTATGACAATCATCATCATCACCAGCCTTTTAATGTCTTTACTGCTGAGGCATAGGTTTTCCCTATAGATGGAATAATATAGGGAGTATAACTATTTATATCTACATATAACTGTTATAGAGCAAAAGTACCGATCATAAAATCTTATAGGAGCAGGATAGGCAAATAAGATCATCAGCACCTTTATCCAGTAGTTACTTGCTGAAATAGTCAAAAAAGATGACGAGTTATTGTTGTAAGGTCATACATACATAGAACAATGAAAAACCAAAATAGACCCATATCACCTTCATTCATCCACTCATATGTTTAATTAATAATCAGTTAACTACGAAATCAATCTAAGAATTTCTGATTATGCACGTTCTTCTCGTTCGTTTTAAGAAGTAACGTGAAAATATGCAAAACGTGTACAGAGTACACATCAATACTAAATCATTTGAGTCATCAATAAATATGACGCTGGTTTTTTGGAAAAAAAAGTGACTATAATAAGTTAATTTAATCTCCTTCATGATACTCATTGTCATTGGGATATTGTTATTTAATCTAACATTAACAATATACAAAAGTTTTATTTATACTAAGTAAAAACCAAAGATTCTATATATATTAAGATTCTATATCTATTATAAATTTAAATTTATATGAATTCAATTTATTTTACTATGTTTTATTAATTTTTTTTGTAGATATGGTTGCAATTGCATAATCATCATCTAATATATTATTTCAAGTTAGTTCCTGAAACTTTTTTCATATGAGAATAAAAACCTTATAACTTCTTTAGACGATAAAAATTATACAACAGCCTTATATTTTGACATATCCAGAGCTTTTGATTTCGTGTCCCATAAACAGCTATTACGAAAAATAGACAACTGTGGTATTAGAGGCACTGCATTAGATTGGATAAAAACTTACTTGCAAAAACCGAACACAGTATTTTGAAATTACAAAAGTAGACTCTAATAATGTAGCTCTGAAATATAAGTCAGATTTTAGAGAAAACAAATTTGGAGTTCCTCAAGGAAGCGTTTTAGGACCACTTTTATTTTTAATGTATATTCATGGTCTGCCAAATGTAACTAAGCATAAATGCATTTTGTTCGCAGACGTTAAAACTAATAAAAATTGACATTAATAATAACAACACAGTACTGACATTAATGATACTATTATTTCAATAACTAATTGGCTAAGGACAAGTAACTTACTCATTAATATCAACAAATCATATTTTATGAATTTCGATGACATTTTATATCAGACCATAAATATACATTTCGAGGGACAAAACCTTAAGGGTACTTAACAAAATTTCTCGGCATTACGATTGACGACAAACTAAACTGGAAAAATCAAATCGAGTGTGTATGCAATAAAATACATTGATTGTCATTTGCTCTGTACAAACTGACAAAAGTAGCGACTAAAAATACAGCACTCACATCTTAATTTGCCTATAAGGAGTCTGTTCTAAGATATGGTCTTATTATATGGGGAAACAGTACCGCGGTTAATAGGGCATTCATTGCGCAGAAAAAGTGTATGATTTGTGGCACCGCAAATGACGAGCCATGTACGCCGTTATTTAAAAGTCTTGGAATTCTGCCACTTCCCTGCCTTTATATATTTGAAGTGGCAAAATTTGTAAAACAAAATATGTGTTATTTTAGACAAACTAGTGATGTATACCCACGTAAAACTAGAAATGGCCATAGACTGATTTTTACCATAATTCCAAAAAGCGCTCGATACAAAAAAAACTGTTATTGCATGTGCATAAAAATATTTAATAAAATTCCAGATACTATGAAAAATTTGCTTTTCAGTAGATTCAAACGAGCACTGTACAACTGGCTGACTGAAAATTGTTTTTATTCTGTTAACGAATATTCAAATTCTACTTGTTAAGATTGTTGTAATTAAATTATTACGTACTCTGACTTCTTAATAAATTGTATTTGGCCTGACATAGTAATTTTTTCTAGTGATTACTATTTCATGCAATTGCATTTAACTATTTTGACATTCTCTAATTTTATATCAAATTAGTACTATGACTCCTTCATGAATTAATGTATATTATGTTTGACATAATCTATAAATGTAATGAATATTATCTAATGCAATTGTAAGTGCCCTTCATAATTTTGACATTCTGTAATTTTATTGGGATGAGAAATTGTAACTTTACTGATAATTATAATTGTTGCATGCTATCATTATATGGCTGAATAAGTTTAACTTTATGTTATGTGACTATCTTCTAAAATAAACGATTTCATTTTATTTCAATTTCACTAAAAACTTTTCAAGAACTATTATTAAATAGTGTGTTTATGAAATAATTATTGACTTTTCAAATATTAAATGTTGTATTAAACGTATAACTCTTTAGCTCTCATTAAGCCTCTGAAAAAGCAGTGCCCAGTGAAAGGTTAAAAACATCTCAAAAGTTTTATTTAGGCCACAAATGAGTCTGAAATTGATGCATTTACTGAATTCTCTCCAATATTTTGGTAGAGCATAGTGTTATTATTTTTAAGGAAGCTAAAGCTTCGTTCTATACTTGGAATGAATTTTAGTGCACGTGACATTATTCCTTATTTTTGATATTGCAAATTAAAATGATTAGAAACAACTAGATACTTATACAAAAAACAACAACAGAAACAACTTAAGAATTAGATAGACTTTTGCTATTTTCAACAATGTTAGCCAAAGATCAGCCCTCCAGCCAGTTATCTTTAGTCAGAGAATAGTTATATGAATCCAGATATTTAATAATAATTAAATAACAATTAATGAAAACAACAAAACGTACACTATAATATTGTAGACGAGGCGACAAACTATCCAACCGTAAAAGAAAAATGCAATGGCTGACCACAGGGTCAAACGCCACAACAGTGTCCTAAAGCAAACACATACATACATACATAAATCACGCCTATATCCCCGAAGGGGTAGGCAGAGGTGAACTAGCACCCACGTTTCGCCAATTATGTTAGGTCCCATGTAATAGGTGGCGAGCCTATTGCCATATATCGGGCACAAAAGTGTCGCAGTACATTGCTAGGTGGTATAAGAGGAACGCTGCTGCCCATTCCTCATCACTGATTTATCCTTAGTCGCCTCGTACGACACCCACGGGAGAGATTTGGGGTGGTGACAATTGTATTCTACTCTGCCGTCACCACACGGCATAGTTTTCCACGTTTGGCATTGTCACATTTCATGGTACCGTCCCCAAACCGTAGCTGTACCTGTTGCCATCTACGACGGCATTTCAAGCAACAGGTCTAATGCTTTCCATACACGCATTATACCCGGTGCCAAGAAAAGAGTAATGTCATATTCTTATTTCCAATAACTCGTAGATTTGCCCATAACATCTCCTAACACTAATATTTAAGTATGATAGATAGATCGTAAGTATTGCAAAAGTACCAAAAAATTAAATAAAATTATTGAACTGTTACATTTCTGAACTTAATTTTCATACTTGGCATGGAGTGTGGTGACGGCAGAGCAGAACACAAATGGTCACCACCCTCATCTCTTCCAATGGTGTCGTACAAGGCGACTAAGGGTAAAACAACGTTCCTCTTATAACACCTAGCATCATCCTGTGATTTACGTGCCCCAATAGATGGAACCTAAAACATAATAACAAGTTCATTATGTAATGAATCGATCACAACAGACAAATTCTGTTATTATATTAAAAATGTATCCTTATATTCAATATGGATCCTAAAAGTGCTTGAATAATAAATGCTTTATTTCTGTGCCTGTTACAAAATATAGGTCAACTATGACGTAAATTTGATGCACGTGACTGCTACAGGTGTTAACTCTATTTAGGGGATGAAGGAGATGTAATACCCGAAAAACATGAAGAATTAAAGAGTACGTACATACATCATACATACATGATAACACCTACTTTTCTCATGTAATAGGTGGCGAACCTATTGCCATCTATCGGGCACATAAATCGCAGTATATAGCTAGGTGGTACAAGGGGAACGATGCTGCCCATTACTCATTGCTGTCTTTACCACCCACGGGAGAGATACGTGAAAATTATATTCTGCTCTGCCGTCACCACACGGAATTAGAGAGTACACTATTAAAATTGCCAATACAGTGATATTTTGTTTTTAAAAGTACCAATTAAAAATAAAAGCAAGGAGCTTGTTTGCCCCGGGCCCGGCGGTCTCGCGGCATACAGGCTTCACTTCGTACCGAGTAGTCGTCGCGAGTGCATGCGTCGCCCACCGACAGCGGTCAACTATACTTTTACTTGCCTCTTTATCTGCCGTGGTTGAACTGCAACCGTCACTTTCGCTCCAGATCCGCAATCCAGTAGCCTTTGTGTGACATTGTGAATTTTTCTGTGGACCCTTCCTCTTTCTGTGGATCATCGCACCACTTAACCCGAGGTAAGTTATTTTGTAAAGTGCTCAGAGATATTCGCGGCAAATTTCTTACGTGTCAATTTTGTATTGAGTGAAAGGTAGCTTTTGTCAAATAATTGCATGGGATGATAGCGTTATGCCGAGTAGCTCTTTGACAGTGATAGTTCTAACATTTTATAGTTGGTTATTGCTATATGTCCTAGGTTGACCTAGATTCTCCCCTGTGAACTATATAGACCTTACAAAGAACTTACAATTATTGATAAAATAGATATCGCCTCAAAGTAAAATATGTATATATCCTATATTATGATATAATGGAAAAGTGGAATAAAAAAAAACAGTAAAAATTTTCTTTGTGTAGTTGGAAAAATTGTTTTATTATGCGGTGCTATATAAAATCTTGTTTTACGTATTAGTAAAAGACAAATTTATAATTAGAGTTCAAAAATAATTCGACTCATAGAGCTATAATGAGCTGTTAGCAATACTGGCAAATAATTTTATTTATTACTATTATCTTATGTTTTTTATTATCAAGCGCGCACGATAAAACATTTGAGTATCTAATTTATAGCTCGAATGAATGAGAAAAGTTAATCTTTATTACTTGATAAATACATTAATGATTTTCTTGGTGCCTTAATCTTTGCTAAAAATTATCTTCACCAGACATTAGAATATTGGAGTCCAATAAACATTTTATTGACAAGGTTAAAATATGAGCACATTTTAGCCTATGTATGTAACAACAATCTTGCATAATGTGTATCAGCGAGTACAATTCCTATATAGAAAAATGATTTCGTCATCACTCTAACATGATATTACGTACCTACCTACGATAAGACAAATTATGTTGCTTTTTTTCTTAACAAATATCACAATAAATACTCATTAGGACCTAAATATATTTTTTCAAATGACAATAAATTGCGATAATAATTTGCGAATAAAAGAAAAAATCTATCCGCTCTTTGTTAGTATAAAAAAGATATAATAAAAATAAGATACAAAAAAGGAATCATTCGTTTGGTTAAATATTTTTAGCGAAAGTTAAACCTTTACTTTCGATTTCAGTGCCATTGTGAGCTCCGTACAAGCTACTAACGGAATTTTTCGTATGATACCAAATAAAGTTATTTAAAGCTGAACGACTAATAGTCTCAATAATAATTTAATTCGTAAATAAATGTCGACTAATTATGCTTAGAGATAGTAGTAGACTGATAACTTTTGATGGTGAGTTCTCTATAAATCAACGATTTCAGCTCAACCTATTTTCACTTTGACTTTGTACTCCATAAACCTGTTTAATGGAGTACCTAGTTAATCTTCATTTGCATTCACCAAGTGTAATATCTGTAACTCACGAATGTGCAATTACGTTATACAATGTTTATTTCTTTGTCATGAAATGCTATTAAAGATAAATAATTATGCACTAATAATATAAAAATATCATCATAATAATCATAATAATAAAGTGTTCCTATCATTAGCACAAACCAAACGTTAATAAATAGATTATAAAATCAAAGGGTAAACTTTGTAAAGCTTTTTGTGCAAAATATCGATCAATAATAACATAATATAAAAAAAACGATTTAAATAATCAAATTAACTGATGAAAAGAAAATATCGATCGATAATAATATAAAATGATGAAAAAACGATTTAAATAATCAAGTTAACTGATGAAAAGTTATTGCTGTAGACGTCATAGGGAATCAAACGAAATTTATACCGTAGGGCGATCGACGTGCGCATGGGTTTGTAATTTCCTGGAATTCAGTTCAATACTGCATTTGCAGCTAGGTAGCTACAGGTGAATCTGCCCGGGGCTCGGTATATAAGCGGACAGGTGTGCTTTGTGGATTTGAACTTTACAGGAAGTGTTATGTCCACGTTAACACCTCTACTTTATATGTCTGTAGGTATTTCTCGGAATCAATGGCTGGGATTTTTATATCGATAGTCTATATAAATATATCCTTTGAGATTAAATCTATTGCAGTTGCAGTCTCTTTCGTTTGCAACACAATCTTTAAAGTTTGTTGTTATTGTTAAAAAAAACAAATTCCTAAATTTATATTTAATATAAAACTAAAACGGAAGTTTCAGATTGGATGCTCTATTTTAATCACATAAATATTATATTAATTATAATCATGCATCCTAGAATTGGAATCCGAATTCATTGCAATAAAATTTTGATTCTAGTTTTCGTAGATACGTATGTTTTGACAGATAAACTTATTATATTAGGTTGGGGAAAAAGTCTTTTCGCATTATAGTATGTATAAACTTGTAATAAAATCTCTTTGGCTATACTATTTGTATCTGGCTGGTTTTGGTATCATTGAAAGTTTAAATTTTAAAGAACATAATTCCAAATTCAAATTAGGAAAATGTGTGATTTTCATTTGTTTTTCGTACCGCCAAGATGAGTGAATCTAATGAAGAAATTCGATACATTTTAAAATTTTACTACAAAAAAGGTAAATATGCAACGCAAGGCGCGAAAAAAAATTGCGATGTTTATGGACCTAGTGCAGTGTCTGTGAGAGTAGCACAAATTTGGTTTAAGCGTTTTCAATCCGGAAATTTTGATGTCAAAGATGCACGTCGCTCTGGTCGCCCTATTACAGATAAAATGGATGCCATTTTTGAAAAAGTGGAGCAAGATCGGCATTTCAGTAGTTACGAATTAGCTGAAGAACTGGGAATTGACCACAAAACAGTTTTGGCGCATTTGAAAAAAACTGGGTACACAAAAAAGCTCGACATTTGGGTACCTCACGAGCTCACTGAAAGAAACCTAATGAACCGTGTACTCATTTGTGATTCTTAATTACGACGTAATGAAACCGAACCATTTTTGAAGAAGCTGATAACTGGTGATGAAAAGTGGATCACGTACGACAAGAACGTGCGAAAAAGGTCGTGGTCAAAGGCCGGTCAGGCATCACAGACTGTGGCGAAACCCGGGTTAACTCGCAACAAGATGATGCTGTGTGTGTGGATTGGAAGAGCATTATTCATTATGAGCTGTTACCACCAGGCAGGACCATCGATTCTGAACTCTACTGCGAACAACTGATGAGATAAAAGCAAGAAGTTGAGAGAAAGCGGCCGGAATTAATCAACAGAAGGGGTGTGGTTTTTCATCATGATAACGCTAGACCTCACACATCTTTAGTCACTCAGCAAAAATTAAGAGAGTTTGGCTGGGAGGTGTTAATGCATCCGCCGTATAGTCCTGACCTTGTACCTTCAGATTTCCACCTGTTTCGGTCTCTTCAGAATTCTTTAGGCAGTGTCAGGTTAACATCACGAGAGGACTGCCAAAACCACTTGTCGCGGTATTTTGACCAGAAGTCCCAAAATTTCTATAGCAATGGGATCATGTCCCTACCTACAAGATGGCAAAAAGTTATCGAACAAAATGGTACCTACATACTTTAGTTAAATGTAAATAAACTATATTAAAAAATGTTTTGAATTTTCTTAAAAAATGCGAAGAAACTTTTTCCCCAACCTATTATTAGAATATTCTTGTTATTGGCCGATTAGTTTGTCGAAGTAGATTAAAATAGGATCCTTTTCCATCACTTTCGTTCATGAAAACTCTAAAAAAAAATTATTGTCAGAAAACAATTTAATAAAACCATGGACGCTTTACAGTATGAAATCTAAATTTTGAAATAAATAATTACAATGGCTAACACCTAAATAACACGCGTGTTTATTTCCTTTCAAAGTATCCAAATGATATAATATTGAAAAAATCCTAAGTATAGCCATTAGTCTATAGAATTCCAAACTTTTTGTATGTGTTTGATATCCGTTAGTAAAAAAGTTTACTTTATATTATTCAATATACAGTTAATTCGGTTCTAGTTTAAGATATTAGTAGCAATGCGCAAAAGCAAAATGCTTTATTTACGTAGATTTTAATATAATAAAAGAAAAATAAAAGGTTCCGTTTTAATTACAATTTTTTCTATCTATTATACCTATGCAAGAATGCTATATTAATATGTAATGAATGCAAATTTTTACCGCAGTACCTACACAAATATTGAGTGTCTTTAAACATCGATGATATTGATGATAAATGAGTATTAACTAATCATTGAGTTATGCAATTATTCATTAATACTTATATAAATATAGGTTCTAAATCAATATCAATGTTCAAATATCAGGAGAATAACAGGTCCTGATTATAAGGTTAGATTTATCTTCTACATCAACACTTATTATGTATCTGATGTTATGTTTTCAATATAAGAACATAAGTAATGATATTCAAGCAATAGTTAAATTAGCCTGAAATAAAACAACAGACGATTGTTAGTCCAAAAATTATCTTTAAAACTTATTGGAAAGATGATTTTCAGTTTAAGAAGATTGGCCTGCGGGAGTGATACTGACATAAATCGTTTTTTGAAACCATAACACGAAAACATCATAACATTAAAGTGCTCTATCGAGTACTAAAGTGAAGATATGTTTGAAAATGGTATTTGTGTGTTTTTTAAAGTAAATCAATGTGAAAAATACATAACAAGAAATATTTGAAGTGCGTAAAATAAAAATATATATTTTGGCAACTAAATCACTCCTTCCATGCTTCCATGCTGGCCTGGGAGCCCATTATGCCAGCTCTAGACCAAAACTTTATATATGGATTGATATGTCGTTATCCCAATAACTCTCTCCGCTCATCGGTACTTTCCATCACTTTTTATGTATATACCTACATACATACATAATTCACGCCTATATCACCGAAGGGGTAGGCAGAGGTGAACTAGCACCCACGCTTCGCCAATTATGCTAGGTCCCATGTAATAGGTGGCGAGCCTATTGCCATTTATCGGGCACAAAAGTCGCAGTACTTTGCTAGGTGGTAGGTATAAGAGGAACGCTGCTGCCCATTCCTCATCACTGATTTATCCTTAATCGCCTTGTACGACACCTACGGGAGAGATTTGGGGTGGTGACAATTGTATTCTACTCCGTCACCACACATTTATCTATAATCAGTAATATATATATAAATATATATAATGTATATATATGTGTATAATCAGTACATAAAATATATATATGTATAATCAGTAATATCTTTCCTATAAGATGGATGATATGAATCACAAGGCAGTGGCTTACAGTGACGTTTGAATGATATGAATGGAAGAGCCGACCCCAGTTAAAAAAACTGGGAACGGGGCAGAAATATGACGATAATGATTTTAGGCTCTCAACTAAAACACAAACATAGGTCACGATTTTTAGATTTTTTCTAGCCAATTTTGGTCGTGGCAATTCCCTGGCAATCAAATCGCTTGATGCTTAAAATAAGAAATAATAAGACACTTATCTAAATAGCAATCATATATACCCTTCTGCTGTGCTCCAAATAGCATCTTGTTTATGTATTAAAATTATTAATGTAAGTGAGATAAAATACGCGCCATTGAGCTTGAATACGATTTTATCTTTGACCTCATCTAAATGTTCATCAGTCAATAATATCTAAGGGTTAGCTGTCATCACTTCAAAAGGTATATTTGCTTGATTTTGATACAGATAAATCGTAACGCGTGATTAAGAAGCGATGTCATAAATATTAACCTTTATTTTCAAAATATAATTATAACTTAATCTAAAATTACTACAGATATCACGCAAAACCTTGAAACCGTTGGTTGGATCATAATTAAGTGTATTGTCTGATGTTTGGTCAGCTGATTCGGCCATATTGTGGGCAATATTCAAAACAGCTTGCGTTTGCTAGGATACTACATACATGTCCATGCATTCGAACGAACACAGCATATTGAATTGAGTTGATTTCGTTCAAAAACTTTCGCTTCGACTATATGCATGGTTTTCTCCGCATATTTCACTAAAGTAACATAATTTTAAAGATTTTGTTTCAGGACATATTATTTCGAAAATTTTCTGAACTCCCTTTTTATATTTTTTCCAACATTAATATAATGTTAAAATCCCTACGACTAAGGATTAAGAAAGCAATGAGCAATGGGCAGCAGCGTTGCTCTTATACCACATAGCAATATACGTACTGCGGTTAAAGTGCCCGATAGCTGGCAATAGACTCACCACCTTTTACATGGGCCACAACATACTTGGCGAAACGTGGGTGTGGGTGTAATCCTTTCGAGATAAATAGGTGTGATTAATGTTTGTCAAATCCCAAAGACATAAGTACTTTATACTTACTAGCTGACCTGGAGATCTACTATAATCCTCCGAACGAAACTGTCAATCGAACCAGAATAAAACGAAACTTTGAAAGTGAACCTACTCTAATTACATGTTCGGATGCTCAATCGAATAACTTTAAGAGTACAAGTATATGCTGCGATTATACGCGTTACCTTGTAAATTAACCGTATTCTACGAATATTTGTTGGTTGTCAACCAACTAAAACGTTTCTATACTTTCAAGTAGGTATACAAACTTCTTAGTTGGTTTCAAGCACAGAGGATAGTACTAGAAGGGTTCACGTAAAGAGGGCATACTACGGGTTTCAAGTATTATTATTATAAATGTTTCTACAATTGCTTTTCGAACACTGCGCCAACACAGTGCTCATTCTACAAGCATTTCTAAGTAGCAATTTTTATTTGGGGGCTTACATTAAATTTGATTTAATTGTGAGTAAATTATTCCTACTTTCATAAAAAATATCTTGATCGCCGCTATAATATGTAGAAGATATTACATTAATGCAGTTGAATAAATTAATGTTCATTTATATATGTTCTAATTATATATATATATTTGTACTCCAGACTCCAGCCACGCTCTAAACGTTCTTCACGTATTGCAGCCTCGATACCATTTTATGTGGACTTCACACGAAATTTACGCGAAATTCACACTTACGAAAATCAAAAGGTAACAATTTTGGTTTCGTCAAATTTTGGTTGAAATTCCGAACGAATATCTTTCAAATTTGAACACCTTACGTAAAACAAAATGAAGCAATTGTGGTTTCGTAAAATTGAGGTTAAAAATCCGAACTAAAATATGTCAAATTTGAATTTTCTAATCAATTTCAAATAATTTTTGTTCGAACGAACTTTCGGTCCGATAATGAATTATAGTAGGGAACGCTCGAAATATCGGCCGCAGTTTCCATTTTCGTTGAATTATAGTAGGCCCCCTGGAGAACTTCGTATATTTACATAACAAACATATAAGTACCTACTTTATTTTTACATTTTCTTAGTAGTAGACATAAGACAAAACCTGGGTACAAATCTGCTCTCAAATACTGAGCGTTTTTACTAGGTTATAGTGATAAATAATATACTCATTTTAATGGGTGCATATTCAAAGTAATAACGTTTTGGTTGCTTTAAATCTTGTGAATATACTAAAAAATATTAAATGCTGTTTTCAATTTGAATTAACAGAGTTGCAATAAAGTTTCACATCAAACGTAACGCTGTTCTGTAAATAGAGGACTTTTTGTACAGAGTAAAAATATAGTTCCCTTTGAGAGAGAACCACTCAAACAAAAATTGAGTTTTACGCAAACACCAAGCGCTTCAAAAATAAATAAAAATTCCTGTAAGCCAGTAAGCCTTTTATATGTTACTGACATGCCGCACTCAGAGACGTCAAATAACGTTAATGAGTACTTAACGTCAAAAAATGACAATTCAAAATTAGTCGCTATTCTTGCCGGGTCTATGGTCTAGATTTGAATGAAAAATTTTGACATTAAGTACTCGAATGAAAAATTTTGACTTAAAGTTATTTGACGTCTCTGAGTGCGGCGGTAAAAATGCTAAATAAAGTTTTCCGTTTGATCAACCTAGTTTGAATAGTGGTTGACATAATTGTAATTTGTTAAAAAACCCATACTTTCTATTCATGTTAGATAAAAATAATGCAGAGTATAGTTACTAACACGAAGAGCACGATAGCCCCGTGGCTTAGCCCGCTCGCCGTGCCATTGCGTAAACTAAGAAATGTTATTGGATGGGTGTCAAATTTATTATCTTAGTTCCTTCTTGCTTAGAAAGGCACGTTAAGCCGTTGATCCCGGCTGTATCTGCACTCCTTCTTCTTCTCCCTGCCCTGTTCCCAGTCTATCTGGGGTCGGTGCAGTATGTTTCCTCTTCCATTCATATCGGTCAGACGTCATGAAGCCATCCACTCCCTTTTGATTCATATCATCCATCACACCGTAAAGGTGCTAGTGATGAATGAATGTATAGAAAAGAGACGGAACGGACAATGTCGGGAGATCGATGAAAAGAGAGAGTGATTGGAATGACAACATTCCAATCCATACTGCTCAAAGATTTGGCTTAGGTTTTACAGCCGGCCGCCAGCCTGACACCAACCCTCTTTGGGTATGCTGTTGTTTGTGGTTTGCCCTCCACTATTCGGGTGCCCCAAGGTGCTAATTGGTCTACACCGGGCAATCTCCCTTAGTCGACTTTTACGACACCCATGGGATGAGTCGGGGCTGGCCTATTTTACGTTATTTTTTCGCTCCCAGGCCAGCATAGAAGGCTGTATCTGCAATGCTGTGTCTGCACTCGTTAATGCCCAATTATCCGCACTGGTGGGTTATGGCAATTTATCCCTATATTTTTCCATACATAGAGAAGGCGTGCCCCACCAGTGGACATTAAAAGACTTGTACTGGTAGTGGTAAAAAATATCTGCTAGTATGTTGGCCCCAGCCGTGTGGTAGCGGCAGAGTAGAATACAATTGTCACCACCCCAAATCTCTCCTGTGGGTGTCGTACAAGGCGACTAAGGATTAATCAGTGATGAGGAATGGGCAGCAGCGGTACTCTCATAACATAATTGGCGAAACGTGGGTGCTAGTTTACCTCTGCCTACCCCTTCGGGGATATAGGCGTGATTTATGTATGTATGTATGTTTGCCCCAGGGAAGTCATTCTATTTACTATTTTGATTTTAATTTGAACATTATATAAATGTTAGAATAATTAGTACAAAGAATATCGTAGTTAGAAAAAGTTTGAAAAATTATAGTCTAGTTGCGGGAATCGAACCCGCGTCCTCTGCGATCCGGGCAGATGCCTGTACCACTCAACTAACCAGAATGGGTTCGAGTCTCACAATATTCTTCATTCTATTTAATTTCAACTGTCTAGAACACATTGCAATGTGCAGCGAAAAGCATCAAGATGTTGTATTATTCTGGTGCATAAATTTCTATTTACAGTTTATAGCTCCCGCGATTACCATGCCTTATAGATAGCGAGGGTCTTGCCGCTTTTACATGCGATCAGACATAACTAGCTGTGGATGATAATGTACACACCTCTCACAAGTACCACCATTCAGGGATATAGCATAGAATATAGGCACATAGCACGGCCCATGACAATTTAATGTAGGTATTTGGCTTCGTAATCAAAAAGTAAATCTTATACATACATAAATCATGCCTATATCCCAGAAGGGGTAGGCACAGGTGAACTAGCACGCACGTTTCGTCAATTATGTTAGGTTCCATACAATAGGTGGCGAGCCTATTTCCATTTATCCGGCACAAAAGTCGCAGTACATTTGCTAGGTGGTATAAGAGTAACGCTGCTGCCCATTCCTCAGCACTGATTTATCCTTAGTCGCCTTGTACAACACACACGGGAGAGAATTGGGGTGGTGATAATGGTATTCTACTCTGCCGTCACCACACGGCATATTATCATTTTATAACAAGCATGTATAATAAATGTTTTAAACTCTCATTTAAGTCTTGACCTCACTGACTGTGTTTTTGATGAGGAGTAAGGTCGTGTGGCGACGTTTGGAACTGGACCTCAAGATAGTAAATAGACACGATGGCGTTAACCAGGCATTGGTGGGTTATGCAATACCGTTCTAGTACAGCGATAAGCGTAAGTGGGCTAGCAAAGTGGCGGCAAGGTGAAAGTGACCGCCTGCGAAGGCCGCTACGTTGCAGAGGCCTCTCACTGGCAAGCTAAAATCGGGCATTCATCGTCTAATCTTATATCAAGTGACAAAGATAGAGCGCTAGGAAAGGAAGGTTAGCAGAAAATATTCTTGACGGAATTAATCGATGGGTTATTAGGCTAAGCTTAAAATTTCATTGCCTACTTGTTATTTTTTATTTGTTGTTATTTGAACATTATATTATTATTCACACATAATCGAAAAGTGCAGTACTTACAAGGTAAAATAGGTCAGAGAACTTTGGAAATGTTATTTCCGCTATTTTATTTTTCTTTGTTACCTATCTATTTCTATTTATACTAAATTAAACTTTTTATAGTTTAATCATAACTGCACAGTGAGATATAAAAGATTAAGGATAGTTCAAACTGGATTTGGGGAAGAAAATTATTGTAAATTATTAAGAAAATTGTTAATTATTACTTGTATCGTCAGTTTGTATCCAAATATTGCGGCAAAAATATTTAAAGAAAAAATGGCTACCAATCACGAAGTACACGACCTTCATAATATTAATGTTTCTTATTTCGGGTTCTAAATATCCTGAATTTTCTATAGAAATTGTGGTTAGAAAAAGCCATAATGGCGTCTATTTTAGAGATTCATACATTGCAGATACATCTATTTGGCGAAGCATCGTAAAACTCTCGTACATTATTATCAAACGAACGTATTTATTTTGTTGTACTTTCACATGGGTTATGTAAATAGGCATGTGTCCAATTGTGTCTGTTTTAATAGGTACGTACGCACAGAACTTAATCAAATTTTCCCAGAACAAAATTTGTTTCCAATATCGGTTGTTGGCGCATTTTCGCTTTGATATTGGTTATGGATATTTAAAATAAACCTATCCATCAAATAACCATTAATTAGTGCTCCCAGTCAACGTTACAAGGTTAAAAATAAAAATAATAAATAAAGTCGACTGACAAAATAATCTACTCTATAACACACGTCAAAATCAGTGACTTTCATTGTATTTTACAACTTGGTTAGAACAGTGACTATCAATGACATGAAAATTTGAAATTGATCAATAAAATAAGATCACGAATACTCAGTAGATAGATACCAATATTGATAAAACAAAAATGACATCTAATTTGTCCGGAGTACAGATATGTTGGAGTGGCGTGGGCCAAAGTCAGTTTTGATCATCTGCTTACATCTACGTTTTCATATACAATACGCTGAGCTAGAACCGTTTGAGACTTTGGCGCAAAGGAGCAGGCAGGGGTGTAATAAATATACACATTTTGCAATGCTATGTTAGGTCCCATGTAACAGGGGGCGAGCCTATTTCCATCTACCGGGCACGTTAATCATAGTGGAACGCCTGTGGCGTATCGCAGATTACGTATAACTACCTTGTTAATTTATAACGTTTAGTCGCTTTGAATAGTACCCGCTGGTGTGGTAAGGGAAACTGACATTTGTTCTCTGCTTTGCTATTTCCAAAACGGGTATTCCCCTAAAGAGGGCAGTTCCGTGCGTAAAATCCTTTTCTATATTCATACATGGGTGTGAACCAAGTTCATATATGTATATACTCCCTTGAAGGGGTTAGATGGAAATACTCCTATATCTGCTGCTTTTAACACAAAAATGCCCGCTTTGACTGGTACGCCCACATTAGGCTGACCCTGGCTCCCCTAAACTCAAACATGTTAGTGTGTATACGCACGAGGCACGTGGAGCTGCGCAGTGGCTGACATTACAATTCAAAATGTCACGCAAATGTCGAACGATCGAGATTGTAAACCTGTTGTTTGTGTGTTCCCAATGTCACAGTGCATGTATTAAACATTTTTACAATACAATATTTATGTTATTGGTAACAATATGACACGTAATGTGGCCCTTCGTAAATTATTTTAAGTACCTAATGAATTGGTTATTTTTACATGCATAGACTTTCATTGTTAATTTTACGAACTGACGTAATTACAATAATTATGAATAATATTTTTTGAAAAAAAAAGCTTAATAAATCATAGAATTAATACTGGGTATTTATGTAGACGATGATACTTTTAGCATGCAATAGGCTAATAAATGTTCCGTGAGAAGTGTAAAAACTTACATGCTAATGTTTCATAATTTTTTAAAGATAATACAAAAGCTTTCTGTCAGAAACTGCTTCGGTGCCTTCTTAATGCCTCTCTACAACTAGTCATAATAAACTCGTACGAGTCCATGCTCCAATTTTAAGAATGAATATGAGGATCATTAAACCAAAAGTTCAGGAAGTAATAATAGTAAATTGTAACTTAATTTCGTCTACTTTCTACAATAAATCCGTCTGCGCAGTGACATTTCATCATAATTATCATCATTACCAGCCCTTTAATGTCCCCACTGCTGGGGCACGGGCCTTCCCTATGGATGGGAGATATAGGGAGATTGGGCCATAACCCACCACGCTGGCCCAGTGCGGGTTGGTGGTTATTAACGACTGCAGACGCAGCCAGGACCACCGGCTTAACGTGTCTTCCGAAGCACGGAGGTACTCGAGATAATAAATCTTTGCTCACCCATCCTATGACCGGCCGTAGCGAACTTGCTTAATTTACGCAATCGCAGGCCAAGCGCGCTATGCCACTGCGCTAGCGAGCTCCTGCGCAGTGACATCAAGATTGAAAGGTAATATATTTAAGCAATTATGAAGTAATGTATGAAGTTAACGTCAATTAATCAATTATTTTATATTATTAACAAATTAGCGTCTAATAATGGTAGAGCTTAAGCCCATAAGGTATTTTATAGCAACTATTCCATAGTCTATCAAATGCTAAATCTTATTGTTGGACTCTCTTCTCACTTAACCTTAGGGTTTCTGTCTCGAAGAAATAGAATGTAATATTTATTACAGAATGTTTAAACATAAATACGTTCACGCAATATGCCTTGGCTCAATATTGTTACAGGTGCATTGAAACTGACGTAAATCAATAAAGAAAAACATGTTATACTGTCTGAATGGAAATAATTATTATAATCTCATGGTTAGTGAATAAATTTTATTAAAATGACATGTCATTGTGCCTATACTTACATATATTTATGTTTTACCTATTTCGGAATTCTCTAAATAGGTTGTAACGTGGTCACTACTAGCAGCCACAACTGATACCTGACGGTAATATTTAGGTAGTTGAACAAGTAATACGTACTTAATAATCGTAAATACCATAATATTATTGAAACTAAGAAAAATAAGTTTCAAGGGCTTACATTGTAATTACATAAAAGCACACAAACTACATTTTCCAATAAATTAAATACGCCTATACGTAGTAGGTATATTTTATGTACACATGGCATGTGTACGTCCTTCATTGAAATTCCAGTCTTTTGTATGTCACTAAAATTATAATTTTCAATTTTGACGTTGTGGCATTCACAGGGCGTCAAGTGAGCACGTGCGTATAGCACGCGACGTCGATAACTAATGATTGGTAAGTATACAGTTGAAAACATCCGGATTTGAGTGCAGGCTTGGACACACCTATATAGTTACTATACCCCATTCACCTGGGCTTGAGACAAAATGTAAACAATCTTGATGTGTCTTTTAATATGAAATACAAAAATAAAAAAGTGTAACACCAATATTTCAAAGCAGCCAATAGTTTTAATTTCATCTCTATTTTCATTCATGATATTTGTCACGTCCAACTCTACTGTGGTTTTCCGATCTATCTCCGTCTGTCTACGTGAATATGCTTGTTTCTTTCATACTTGCATGCCCTTCAAATAAAAACAGTCTGACAATAAATTATGTTCATCATATTTCTTAACTATTTTTCTTTTTTTCAAATTTCTCTAAGATTAAACAACATTTCCTTTCTTCTTGTAACATTACCATACTCGATCAGATGATTTTCTTATACGCAAAAGTGAAGTTTAATTTCATATCGCGCCACAATGACGTATGCGACAGAGTTAAAAAGTAGTTAACGCCGATACGCTCTTAGAGAATTGAATTTGCCTCGGCGATAATGTAAACAGACGAGAAACATAAAAAAATAACTGAAAATTAGACATTCCCGTAGAAGTTGGAAACTGACGAATGTGAACGTAAGTAAAACCTAGAAATGTGCTAAGCTGAGCTGTGTTAATGTAACTTAAAGTAATGTTAAAGCAATGATCTAAGCGAGATACTCTACTGTTTCTGATGTTTTATGTGTACATTGTTAATTAGTAGCAGGTATTTTGGTTACATACTTTATGACTTACCTACCAACGTTGTCAAACATTTCTTTTAAAAAATTAGTTATTTTTCACTAAGTAAGTATATCATTATTTTTTTAGTATCACATTTAAGACAGTTTTCTTATTGCTATTTGAACACATAAATGCATGAAAAAATATTACAAAGAAAAATAGGATTAAAAAAAATACGGTAAGATCTGATCCCTTATCCGAACATAATAAATTTATCGACATTTTTCTGAAGTCTATTAAATATAATGATTTTGCAAGATATAATGATTTTCCAAATATATTAAACGAAAAATAATACAATCCCAATTCTTAGATAAAGACTGTCATAAGCAATTACCCCACAAAATAGACTTAAAATAAATACACGAATGTGCAAGCGAATAGATAATTAAAAAATTAATAAACAGTCATAACTTTATCTATATACTAACAAGTCAATTACATAACAATTTAGATATTACAAGCCTTCACAAAAATATGGATAACTGTTATGACTGTAAACCGTAGCAAATTCGTAGCATCTAGCAATGCTACGGTCTTAGTGACGTGGCAGTACACAAGTGTAGTATAACGAATATAACGAGGATAATAATATTATATAATCTTTAACGTAAGTTGTTGCATGAATATTAGTAGTACCTAATTACTTAGAGTAACACAAATTAACTGTAATTTTGTAGTTCTTCGAACATTATTTAAGTTTTTGAATAATCGTTTCAAAGAAAAAATAGTCTAAAATGTTTATCCTGATGCATGACTATGACCAAACCTTTCGACTAACTAGAACATTCTGGTTGATCGCATGGTTTTAGGTATTCAACCTGATTCCGCAAGCCGTGGGTTAGAGTCCCTCTTCAGGATATCATTTTTCGATTCTTTTCCGGCTTATTTTTCCCAGTTTGTCTAGTTAATTATGTTGTATAGGTACTCGTTGCGTCCTGTTTCCTAAAATTTAATTGAACTAGAAATGCAAATGTTCTTTGCGAAAGTCTGTATTGCATATATCTAACAATACTAGCATATGATGTATGGTACGCGAAATCTACTTTATATGCGCATGTAAAGGAATTTATCTATGTACGCACCTTTAACTTGATTATTTTATACGATTTGGTAGACCAAGGTTAATCTGAGCTGACGTGGTCGGTGCCCGCCGGCAACACCGCGCCCTGCCACCGTCGCCGCCACCGCGTCGCCATCAGTACCGAATTTTTCTTGATATGTAATTCAATGTACAGTCAAAATCCAATTTATTCGAACGCATAGAAAACAAATGTATGAAACTGACCGTATGAAACAGAGAATACAAAACGTCAGTTTCATGCTTTTGTATTCTATGCGTTCGAATAGAAAAGCCACCTAGGCCCTCAGATTATCAAAATGACAAATTTTCACATGCGACTTTGTGCCTTACTACAACTTATCTGTAATATCCTTTTCACTTCTCATGCTCTGAAAGTGCTCATTTGTGCAGGATATAAGCTGCACAAAATCGAATTTTGTGCTCTAGAGCATTAACGTATCTACTCATAAATGTGTCTATATCAAGGCAAAGAAAGTGAGCCTGGCTGCATCACAATGAGAAATTCAGAGATAGAATTTGTTATATTTTAATATTTACTTAAATTTATTTGTCTAATGTGTTTTTTAAGATATAAAAGATATTAAAATTTTAATTCAAGTAGGTACGGTAGGTTATTAAATTATTATTTTAAAATTAATTTAATACTTCGCTGTATAGGTCTGCAGCCCAAACCTAATATCACTGGGAAAAACTTTTCCTTCGGTATCCAAAACTGTACTAATTTTAGTTTGAATTTTAAGAAATGTTATGATAAACTACTGTTTTATTTCCCCGCAATCGAAGTGAAAAGCAGAGTTTCTAACTCGTCCACAAAATCATTTTTGTCCGAGACTTAGCAGCCCGAGCCGAAGGCGAGGGCTGATAGTAATGTCGAGGATTCGTTTGTGCATTCGTTTTGTGCACTTGATGGAAAATCTACTATTAATAATTAGAACAACTATACAGTTGGAATAGTGTATACGAAGTTCTTAGTTGATAAAAACATATTTATTTAGAGCCCACAAAACTAGAATATCCACTCACAATCAGCAATGATAAGTGCATTTTTGCTCAATATAACTTATTAATATAGGTATAATCGCCAAAAAAATGCTATTATTTAATTAGGTCATATTCCTGTTGTAGTGAATACTTTCTACGTCTCATAATTTATTAGTGCCTTCAAAATGCCTCAATAATGTTATTGATTTTCCTATAAAGCAATGTATTAGTATTTATCACATTCTGATTGAAAGTATTATATTAATAAATAATTGTTACACTCATTTCAGATGCCTTTACGGTTTAAAATATTCAGGATTTTAATTAGAGCGCATTTCATTTAACAAAATACGGTTGGATATTCTCTATGAAAATGGATACCTGTAGGTAGTACTCGTAACTGCACAAAATGAATATTTCAAATGGCTTTAACAACAAATACTATTTCAAAACTTGGCTATTTCAAACCTGCGAAACATTTTATTAGTAAACTATGCTGACTGTTACCAAATACCTACTTTGTTACAAACGGAATTTTATTAAAAAAAACTGTTTTAGCGCGATTTTACAGTGAAGCCTTTTTTCTTTTAGAAATTGCTATTACAGGATATATTTTTAATACTTTCTTGGAAGCAATATTTGGGGCCTATTAAAATATAGATGGATATGATGGATGAATAAGCCTCGGATTACAAGAAAGAGTAATAATTTATTTCATGACGAACTTGAATATTTTATACTTGATTATTTTGTACTTTTTAGAATTTAAGTAGGTATGACTTGAGGAATTTGAGTTTATTATTTATTTTATATTCACAATTCAATAGAATACTGGGAAGAAAGAATATGAGTGGGGTTCTTAAATTTACGGCACGCTAAGAGCTTTTATTCTTGTTGTCTATATATAATTTCAATGGGGTGTACCTTCCCTACTGGCTTAGAAGCAAAAAAAATTACATAGCATGTCCCAGCCCTGACTCAACCTAGGGGTGTCGTAAAAGTCGACTAAGAGAGATTGCCAGGTGTAGACCACTAAGCCCATAGTACCCGAATGGTTTAGGGCAACCTGCCAACAACTACATACCCAAAGTAGAGTCACTATCAGGCAGGCTGCATTATCCTTTCCATCGCTAAATGAATTAAAAGTAATTTTTATAGATATTTCGAAATATGTAGCATGATTTTTGATCTGTAGAAGTCTAACTTTTTTTCGGCCAAATTTCGGCAGCAGCTGACGCAGTAGTATCTATTAGTATAAGCAAAATTTAACTAACCAAATTAACCCACCAACCCATACTCGGCCCGCGTGGTGAGTTATGGCCCATTCAGCCTATAATCTTCCATCCATAGGGAAGGCCTGTGCCCTAGCAGTGGGGACGTTGAAAGGAATGGTGATGAGAAACCAAAGTCATCTTATGCGAGGAGTTTCTTGTTTCTGTATAATAATAATACGTTTCTCTTTATTGCAGGGTCTAAAATGCTGCAGTGGGCCAACGGCAAAGGACCAAAATCCGAGTCACCAGGTTCTAGGGGCTATTATTATGGAGAGCCGAGGGACTGCTGCGATACAAAGGAACATTTAGACTTGGATGTGGACGTTAAATTAGAGTCTGTGTCCGTACCCGTAGGCAAGTGTCATTTTTGTTAACGCTCATGATAGCAGGAGACGTTTTGGTCACTGCAAAATTTTTTGGAACTCATTCAGACCATCAAACTGAACAAATTTCACTATCGGAGCAACTTCGAATTCACGAAAAAATATCAGCTGTTTGATACAAAATGATAATACCTACTTGACCCGAATGTATGAAACAGCTGTTATTTTTTTCGTGAATTTGGCGTTGCTTCCATGGTGAAATTTATTCAGTTTGATGGTCTGAACGAATTCCAAATTTTTTTGCAGTGACCAAAAAGTCTCCTGGTATAACTTACAAAATATTAGAAATTAATGTACGAGTTAGATGTAATTAACGGCCATTTCACTTACTGTATTGTAATATCGGACATAAGCAACTCGTGTATTAAAGCAATAACAGGACTTTAACAATGATAACAGTATTCTGTAGCCGGTACTAAGAGATATGATTTCAAATACAGAGTTGCTTAAAGTGATATAAGTAAATTTATAACTAATCGCCGTTCCTGTGAATTAAATGGTCTAGATTTAAATGAATATTTTTTTATTTTAAGGAATCAATAACTTCCATTTGACGTCTCTGAGTACGAGTGTGGTGTAAGTTTCGCAGGAAACCCCAAATAAAATCATTTGGTAAAGTTAGAAACAACAAAAAGTGTTTGATAAATTAAAACATTTAAAATACTACAATTATTTCTCATTTCTATAATTCACTTGCAAACAGTTCATAGCGTAATTAAAATTATATTATTGAATACAACTGCCAATATGCACGGAGGAGATAAGGGAATTACGAAAATCGCCCGTAGCTGCGCGTTCAAATCGATTAGTCTGCACTTACGCTTACGCAAAATAGTTTATCAAGCATGCCGTCGCGTCACGTAACACAGTTTCAAAGTCGTTGCACAAAATCGACGTTCCTCTGTTTTATTTTTTGCACACTATTGCACTAGTGACGGCGGAGACTCTACAAGTCTCTGTCATTTGTTATTGTTTTCTTATGTACCGCCATCTACTCAAAAATGATATATTCTGTGTCAAGTTAACAAAGGCTGAAGTTCACCAACACGTAAACAGTTGATTATTATTTAACCGAATCTTTTTGATATTTCATCGTTTGGAAAAACTATCAAAATCTAACGATTATCTTATAATCACTTGATTTACGTTTTAGCGAACTCGAGCCTTAGGCTGTGTTTAGACTAAACTGACTGTCAACCGCCGAAAGTGAGCGAGCGTTACGCAGTTTATTGTATTTCCATACATATTAACTTTTTCGTTCACACCTAACCGATTATACATTATTACGATATGCGTAGACGCTGACATTCGGCGGCCGAATAATATAGCGCGTCACTACGCGCCGCAGACGCTCACGGAGACACGGCTCACAGACGACACGGTGTGAATGTGAACGTATACAAGCCAACTGTTTGGTTCACACTATTGGCGTATTGTAAGCTACAGCGTATTGTCAGCATACTGTGAGCGAAAAATACCGTTTATTTTCACGTTCACACTGTGACTCACTGTGAGCCTGCTCACGTTCAGCGGCTGACTATACGTTTGGTTTGAACACGGCCACAAAGTAAGTTAACATGTGTCCTCATCAGCCAGATAAGAAAGGTCTGAAATATCAGACCAAAGAGTTGACAATGGTTCCGTCTTACAGACTTTTACGACAGCGCCAGCGGCAGTAGCGGCACCGACGAGCAGCAGTCCCGCCGAATGCGAGGTCAGGCCAGCAATAGTAGCTCCCCGACGCCTTCCAACTCTGCCGCCGTGGCGACCGGGCCAGGCCGCAGGCGGCGATGCACCGTCACCGCTCGCGAGCGCAACATACGTCGCCTGGAGAGCAACGAACGCGAGCGAATGAGGATGCATTCGCTTAATCGCGCCTTCGAAGTAAGATACAGGCTAGAAAACTATATAGAAAGCTAGTCTACGAATACTGGCCTCTGCCAACAATAAGACTAACAATATTTACTATCTAAAGAAAATTACATACATACATATACAAATCACGCTTATATCCCCGAAGGGGTAGGCAGAGTTGAACTAGCACCCACGTTTCGCCAAATATGTCAAGTCCCATGTAATAGGTGGCGAGCCTTTTGCCATTTATCGGGCACAAAAGTCGCAGTACACTAGCCTAGGTGGTATAAGAGGAACGCTGCTGCCCATTCCTAATCATATTCCGATTTATCCTTAGTCGCCTTGTACGACACCCACGGGAAAGATTTGGAAAGAAAATTGTTCTTAAAAAAATTGTTCTAAAGAAAAAATGAGACCCACTTTCACGTTTGCCAAATTATTTTAATTGGTCTTTCTTTAATTTATAATACTATGTTGAACAGAATGTTTTGAAAATGGAGTTTCATTATTTTTGAAAATAAAGGAATGTATCCTTTCTGTTAAATTTGCCATCATCAGTATTAAGGGTACTTTTCCTTCCACCAGGGTCTTTTTATTTAACCTAGTACACTAGGTTAAACTACACATAGCATTAATAGTGGAATAACTGTAACATTGTTACAAAATACGGTGATAATTTGTGGTTTTCGTCGGTCAGGTTAGGTTAGTTTGGTGATAAGAAATACCAGTTATTATTATGGCGTGTACACATTAAAAATTCTTCATAGCTGTAAAATACTCACAGACAACATGCTTTAATATCTCCAAAAACATAAATCACACTAGAAAAAATTACAGAATAACACGCGACCTTGGCTAGCTAAGCAGTCAAGGATTATAATGTCCTCTGGTTCGATTGCCGCTTCAGGACAGTTATCATAAAAGTCAAATTCAGTTTTACAGTATTTAGTGTCGATCTAGCTTTGGGTAGTCAGTGACTACGTCAGGGTTGTTCTTAAAAATCTTTTCCTTAGGTAAGGTTTTTAACACATTTACATTACTCAGTATTGCCGTCAATGTTTATCTTTGTCTTTACAGTCGAACTAATATGGTACGTGGTGGGTTCTTTATTTTCCTTTCACGAAATCTACACTATGAATGATAGGTCTCTCGTCGATCAATAAAATTTTGCTTGTCACGACACTGCGTTAGGTTTTGGTTGCTTATTTAGAGGAACTCTTAAGCTAAATGTTAGTTTGATGCAAGTCAATGTCGTGACGTAATATTATCAGAAATTGGTTCTGCACTTTCGAATAGAAATATCGTTTAAGGTTGGTGCTGAAGGCGGTTTGAACCTATTTTCACCAAAGACTTTGAAGGTCTCATAATTCATATTATATCTACACAGTTTTTAACATATCGTTAATGTGAATAAAACTCCGCCACTAGGTGGACCGAAGATCTGGTGAAAGTCGCGGGAAGCCGCTGGATGTGGGCATCGCGGAACCGATCGGTTTAGAGATCCTTGGGGAAGGCCTATGCCCAACAGCTGGCGTCTTTTGGCTAACTGACTGAAATTTTATTCGATTAGATAAACTACAACTACAACTTATGCTAAATATCGCATTTAGAAATGCGCATTTAAATTACGCCGCGCGGTGACGGCAGAGTAAAATACAATTGTCACCACCCCAAATCTCTCCCGTGGGTGTCGTACAAGGCGACTAAGGATAAATCAGTGATGAGGAATGGATAGCAGCGTTCCTCTTATACCATCTAGCAATTTGTTTGACTTTTGTGCACGACAAATGGCAATGGGCTCGCCACCTATTACATGGGACCTGACATAATTGGCGAATCGTGGGTGCTAGTTCACCTCTGCCTACCCCTTCGGGGATATAGGCGTGATTTATGTATGTATGTAGAAATGCTACTCATTAATAATTTTGCATTATCTATTAAGATACGTCCATATTACCCGATGTAGTTGTATTTATTTGTATTTATGTTTTGAAACCAAATAACATATTCACTTAAATACTTTGCATGTTTAATGGCATAATAGTACGTAGATATACGGTCATTTGTAAATATTATTTGTAATAATCTTATTTTTTATATTCCCAGGACTTACGAAAAGTGATTCCACATGTGAAAAAAGAAAACAGAAGCTTATCTAAAATAGAAACCTTGACTTTGGCGAAAAACTACGTGAAGGCTTTGACCAATGCTATTTGCACAATGAGGGGAGTTGAACCACAATATAAGTAAGTAATACAAGTTGTTGCAAATATAATTGTCACCACCCCCGCGGGTGTCGCACAAGGCGACTAAAGGTAAAGGACAAACATGAGTAATGGGCAGCAGCGATCCTCTTATACCACCCAACAATAAGTATACGGCGATTTATGTGCCTTGACCTTTGCCTAACCCATTGTCCCCGTAGCACGATCCCATAATAATAAATAAACAAATCACGACTTTTCAGTTTCGACGACGAGGACGAGAATGTGGAACCCGAGTTCGTGCTGAATCGCGTGCCAGAACAGAACAACAACTCCGCTGTGGACATCGACCGAGAGACGCTGCCTCAAAACAATAATTTCTGACATAGAAGAAGCCAGCCGGCTTTCGCAGACGCCTGCGCAGCCTGCCTGGAGGACGACAATAATCGCCGACGTCACTAAGGACACGGAAATTTTTTTTTCAAAGCGTACGACGTGATCGACACGAGAAAATACCTTAATCTTTTTCACTGAGGAACTAGTTAAAGAGGAACTAGTTGAACTAGAGGAACTAGTACTGAGGAACTAGTTTTTCACTGAGAAACTGTTAAAATATTATCGAAGACGTGGATTTTAGTGACGTCACTAAACGAATAATGGAACATTTTTATTAAAATGGTCGACGACGTAAGCGGACTCGGAGAAATGTAATGTCATCGCCGTCACTTATCGGGCACGAGAAACTTGTATAATATCAAAGTCGTGTATGTTAGCGACGTCACTAAACGGACAATAAAAGATTTTAAATTATTGAAAGTGAGCAATGTCGCTAAAGGGACGTATATATAATCTGTCATTAGAAAATTTTAATCTTAAATCGTAAAATTGGTCGAAGTCCTTGTACGGACAATGGAAAATTTTAAGCTATTACATAATATAATCAAAGTCTTCTGTGTCTCTAGAAACTAGATGAAAATGTTAAGTTTTCACTAAACAACTTGTCGTATTTCAGTGTCGTATTTCAGTGTTGTAATGTTAATGGCTGATATTGATTTAGACGTATTTATTGTAATGTAATAGTGCCGCTGTAGTCGTGTTTGTGATTAGCAAAATTGTAAATGTTAGGATTAAATAAATATTAACCTAGATTCCGGAATATGATCCACCTATAACATTTGAAGACTTCATAAAAAGTGTAATACTTCAGGTACACCCATAGCTTATTGAGTAGGTACCTTAATAATAAAAATAAAAATATATGTGTACTAAATTCAATAGCCCTACTTATATTTTGGTTTACTTATACATATTTCAACACATTAATAACAAAATAGGGAGGATTCAGATGATCTCATAAATATCGGTAAATGCAGATATTGTCTGTATAACTGTTGTATTAAATGATAATATGCAATTATTTAATTTTAAATAAAAGATTGCAAAAGTGCTAGATATAAATTGCCGTTTTAATTAAGAAAATAATTATTTAGGTAACTTTAAGATGAAAATATTGACATTCCTCCATTAACTAGTCACGTGTTAGACCTGACTCCTAAACGAAAATAGGTCCGGGTTTGAGTTCCGGGAGGATTTGTACGTATGATGAATGCGTCTAAGGTTCTTCCTAATTAAGTCATGCATGATCGAAAGTTGCTTCATAGCATGGTTTAATTAGCTTTTAGGCTTACCTACATATTTATAAATAAGTTAGTCACTATGAGTCTCGTGTTTTGGGTAGATACTTTTAAAAGTTTTTTCATAAGGCTAGAGTAATTTACCAACACTTTAATGACAGCTTGAAGTATTTTTATTTATGCTATTACCGACGTGTAAAAAGAACATTCAGTCCGCTGTTTATTTTTATCTTTGTAATATCCTATGGTATTCAATCTTTATAATTATATAATAAAAAAAATACTAATTGATAATCAAAACCTTTAAAAATTAGAATATCAAAAATATATAATTCAGAAAGCGTTGTCTTGTAAAGATAGAATAATAGAAGGCTTCTCAATTTCATTATAAATCTATTAAGCATTCTGGCATTATATGACTTGAATGGGACTTCCTCTCGATGAGCTCAAGTTGGTGGTCATTGGGCAAGGTCAGTAGGCAGAATTGATAGAAAGATATTTTCTACTGCTATTAACAATTTATGACATATTGATTAAAAAGGTTACCATCATAACAATTATCCGTTTAAATTACTAAATAAATATTGCGCCAAATTTTAAAGAATGCTTCGATTTTAATTTGTTTTACATTATTAGTAGTGATAATAATATTTACTTATGTTATCTACGTAATAAATATAAATTGTTAATAGATAACAATCTCATGGAGTTCAATAAATTTATTTAAGTTTTATTACGTAATTTTAAGAACAATATATCCCTAAGGATAAATCAGTGATGAGGAATGGGCAGCAGCGTTCCTCTTATACCACCTAGCAATTTACTGCGACTTTTGTGCCCGATAAATGGCAATAGGCTCGCCACCTATTACATGGGACGTAACATAATTGGCGAATCGTGGGTGTTAGTTCACCTCTGCCTACCCCTTCGGAGATGTAGGCGTGATTTATGTATGTATGTATATATCCCGTTATTATTGAGCTAAATCAAATGTTCAAATTTGACAGCACAATTAATAAATCGAGCATTTACAACTCAGAAAATTAGATAGTAGTGAATCCTGGAACTGTTATGATAGAACAGTGCAGTTAGATAGCACGTAATGAGACAGCTGTTGTATTGTGGTAAATATGCAGTGTGTTCACAATACGAAACTCATCATTCAATGAAATCTTTGACTTGCACCATGTTTCCTGCATAGTGAAAGGTAAAGAAAGAAAGAACAAAGAAAACATATATTGTAAAAATTAAGTAAAAAACCTACTACGACCGTGTTTGCTACAACAATAATACATACTTAGAAATTCTGTGTTCTAAATTGATGACAATAAGAAAGAATGGAATTTTGAGTTGTATCTCTTTTTTGTATTTAGGAAACGGTATGGCACAAACCCCGGGGACAGGGTAAGAAGGAGAACAAGAAGAAGACTGTGTGTAGGTTTTTGACATATTTTTATTATTAGTTCACGGTAAGGAAACTGTATTGAAAAACCTGGTACAGTCAGCATCATCGACTTAAGTCTTCTGTCATACCAAAGACCGCAGTAATAAATCTGTTAATCGCTACAAATATATACGAACAACTATTGTGACAAGGTACTAAGTATTAATCTACATAAGATGCTGATTGTACATGGTGATGTATCAATTCGGTAAAACCTTAGTAGTGGCAATCCAAGGTATTGCCACACAAGCATAATTATTTATTGGAATACAACCTACTGGTCACTGGCAGTCCTTACAAAGTTCCTTACTGCCGCACTCAGAGTCGTTCATTAAATTAGTGATAATGGGTATTTTACAAATTATCATTAAAACATCTAATTGACCGTTCCTCTCAGAGTCGAAAATAATTGATTGATTAGTTATGTGACAATTTTAAGTCAGGTTAGTGCAGTGCGTGTGTAATCCAGTGTTATCGGTAAGTGCGGAATTGCCACATGCAAAAAGCCATTAAACAATATTATTAGTTACACTAGTTTTTATATCACAAAAGTATTGTTTTCCATAAGAATTAGTTACTAATATCTATTTAATATAATATTTACGTAAAAATCCATAATAATAATTTAATTTAATCAAACTTGAACGGTAAATGCCATGACTTTTTAGATTTGGCCACACTGGACCAAAAGTCATTTATTATAAAATTAAAAAGTCAATGTCAACAAACAAGAAATAGGTACCCCAAATAATCCATGGAAATACCAAACAAAAACATATCAATATCAAATTATTTATTTTGTGATCAAAATTGATCAAATAGATATTAAGCTACTGCAAGTGGAGTCAGCCTGGGAAATCATTAACATACAAAAGTCTCAGCGGCACACTCAATATTGGCGAAATCATATAGGAAACGCCATAGAAAAAAGAAGAAAAAGCCACACGAACCCTATCTTCATTGAAATAATTGATTAGTACTGTGATTGTCTTGGTAAGTATTGATGATTTCTTTGTTACATGCATGGGGTTCGATAGTTCCGGGAGTGGAATGACTGAGGAATTTAATTGTAATGCATATGTGCACAGTAATTAGTATTTTCTTATATTGTTTTGTGCTTAGATTATAGAATTATCCTGTATTAAAAAGTATCTAATATTTCTTTGCAATTTGCAGTGTGATACAATAACACCATAACCTGTAAAACTACAGAGCTAGGGAGTTAATCTGGAAGTGGTCCATAAAATCCACCACTTTCCCCACTGCAAGGAGCTATCCATAAGCAGTAGAGGAGGTAACATTTATTTTCCACTAATTAAACTTATGAAAGTATAACAATTTATATAAATTATCTGTAATCTATATGTAACCTATTCTTATTATCTTTAATAATTATTATTCAGGCTGCACCTTCAATTATATTTGATAATGATGGTATTGCGCTGTCCATATAGACAATAATCAAAATAAAACAGTATAAAATATTTGGGACAATGAGTTTGACCTAGACTTTGCTATGGGTACCTATTATATTTCATAAGGTTTTATATAAAATGGCCACTTGTTTAAAAACTTGTTAATATGAATCAAGTTGTTTTTATGTTACTTTAAGGAAAATTGTAAAACTTGGTGCAACTGGCTATTAATGTATATAGTTCAATCATAACATGCAATTAGAAAAATGATTTAAACTAATGATATTATACTTATCTTTTTTTCAGATCATATCATCAAACAAATCTAAAGACTGACAATTACACACCGAGTTAATTTTGAATAAATATTTTATTACCCAGAGATTCAAGTTAAAAAGAAATGTGCTGCTGAAATGGAGGAAGAGAGGAGTAAAACTCTTTTGGAAATTTTCAAATTACAATTCAAGGAATTAAAAATAAATTGGAACTCAAAATAAAATATTTCTTTTAAATCTACTAGTTTTATTCAAAAAACAAAATAAACCCTACGCAATGAAAATGAATTAGCAGAAAAATAAAGAGATTAGGGTTATAAAAGAATTTCACTATATTATTTTAATTTTACAATTATTAGTTATATTTATTGTGACATTGCTTGATTAAATTTTGCTTTATTCTGTTTGTCCTCGTCGGTAAAAGGCAATTTTACAAAGTCTTTCATTGTTCTTGCTTGGATAGACACTTTGGTGACAATTTGTGATACTGACTGTTGACCTAATATTTATCCATATTCCATCACATCACCACCTAGTTTCTGAAATAAATATATAGACAATGACAGATATTGAAAGTACATGCATACATACATAAATCATGCCTATATCCCGAAAGGGTAGGCAAGGTGAATTAAACACCCACTATTCGCCAATTAAGTTGGTCCCGTGTAATACGTGGCGAGCCTATTGCCATCTATCGAGCACGTAAATCGCAGTATATTGCTAGGTTGTAGAGGATTGCTGCTACCCATTACTCATCGCTGTTTACCTTCAGTTGTCTTGTACGACATCCACGGGAGAAATGGGGATGGTAACAATTATATTCTGCTCTGTCTGAATGTAAAGTAATATTTAACTAACCTGAAAAATCCCAGTTGCTAAATACCGCAATGTTATTACTTCAGGGGCATTGGCAAGCCTGTCCTGTTTCGGTGCTTTTTAAATCAGGTTCCAAACTTGGGTGTAAAGTATTATTTACTGCCTGGGGTGTAAATCTGTACCTTGCATGAAATTCAAGCACATACTGAAAGTATCAGAATAGTCGCGTAAATAGAATCTAGGTTGTGATTGTCTGAACCTTCTTACGTAATCTGTAAACTCCACAAAATCCACAACGTAATTTATTATAAATTATTATTGAAAATTTCACTATGAATGCACTGAAATATAATTACAAGTATTACAACAAAAGATAACCCTACTTTTGAAATGTCAAATAGACGTCACATAAGACCTAAGTAAGGGTCATCGGTTACTCAAAATTTAAGTTTCATTAGCGTCACTATTGACCCATTATCTGACTCTGAGAGGGAATTTTATTTAAAGTTTACTTAAATGTCATTTAATGATCATTAAGTCGACTCTGAGTGCGGCAGTTAGACTAATTTGGCCATGTAGGTAACTGACATCTAAAGGCTTTGCTTTTTAATGTCAGTTGTTATATAGCCTATAGCCTTCTTCTTTAAATGGACTATTTAACACAATAGTTATTTGTTGTACGTGAGTGCAAAGTTGTTTTTTACCGCGTGCTCAATTTTGATGACCGAGCTAGCGAAGGATTATAAAATTGAATCACGAGCGTAGCGAGTGATTCAAAAATTAGAATCCTGAGCGATAGCGAGGGAATCAAAAGAGCACAAGGTGAAAAATCTTTGCACTCGAGTGCAACACGCAACTTTTCATCCCCTCCAACAAGGAAATTGCAAAATACAAAAAAAAAAAATACAATCACAACAGTTTCTGTTTTCACCCAGAAACTTCCACAACACCCTCCCATTAACCCAAACACACTCTCAACACCCACCCAGAAACACCCACAACATTCACACCCATCCACCACACCCAAAAAACACCCATTCACCCAGAAACACCCACAAAACACCCATTCACCCAGAAAAACCCACAAAACACCCATTCACCCAGAAACACCCAAAAAACACCCATTCACCCAGAAACACACAAAACACTCATTCACCCAGAAACACCCACAAAACACCCATTCACCCAGAAACACCCACAAAACACCCATTCACCCAGAAACACCCACAAAACACCCATTCACCCAGAAACACCTACAAAACACCCAATCACACCCAAAAAACACTCAATCACACAGAAACACCCACAAAACTCACCCATCCATTCAGACACACCCACAAAAACCCATTCACCCAGACATACCAACAAAACACCGATTCACCTAAACACACCCTCAAAACACCCATTCACCCAGACACACCTCCAACAGCCACCCATCCACCCAGTCACACCCGCAACATTCATCCAGACACACCTGTAAGTCCCTAATAAAAATTACCGTCCCTAATGGAGTTCAGCTTGAGTCAAGCACGTTGATTTTCTGTATGTTTTTGTTCCGTTACTAGCGTAAACAAATCAAACAGACCTAAAAAGCTTTTAAATGCTTGACTCAAGCATACAGCAAGCGTTGTAGACGATCAAAATGTTTAAAGCAAGATTGACGCCAAGCTGATTGACCGTCACGGAACTCCAAGGTTTTAACAAATTTGTGACGTGAAAAGAAAATGGCGCGCGCAAAGCAAATTACAAAAAAAGTATACCAAGAAGGTTCCGAGTCTGAGTTTTTAACAAATTAAAATAGGTTGCATGACAATTTCGGCACCATGGAGGTAGAACTAAATATGTATAATGATGTTTTGAATTCACAAACTCATTGCACACGATGTTCTAAATTCAAATTTACTTTAACCTCTAGAGGATAAAAACGGCTTTTGCACTCAGATATCGAAGAGCAAAAACGCTTTTTCCGAGATGGTGGGATGAAAAAATAATTTTTCAATTTAAACCAGTAATTTCTAAGATTAGCACGTTTAACCAACCAACCATACAAACAAACAAACAAACTCTTTAGCTTTATTATATTAGTATAGATGTTACTTTACCCATATAAACCGAATTTCCACTTATGAAATAGGTAGGTACCGGTATACCTTTTAATAAAAATGAAATAAAACGAAATGGATTAGCTGCCAGTCATGGAAATATTTATGTATTCAATTCTATTTTTATTGAATAAAACTTGATGACCTATGTAGTAAAATAGAATTTATAATAAAACTCAGTAGAAAATACAAATAAAAACAAGTAGGTAGGTACCTACTTAGTTAACGTTTACAATTAGGCCGTAAATATTGAAAATATAAATGTCTGAAGTAACTAGTAAAAGAATATAAACCAAAAAGGTTGTAGCTATTTATCTTAATTAAATAAAGAATTAGCTTTTTAAAAATGTTTTTATTTTTTCCATAACCCTTTTTCATTATTATTATGCACTATTATACTATAAAATAACGTAAAATTGGCCAGTCCCGACTCATCCCATGAGGGTCGTAAAAGTCAACTTTGGAAGATTTACCCGGTGTAGACTATAACCACCTTGGGGTACTCGAATGTTGTGGGAAAACCACCAATTGTTGGTATCAGGCATGCGGCCTGCTGTAAAACCTAAGCCAAAACCTTGAGCAGTATTTAATTGATGTTGTCATTCCAATGACTCTGTCCGTTCATCGGCCTCTCGACATGGTCCGTTCCGTCTCTTATCTATACATTCATTCATCACTAGCACCTTTCCGGTGTGATGGATGATATGAATCAAAAGTGAGTGGATGGCTTGATGATGTCTGACCAATATGAATGAAAGAGGAAACAAACATATTGTGTCCACCCCAGATAGACTGGGAACAGGACAGGAAGAATATGCACAATAGAAAGGTGGTGATCTAACTATTATGCGAGTACAAGTGCTTCGATTGCCTATTTCATGATTTACTTTATGTAATATTATAGGTTTAATGATTAAGATAACGAAACTAAATATAGTGCCTAGAGAGTAAGAGCGAACTACGTCCGATCCGAATCCGTGATAATAATTTACTATAGAAATAGTTCTACGGCTACTAAACTAATGACCATTTTTTCACGGATTCGGATCGGACGTAGTGCGTAACCGGCTAAGCACTCTAAGGACAGGTCTCTTCCCGGACGCTTTTTGCAGTGGAGTAAACGGTGCGTCAGTGCTATTAATAAAACTAATACTTTTTTGTAGTAATTCATCTCTATCATACATACATAAATCACGCCTATATCTCCAAAGGGGTAGACAAAGGTAAACTAGCACCCACGTTTCGCCAACTATGTCAAGTCCCGTGTAATAGGTGGCGAGCCTATTGCCATTTATCGGGCACAAAAGTCGCAGTACATTGCTATTGCTAGGTGGTATAAGAGGAACGCTGCTGCCCATTCCTCATCATTGATTTATCCTTCTATCATACAACATTAACGTTACGTTTCTTTAAATGGAATATAATAGAAATGTTGGTTAGACACCGTGCCGCCCAATAGTACCTCAAGCCAGACAGACATCAGTTTTCACCGGATTGTGTTAGGTCCAGAGATCTAAGACTAAAGAAAGCGATGAGTAATGGGCAGCAGCATTCCTCTTATAAGCTACTGCGATTTATGTGCCCTTTAAATGGCAATAGGCATGTCGCCTATTACATGGGAGGGTCCTCAGAAAATTAACAAGTAAATGAATGAAAAATTGGTAGGTACCTGGGTACCTACTTAGTTAGAGATTAATGTTAGAGTAGTGTCTTACCTATATCACGGGTGCACTTGAGTTAGTTTTAAATTCTCCCTATATTTTAGGGAAGGCAAAGGGTCTAGCCCATACAGCCAAGTCTTTAGTGTATATTTTATCTGTAGTCTTATGAAATAATGAGTGGGTGAAATGGATGAATGAAATGAAATTTACGTTAAAATATGGATGTCACACATTTTAACGCATCTAGGGAGTGCTTGGCGCGAATTGAATGGTAACAGAGTTCATGATGGTGACTGATGAAATGGATAAAACCACTTTTTATAGTTATCTTCACCACAACATCAAACACATCATGAGACTTATTTTCGATGATTCTGATTAATTGCACATCAACACGGATGCTTGTGCATCAAAATAACACCACTTTCACTGCACAAAATCCACTCTGTAACAATTTTTGAATTAGTGAAAATAAATCTGACTGACACCACGAAACGCACCAAACACTGGGGTGCACTTGAATCGTTAGCGTAGGTGGTACCTACCTAGGTACATACCTACTATTACCTACTTAGCGAAGGACTACCTAGTAGGTACCTACCTTTTGTGAGTAGTGAGGAGAGGACGTCCAGTGCTAGGACGTGTACTGGTAGTCCTACGTAGACAAAATCTCTATCCGCCACTTGACAGTGTTTTGTCTCGGGATTTGGTGGGAGATTTTGTCCACGTCCCGTGCTCCATCGCTTTATATTAGGGAAGACAAACGAAGACAGCTCATACAGCCAAATCTTACATTAAAATACGGGTGTTGCACATTTTAATACATTTAAGGAATGGTTGGCTCAAATTAAACAGTAATTTTAACTTAATATGGTTGATGAGGTGGTCAAAACAACTATAAAATTCTTCACGTCAAACACCATTTTAACACGTATTTTCAAAGATTCCGCTTAATTAAATATCAACACAGATGTTTGATCATCAAAATTACACCACTTTCACTGCTCAACATCCACTCTGACTCTGAATCAATTTTCGATTAATTAAAATCAAAAAGAGCGCCAATCAAACGCCGAGACCATACAGCCATGTCTTTAGTGTATATTTAATCTTTAGTCATATGAATTAATGAGTTGGTGAAATGTATGTATGAAATGAATTTTACGTTAAAATATGGGTATCGCATATTTTAACGCATCTAGGGAGTGCTTGGCGCGAATTGAATGGTAACAGAGTTAATGATGGTGCTTGATGAAATGGATAAAACCACTTTTTATAGTGATCTTCACCACTACATCAAACACATCATGAGACTTATTTTCGATGATTCTGCATAATTGCACATCAACACGGATGCTTGTGCATCAAAATAACACCACTTTCACTGCACAAAATTCACTCTGTAACAATTTTTGAATTAGTGAAAATAAATCTGACTGACACCACGAAACGCGCCAAACACTCCCGAGCCATAGAGGATACAGGATTTTATTCAGATGTGGAGCAAACGGATAACCATTTTACAGTGTGGTAAAACTATGTCATTAGGCTAATTTTAAAATGGAGTATATTTATTACAAAAGTTCTTTAAATAAAAGATGTCAAATTAATATTATCACCTTTATTAAAATTAAATGTCCTATGCACCTTCTTTCGTGGAACGTAGTACGTATGACAAGCAAGTCACTTACCAAAAAAATATCAAAATTTACATCAAGGTTTTCCATAATATTACTAGGTAGTTACTTATTTATTTATTCTATGATTATGATTTTAAATAGAATCGAAAGAGCTAGTGATGACCCTATTACCAGGATTAAACGAATGGATGAACGAACTAATAAGTTGTGTGAACGACTGTGACTACCTCTAGAGAGAGACTATCTATATCTATCTCTATCTGACTGTCTGTATAGAATTCCTCATGTGCGTGTGTGTAGTTAGATTTACTATTTAGATTTCGTCGTAATTTTATGTGAAAAAACCATTTAATGAGAATTTCAGTTACAATACAAGATCACTAAGATCTACAGCTATCCAAAGCAATATAATAGAACGAGTTCCACCCAAATTTACAGAGTTCATTCAAGTAGAGATTTGCGTCTATCGCAATATGGCCGTCCTGTAATGATTTGGTGGTCAGTGATATTATTGTGATTTCATCTCCTAGAAAATATCGAAATGGAACTCCGTGTCGGTAACAAATACCGACTGGGCCGTAAAATTGGCTCGGGATCATTTGGCGATATTTATCTTGGTGAGTATGACAAGAAACTATTGTAAACAAAGAAAGATGGTTACAAATTGTAGGCCAGCTGCGACTTTTTGTTTCGAAATTATTGTTTCTCTCTGCGTCTTTTTGGTTTTTTGTTAGTCATAGTAAAGAAAACATTATTCATTATAAATATGTACAATTATAAAGCAAACCCCTGATCTGATTTGCTAGCGTATTTTTTTGTATGGTGTAATTATTGCTCTTTTTAAATTCCTGAGTTCACATAACCTCGAAATTGAAAATTGCATTTTAAAAACTAGTACTTACAATTCATATTGTGATAAGCAAATTGGTACAGTTTAGTTTCATTTGATTGCAGGAACCAATATTGTAACCAGAGAGGAGGTAGCTATCAAATTAGAATGTATAAAAACAAGACATCCACAGTTGCATATAGAGAGTAAATTTTATAAGCTTATGCAAGGTGGTGGTAAGTACCAAATACCTATAAAAGTAAACAAATATATTTGGTTCTCATTATTTTATCATATTCATATTGTGTGTGTTTGATTTCACAGTGGGTATTCCTGCAATAAAATGGTGTGGATCGGAAGGAGATTACAATGTAATGGTTATGGAATTGCTTGGCCCATCATTGGAGGATTTATTTAATTTCTGTTCACGCCGTTTCTCTCTCAAAACTGTTCTACTACTAGCTGATCAATTGATAACAAGAATTGAAGATATACATTACAGAAGCTTCATCCATAGGCATGTTACATTTCTATATTTTACTATTATGTATATTATGATTTTCTTGATTGTAAGGTCATAAGATAATTGTTAAGCTACCGTTTTATCTGTCAACTACAATCATAGCATAAAATTATCTTCTTTTAATTTATATTATTGACTGCATTTTAAACAATAACATTTACCTTTACAGAGATATCAAACCTGATAACTTTCTTATGGGTTTAGGAAAAAAAGGAAACTTAGTTTATATTATAGATTTTGGTTTAGCAAAAAAGTACAAAGACCCTCGCACAATGCAACATATTTCATACAGAGAAAACAAAAACTTGACAGGTAAATACTATAATATATACTTAGTGTGATTTATATATATTTATGAGTTAACTGGTTCGAGCCAAATTTTCCACTGGTCTGGGTTTCATTCACAAGTCTAAATTTTTGACACTCGCCAAGAGAACACAATTTGGCAATAACTTTAAAATAAATATTGCTAATGAAAATGTGCAACATGTAACTCAAAAGGTTACAGTTTTTGCAAAACTGTTGTCAACTGTATTTAATGCGTAAATTGCTTTTATATGTAATAAAATTATACTTGTATTTTACATGATAGCAAGTTTGTAAAAAATAATATTTTTATTATGTTGAAGTAAATTTAGGACTTTTTGTGCCCGATAAATGGCAATAGGCTCGCCACCTATTACATGGGACCTAACATAACTGGCGAAACATGAGTGCTAGTTCACTTCTGCCTACCCCTTCGGAGATATAGGTGTGATTTATGTATGTACGTATGTAAATTTAGGAAGGTAGCAAAGAATTTATTTTATATAATTTTGATAGCATAACTGATTTTTTTTCATTTCTAATGTCATCACTTTAAAAAATTCCAGGCACTGCAAGATATGCATCTGTTAACACACACTTAGGAATTGAACAATCTCGACGAGATGACCTGGAGTCACTGGGCTATGTACTAATGTACTTTAATCGGGGAAGTCTTCCCTGGCAGGGCCTTAAAGCAGTCACCAAACGACAAAAATATGAGAGAATATCTGAGAAAAAACTGTCAACCCCTTTTGACGAACTTTGTAAAGTAAGTTACAACATTCTATTAGTTCTTATTTATAATTAACTTAGCAGCCAATATTATTTGCAATTAACTAATTTAAACTAACACGATAAATTAAAACTTCTTTAGTTTTAATTTATCTATCAAACTGTGACTTATAGTAGTGAACTTAACAACAACAGACAGGAAAACTGAGCTGGGCTTGCTAAAAATGACATGTACGGAAAAGGAAAGGTTCAAATAAATAACTAAAATTTTTATAAAAATATATTTATTATAACTAAATATTATAATTAAATAAATAGTTCTTATATTCACACCTATCAATAGCTCAAAGTACCTAAGCAGTCAAAGTAGAAAAAGGGGTTCAAATGCTATCACAATTAGTGCCCAGTAAGTACCTTTGGCCCATAACCAGTGTTTTGACCATTCAACCAAACTGGTTACAAATCACAACTTATATCAAATTCTAGATATTTGACACTTCCTAGAGATTTAATTTGATGCAAATAGTCAGTTTAACACAGATGAAACACTTTGTTTTTTTAAATGCCCAAAATTATGAATTGTAAGCATTTTAAACAACGGGCCCCACACTGTTTTATCATCTTAGTTTATTTGTTTTTTCCTGTTTTGTATACCATTTTCACACTTTTAATATGCCTATATCCCAATATAACATAATAATCCTGTATTTTAGAAGAAAATCCATTTTATATTATTGTTTATTTAAAATATTCTAAGCATGCACCAATATGTTAAAGTGTATCCATATTTGTAAAACATACTATCATGATCTATGAAATGGCACATTTTCGAATAATATTTAATTTACAAACTACTCTAGCTAGCTACAATATTTTTTTAAATAATTTTTCTTTGCAGTAATATATTTAACATTTGTACATATTATAATAATCACGCCAGTTATCCCCAAAGGGGACGGTAAAGGTGTTCAAATACCTGTTTATATATTGTTAAACCAATAATAATATAAAGCAAATCTAAGCTTTACAGCATGGACAGTTAGTTTCAGATGTAAGATAGGTACCTATTTATTTCTATTTTGCTTTGGTTACAGAAATTTCGACGAATTAACTATTGTACTTGTTCGTCTTGGTTTAGTTAGACCGAATTACCAAAATAATAATTATGTCTTGCTACTGTACGTAAAAATTCTGGCATTTTATTGGTGTCATAGAAATCATGTTTGGTTAAATACAAAAAAGTGTCCAGATCTAGTGTTGCGCGACTCGTGCGCATGCTGCACTATGGGAGTTTTGTGTGAGTTGCGTTGAACGCGTAACGTTAAAGCATGCGTAATACATGTATAAATAATAATAATGTTGTGTAATATTTCTCCATGTTCTGTTCCAGAACCATCCCATTGAGTTTCAACTGTACCTGAAGTACTGCCGTCGGTTGCGCTTTGAGGAGCGCCCGGACTATAGTCACCTGCGTCAGTTGTTCCGCGCCCTTTTCCACCGGCAAGGATTCACCTACGACTATGTCTTTGACTGGAATATGCTTAAATTTGGTGGTAAGACATTTCTGGAGCACATTTACATACGGCATCATGACTTTGCAAGTTTGTTTCATACAGAATATTATAATCAGCCCGGCTAGCATTATCACCCAAACACGATTTGATATTCAAATTCAAATTGTTTATTGCTTGTTACATTACATTAAATACCTATTACATGGGACCTAACATAACTGGCGAAACGTGGGTGCTAGTTCACCTCTGCCTACCCCTAGTATGTATGTATGTATTGCTTGTTACATTACATTAAATACATACAGTGGATGGTATAACATAGGTCTACATGTGAAGCCCTGCAAGGGCATTGCAATTCAATAATATTATATGGTTGCATTTACAATACAATTATATTTTGAAAACGAAATGAAACCCCTCCATTTATCGTGTTGAACTTACAAAAATCTTTGGATTTTTGACAGTTCAAAGAGATAAATGGTTATATCCTAATGATATAGCCTTAGAGGCTTATTAAATTATTCAATTGCCTGAATTATTCAAGTGTTAAAATCCAATAATTTTTTACTGTTCAATGCGATTAATGGATATATAGTGTTACAGTGGTCATAATAGCCAGGCAGGTGTATAAAATATTTGAAATGTATTGTCATTAATCAGATCTTTTAATTAGAACAGGTTTTCTTTGATTCATAAATTTCCATTGGCAATCTCTTTTCATTTCTACAGCGCTATCCATAACTTTGAAGTGTCTAGATGACCTCATCACTTTGTTGTTGGTGAAATATGGGTGGCAAAAGTGGTAATACACCTTTGCCTACCCGTTGGTCATAAATAGTCTTGACTTAACCATGTATGTATAATATAAAAACTGTAATTGGGGGCCAATAGCCACAGAATATAATAAAAAAATAAAAATAAAGTTGTAGAATTTTTATTTTTGTAAGTACTTCTTACAAATATAAAAATTCTTGAAAAAAAAGAAGTTACAAAATATTAAATTATTGCTTTCATTTATTAATTCCATTATCATGTCGATTACAGGACAACGAGGCAATTTTCAGACGGGGGGCAATGATCGCACACTCAGGCGTCACGAACAAAATCAAGAACAGGAAAATAGTAAGTTTACAATATTATTATTATGAGACCAAATCCACAGGCATTAATTGTTTTATACTGCGCACTTACTATTCCCACCTATTAGACATTAGTTATATTTAGCGCGTTTACACAATTATTAGTTTTGTTACATATTTACATACAGAGATGTTTAGCTCTTTTTGTTAGTGTTTAGATGTTGGCCGAGTGTAAAATCATAGCCAAAATGTTCGGCCAAACCTTTTTTTTTAGATATTTAATATACACCCGTTTAGCAGCTCTCAAGTGTACCTCCCCGTAATGTGCATTGAATTGGCTCAAGACTGACACAGCGTGTGCTATATCAGGTCTTGTGCCAATGGAGATGTACATTAAAGAACCGATGAGCTGCTGATACGGCAACTCTGGTCGCTCATTATCTTTCTCAGGTAGTATTAGCTTAAGTCCAGGTTCCAAAGGTAGAGCAGTATAATATATTTATCCTCCTGCCCCCTTCCCAGTTTATGGGATGTTGACACAGTATGTTTCCTCTGATCAGACATCATCAAGCCATTCACGCCCTTTTTATAACATATCTCTCATAATACAAGAAAGGTGCTAGTGATTTATGGATGTACCTATATAAAAGTGGTAATTACTATGTCGAGTTGAATCCATGCTGTTCAAACCTTAACTTAGGTTCTATTGTCGGCCGCTTGCCTTACACCATCCCTCTTTGGTTATATGATTAAAATATGTTTTACATATATACATCACGCGTCTATCCCCGTAGGGTTAGGCAGAAGTGAATTAACACTCACGTTTCGCCAATTAGGCAAGACCTCATATTATGTCAAAGTCAAAGTCAAAGTCAAAATTCATTTATTCATATCTGGTATGATTACAATACACTTATGAATCGTCAAGACGCTAGATACCGAAAACCCGTGTGTCCAAGAAAAAAAAAATAGTAGAAAAAAAACAGTGGAGTGCGCAGCATGCCTCAGTCTGTAATGATAGGTCTCCCAAACCCGCCCACGCCCCGGTCCGCAACGAAGCGCCGACCCTGCCGCGTTCAATACCAAGATGGTACTAAACGCATCAGGGCCCAACGCTCCGCTAGCAGAACGGCACGCAAGTAGGCTGTAGAGAAACCCACCATTGTCAACGAGTTATGACATTGCAGGTACATTGTAAATTATGCACCAAATACAATCCCACAACTCGCCAATCACATAAACCGAAACATGCCGCGCACTACCAATCAACCCCCCATCCCCCACCCTACCTATACGGACACACAAGTTTTCAATATCTAGCGAAAAATCTACGCCATCCGTTCGTAAGCTACCGGGAGGCCCTGTTCTGAGAAGAACGGGCAAGAAACTCAGTCGGGTATTTTCCTCCCTTAGTTACATATATAATATATAATCTAAATTCAATGAAAATTTAATGAAAGATGTCAATAGCTTTAACGTCAAGTAATAATAATTAGAGTCACAATTTCTGAAGCTATCAACATCCTTCATTACAGACAGAACAGCATATTAATCATCGATTATATAAAAATAAAAGTTATTTATTCCAAACATCCTTGTCATCTAGATAATCCTGAATTTTATAGTATCCTTTTGCAATTAGTACTTTTTTTACATAAGGCTTAAATTTGTGTTGAGGCAGTTCAGTCAAAGATCCTGGTATCTTATTATAGAAGAGTATACATTTCCCCATAAAAGAATTAGCAACCTTGTGCAATCTGAATCTAGTAAAGGCAAGTTTATTTTTATTTCTAGTGTTGTGTTTATAAATATCACTAATTTTAGCAAATGTATTTAAGTATTTATAAACATATAGAATGCAATCGTATATGTATTGTGAAGCAAGAGTGAGGATATTAATATCTTTAAACAGACTTTTAAGTGAATCGCGAGGCATTAATAGGTAAATAGCACGTATAGCTCTTTTTTGTAAAATAAATATATCCTGAATATCTGCAGCTGTACCCCAAAGAAGTAAGCTATACGACATTACACTATGAAAGTAACTAAAATAAACAAGCCGGGCTGTTTCAACATCAGTTAATAGCCTTATTTTTTTTACCGCATATGCTGCTGAACTTAGTCTCTCGGATAAAGTTGAAATATGAGGATTCCATTGCAATTTGGAGTCCAACTTTATTCCTAAGAATACTGTAGAATTGACACATTCTATCGTTTCATTATTAATTGTAATCGGACTACTAACTTGCCTAACATTTGGTAATGAAAATTTAATACATTTGGTCTTCTTAGAATTGAGTAACAAGTTGTTATTTGTAAACCAATCAAGAACTTTGGAAATAGCTATATTGATGTCATCATAATTATCTTTACCTCTGTCTACTTTGAAAATTAATGAGGTGTCATCTGCGAATAGTACCGTATCACATAGAGATTCTGTGTAGAAGGGAAGGTCATTTATATATATTATGAATAGTAATGGTCCCAGTATTGATCCTTGAGGAACACCCATTTGCATTGGTGAACCCGAAGATTCGGCTTTATTAATTACTACTTTTTGAATCCTATCACTCAGGTATGACTTTATCAGTTTCAATGAGGCAGCAGATACACCGTAATGCTTTAATTTTGCTAATAACGTTTGATGTGAAACACAATCAAATGCCTTAGAAAGATCACAAAAGATACCCAAAGCATCCTGCCGATTTTCCCAAGAATCAAATATGTGCTTAATGAGGGTTATTCCAGCGTCAGTGGTGGATTTTCCCCTCGTGAACCCAAACTGTTTAGCATGTAACAGTTTGTTAGCAGTGAAGTGAGAAAGCAACTGGTTCAACATAATTTTTTCAAAGATTTTACTAAGGGACGGTAATATAGAAATGGGACGAAAATTATTGGGTTCACATTTGTCTCCAGATTTAAACAAAGGTATTAGTTTACTATGCTTCATTAAGTTTGGAAAATAGCCGTTATCTATACATTTATTAAAGATTGATGTCAGCTGAGGAGCGATGACATTAATGATGGGATTCAAAATGCTAACTGATAGACCCCACAAATCTTCAGTTTTCTTCATATTTAATGTCTTGTACGTTTTGATAATAGTGTCCATATTAATTTTGTGAAAATCAAAAGGTATATTACATTCGACTGTACTTAATTGTAGTAGAGACAGAGCTCTTTTTGTGCAAGAGTTGAGCTTGCTGGTTACTCGAGCAGGGATGTCGGTGAAAAAAGTTTCAAAGGCATCTGCAACCTCACCATCGGACTCCACAACCTTATTATCCATTTTAATTTTAAACGATCTTTCGCTGTTCCTAAGTTTTCCGGTTTCTGAATTGATAATTCTCCAAGTTGTTTTTATTTTATTATCAGAATTTTTTATTTTATTGCCAATTGAGATCGATTTGGCAGTGTTGCAGACTTTTTTGAATATTTTGGAATAGTTCCTGACGTAGTCTATGAAGGTGGAATCAACAGACGTGTATTTTTGGCTATATAAGTCATAAAGTTTCCTTCTACTTATATAAATTCCTGGGGTAGCCCAGTCACTGAATTTCTTTTTAGGGTGTATTGTTTTGAATTTTTGTTTAAAAATCTTATGAAATTCGTCTTTAATAGGATTAAACATATTATTGTACATTACATCAGGACAGTCATTGTTATCATTTATAAGGTAATTAAGTCTATTTGTAACATTATTTCCAAATAACTGCAACTGCTTTTGTGTTATTGGCCGAAATATTATCTTTATTGGTTTATGAACATTTTGATATTCAACAGTAATTTTTTGGCCAGTATGATCTGAATTAATACAATTTATAATTGATTTATCTAATATATTACAATTACAAAACGCGTTATCTAAGCAAGTGCCTGATGTTGGAGTAATTCTTGTTGGTTCATAAAATGTATAGAAAAGGTTATAGGATCCGAATAAGTTGATAAATCTGTCTGAGTGAGAACAGGTGACTAATATATCTACATTAAAGTCACCAAGGACGGCTAGTTTTTTGTTTTTATTACAAAGTTTATTTAGTATACCTTCCATTGAAGTCTCAAAAAGTTCATAGTTTCCCGTAGGGGGCCTGTATATACAAACAACAATTAGCTCCTCAAGTTCTACACAAGATACTTCAATTATTTGTTCAATAGAATATTGTACAATATCTTTTCGTTCTTTGTATTTCAGTCCTTCTTGCAATGCTATTAAAGAACCGCCTCTAATAGCCGTTTTCCGGCTAAAGGCGCTACCGATGTTGTAATTTTCATAATTCGAAAGTATTTCAGTACTTTTTAACCAATGTTCAGTTAAACATAAGACGTGAGCCTGTATACTATTTAGGTATAACAATAATTCCAGATCCTTACCCGAAAAGCCTTGGATGTTTTGGTGGACTATTTTCAATGCACTAGACTTAGGCAATTCGCTAGAGACTTTCTCTATTGTCTTACGTACTAATTTAAATTACTTGGAATATATTCCACTGTACAATTTTGTACGTCAGAACATGTTTGCTCAATAAAAGCATTGTCAGAACAATAAAAGCATTGTCAGAACAATAAAAGCATTGTCAGAACAATAAAAGCATTGTCAGAACATGTATGTAAGCCGATTTCAATTGCTTTGGTCTACCTGTCACTTTTACACTTTGTTATTATTGAGTGAGAGACTGAGAGAGACAGGTAGACGCAACTATAGTCGGCTTATATAATAACCCCACAGGTCCCATCCCAGGAGAGCCTATTGCCATCTATCAGGCACGGGAATCGCAGTACATTGCTAGTTGGCATAAGAAGAACGCTGCTGCCTATTACTCATCGCTGTCCTTACTCTTTGTAGCCTTGTACGAAATCTGCGTGAGAAATAGTGGTGGTGAAAATTCTATTCTATGCCGATTAAAAACGGTATTTTTAAAATATACTGTGGGCCTGTTTCACAATGGACGGGTAAGTACTGGATAGCTTACTTGGCAGTTTAATTGACTTATGTTTCATGTAATATGACTGAACTGTAAAATGATCAGCCAAGTAAGCTACCCAGAACTTACCTGTCCATTGTGAAAAAGACCCTGTATGTGTTATAAATGGTATTGTACTTATAATGGTATTATAAGATGGCCGCCTTGGTCGAATGCTCAGATTGCTGGGTATTGGTCAAGAGGTCCCGGGTTCGAATCCTAGTAGGGGCAAACTTTGTGATGACCACAAATGTTTGTTTTCGAGTCATGGTTGTGTATATGTTTTTGTAGTATATTTTAAACATTTATATACATAATTATATTAAAAATATGTCCGTCATCTAGTATGCATACCACAAGTGCTTATAGGCTACTTACTTTGGGCTAGATGGTAGGTGTGAGTGTAAAATCATTTACATACATACATAAATCACGCCCCATATCCCCGAATGGGTAGGCAGAGGTGAACTAGCACCCACGTTTCGCCAGTTATGATAGGTCCCATGTAATAATAATATATATAATAATAAGGTGGCGAGCCTATTGCCATTTATCGGGCACAAATTCGCAGTAGCTACATAGCTAGATGGTATAAGAGGAACGCTGCTGCCCATTCCTCATGACTGATTTATCCTTAGTCGCTTTGTACGACACCCACGGGAGAGATTTGGGGTGGTGACAATTGTATTCTACTCTGCCGTCACCACACGGCCGTAAAAATCATTTATATTTATTTATATTGAATGTTTTAGCAGCGGCACCGACGGCGGCGGCGACGACGACGGCCGGCGGCGCCGGCCAGCCGAGCACGGCGCTCGCGGCCATCTCCGAGTGGCGGTGAGGAGGCCACGCCCCAACCAGGCTCCCACTGACATGAGCGCCCACGGACCTTCTCAAAATGAAAATGTACAATGCGATTACGATAAGAATAGGGCGGGCCCGTTGGTCAACTTAATTCACTCGAATAAGCACAGTGAGCGCGTGAAATTATTTATTTTTATACCTAAACATATTTATTTTTATTCTTGGGCCGTATAACAATAAAGGTTTTTTTTATTGTATGGCGGATTATATTTGACTGTTGAACAGAAGTGAACCGGTTGTTCAGAAGTTTCAGTTAGTTATTTTCAAATAAAACCAGTGTTATCCATAGTTAATCATTTATTTACAATAGCCCTGTACCTAAAGAAACAAATAAAATACCAATTCAAAAGCAAATCTTGTTTCAGGTAAAGTTGTTTGAAATATAACAGATGTTTAAAATTCCCTGTTACATTTACTTTGTTGTTTGTGTATTTAAAAATACTCATACCTACTACATGGTGACATAAAAAAAAAACGACAAATTTTAAAGGTAGTTCCTATTATTTATTCATATTATATTTATGCTTTTAAAAACAAAAATCTTTTGTACTGTTTACTTTTGTACTCTTTAAATTTTGAATTGATTTGATTAATATTTTATAAGAATTACTATTGCTATAATAACTTCCCCTTATTAGTTTGTCGAATGATTTCATTTATACTCTGTATAATTAGATACATGTAAATAAAGAAAATATTCACCTTTGAAAAAAGAAATTTTACTGCATTATCTTTTTGTATACCAATAGTACAGCGAAAGATAGGACTACTTAAGCCACAATATGACGCTTGGCAGGGTCTATTCTAATTTTAATCGCATTGTAATTAAAACACTTTGTATGCATACACGTTAACGTTCATGTATTGTAAATTATTTAATTTTTAGTATAGGTCGCGAGTGGGCCCCGAGTGAACAGTTCTCGTCGGTCGACCGATGTGACACTCAATCGTAGTAGTAGGCCTATCCATGCATCCGTTGTACTTTATGCTCAGTTATATTTAGATTAAGATTGTCAATATGTCGTGGAGTAATTGACTAATTGATAGTGACAATCGTTCCTTGGACAATACGACTCGTGACAAGTTAACCTTTCTTGTTGATTTATTTTATTCCTCTTAAGTTTCCCCGATCAGAGGTTTACTGAATTTTACATGGAATTGTAAATAATTTTGTAGTTAGTCGAATTAAAAGAGTTATTATACAAGGAACGATTTCTTTACAATATTGCCGGTTTTGTAACTTTACTGATTGCATTTGTTTGCTATTTTATTTATGATCATATATATATATAACTGTGACAAGTGCTTACTGTATTAGTTTTAAATTTCTCATGTGCAATATGATGATTTGATTCTTTTCTTAGTACAAAATTAAATACGTCTAACATATTTTGTCTTCCATGTTTATTTACATTTTGTAGAATCATTTGAATATTGATCTGACCAAATCATTCGTAATTGTTTATTTGTTGCTAATTTATGATCAGTTTTTGAATTCATGTCCAGCCACTGCCATAGTTTTAACTAGGTAAGTATGCTACTATATCAGATATAATTAGGACTTTTTGTCTTATAAATTGAACTCAATAGGAGAAATAAGTTTTGGGAATGAAGAATGGTCCAGCACATGTAAAATCCAATAAATCAAAAAACTGTTGTGTTTATTTATAATAAATAATTCCCTTTTTCTTTGTATTTAACGCATTCCCAGTAGCTGTATTACTCTCCAATATTATTCAGTGTGTATGCTGACTGTGATCTCGTATTTTTTACCAAATTTTCAATTTTGTAAATTTAAATATGACTAGCTGATTTATATCATATTATTGGTTACCATTTGAACGTTATGACCAACCAAACTTTGCTGAAGAAGAAATAATTTTGTTTTAACTATTTATAATAACTGCCTACATATATTGTTACTCTGGAACAGAACAGATTATGTGGCAATTGCAATGGACACTTGTAAATATTACAATGTAAGAAATGGTATTGTGTATTACTTTCATGAATACCATTATAAAAGTTCGTCTGTGAATAAACAGAAATGGACCACTCATCTCTTTATATGACTGAGAATTAGGTTCAATTTTGTATAAATGATTTGTTTTAAGTGTGACAACAGTGTTGTAAGAAATTTGCCTTGTTGTCACAATGATTAAAACTAGTTGGTTATTCTTTTAGTGTACCATAACACCTTGATAATCAGTTTTTATAAAATGTGATCATTTATTACTATTCTTCCCTTTCATTATGTAACTACACTATATTTTTTTAAATCAATAAGTTGTATAGTCAACAGGGTATTTTATAGCATTTTGATGCAGGTTTTGTGATTCGGGAATTTGTTTAACAATTGTCTTACAGTGATTTGGTAAACTATGAATAGGTTTTTAATACAAACGGTATTGGCGTAACTGAACTCTACTATGACTTTAGTTTTGTAACTGTAACAATATAATCCAAAAACGTTAATAATTATATATCATTATAATTAATTGTATTACTAATTCTTATGAAATTTGATTTAGTTAAGTTGTAGTGAATTATTGTTGTCCATTATAGTGTGGAAGTGTCGTGTCGGAAGCGGCCCGCGCGCAGTCTTCGATGTGTTGTGTCCCAATTTGTATCTCAAAACGCTTCTGGCGTGGAATGGTCGTGGCTTGCTCCTAAAGTTAAGTGTATGCTCTAATCGACGAAAGACTTTATGGACTTAATTTTGTATATAATAATTGTAAGGTACTTAGATAAGCCGACACACTGTTTTTTACAATATCTTAGGTAATGAAAATAAATACATAACTGTTGTAGAGTTAATGTCATTCAAATTATTTGCTGTTATAACTAAGCCTACCTTTTTTATTGATTCAAGTCTTGCGTAGCTGCGTGTCGTATACCAATTGATATTTCCGCTTCGAAATTCTGATTGATATGTCCCCCTTGTGACATCGCTGTTTTACTTGTTGAAGGGGAGGGAACGAGTGCATTCTAGTAGTAGTAGAGTGAGTAAGGATATAAGGCAGTAAAGGTCATTGGCTTCTATTGGATATCGTAATTCTAAATTAAGGTTTAATGTTTTTGTTCCCTCTAAATAAGTAAACTGCGAGTAAACTGTGGGAACATAATTATTGTTCTATAGATATCACTGTGTTATATTTAGTTTACCTAATTGTGGTATATGTTCTCTTTAAACATACACCTATGCTAGCCTATCTTAGCATAATATGCATTATATATAAATTGTTATGCTTGCATTGTTTCTTATGTCCAGTATGTATTAATTCCTTTGGCACAATAAACTGAGTAAAATAAAAAATGTAGGTATTGTATGTATTTTTATATCTTTATGTGGCCAAAAATCCTCCGTCTACCGGCAATTGAACTCCAGTTATCATGCTGGCATTCTCGCTCAACAAGAATATTACAGCATTGACTACTTCATTGATTTCTCTAAATCTATAAATATAAAAAAAGCAAAAATAAATGTGTATAATATCTTTAAAAATTAAGGAGTATATATACCTTCCCAAGGGTATCTTTGAAAGCATTTGGGCAGATTTAGATGGCTCCGACCACACCTTACGCCCCATTTCTGTCATGATGACTGTAGGGTTTACAGTGTTAACGCGAATTCCATGTGGGCCTAATTCCAAGGCCATTACTCGGGTCATTGCGTCTACAGCCCCTTTAGACGCGCAATAGGCAATGTGATCTTTAAGCGCCGCCTGTTAAGATTGCAAAAGATATTTTATTTATTTATAAGTTTCACAATCGACAAGTAGGTTCTGAGTAGCTTACTTGGCAGATCATTTGACAGTTGAAATATGAACTAAATGTCAATTGAACTGCCAAGTAAGCTACTCCGAACTTGCCGATTGTGAAACAGGCCGAATGTCATAAATGTACTCTCATTGCAATGTAGTTTCAGGACCTACCCAATATAATTGGTTTTATTTAATTTTTATTAAGTTGCAACACACATTATCAGTAAACTAATATGATTATTTATGCTGTAATATTAAAATTATGTTTGGGACTTTGGAAAGCATGTTAAATAAATATGAATATTGCAATATTAAACTTCAAATATACATCTTTAGCAAATATTTAGTCGAAACTATAATTTTAAGCAGAAAATACTGATGCATTTGTAAATATTAGTGAAAAACACTGAACTCGCCAGGCGAGTCGTCGGCACTGAAATAAGATTTTACGTGAACTCTCCGTGGGAGTCGGTGGCACTGAACGTGACGTTCATGAATGTAACGCGCAATTTAGTGTTAAACACTACACATATGAAAGTGTTCACAAGTTTTTGTCACTTCTAGCCATTCATGAGCTTTAAATGAAGCTTTTACTTACCTTTGAAGCTTGTGATGATATGTTAACAATAGATCCTTTTATTTTGTGATCAATCATTTTTCTGGCAATTATTTGACTAACTGCCAGAATTGATTTAACATTTACCGACATTGTCCTGTAAATTAAATTCAACATAAAAAATATTTATCCACTCTTTCTAACTTGGACTTGGACTTAAATAATGATTTACTCATCAAAACTTCTGGGACTGCACTCTAGAAATGGTTCTATAATGGCAACACCGGCATTATTCACTAATCCATCGAAGACTCCTAGGGACTCTACAATTTCTGTAGTTTTACCCCAATCACGTAGATCTACTGATACTACGTTAATTGTTGGATACTGCTTCTTCAGGTCGTCTAGATTTTCAGGTTGATTAGATAAGGTAACAATATTCGCCCCTTGTCTCCACAGTTCCATCACGATACCCCGGCCAATGCCTGTAGTAAGTCATAAATTTTAACAAGTTAAAAGAGCAAAAACAATGATAACAGAAGGACTTTGTGGAACTAACTCTAGGTACTACCAATAGAAAGTGGTAACAGTATCTACCTACTACACACTTTATTATAAAACATATCATGTAAAAAAAAATTGTTGTGGCTATTAATGGCCCTATCAATAAATTTTATAATAGTGAAACTGACCAACCTTGACATCCTCCTGTTACAAGTATTCTCTTTCCTTTGAAATAATTATCCATTTCTTAATGTTTCTTTCGCACGTTCAATTTGGTGCCTGCTATATATTTTAAGTATAGGTCTATTTCTGTGTTGTATTTATCGGGAGCAATTACTTTTTATTTATATTTTTTCTCTGATAAACTAATGAGGCGTATATGACATAACAGATAACATTATCTATATATGTCTTCTTACCGCCTTTTTTCGAACATACGTATTTAAACTACGTACGTAGTTTAATTTGTTCATACCTATTATTGGTGTTTTATATGAACCAGTTGTTTTTTATTAATTGATGTCATTAGCAACTCCTTCACATATTTTATCCGTAGGTACACATGATTGAAGAATAAAGGGAGAATTATTTGTTTGAATTCATATCATGTTCAAATAAGACAATACTCTGGGTCATACTTAGTGGCTTGATGAACTCGTCCAGGTCTACTCTGAAACTCAGAACGATTAACTCACATCTATCAGTCTTTCTCACGTCACTGTGTGTTAAAATAAGAGCGACAAAGACCCAAAAACTCGAACGAACGAAATGACTTCCAGAGTAACGCCTCAGGCACGTTGGGTGTATCACGATTAAAGCCGGATCCAGAAGAGTGTAATGTGTAATGTAACACGAATTCTACGTTAGGACGGCACTACGAGCGTTACGTAACCTGTTTAGACGTAGACGTGTTGTACGTGTAATACGTTACACTCGTCTGGATCCGGCTTAAGCCAGTGCGGGACCTTTAGCAAATTTTATCAAGAGGTTGCTTGGTTTGGCCAGCGCCAGTGGGCTTAGCACGCGACGTAGACAAAATATTTCTCCACCACTTGACAGTGTTTTGTCTCAGGATTCAGTGGCAGTTAGAGAGAGGAAAAATATTTCCTTTTTCCCCCCCGAGGATATTTTCTCCACGTCTCGTGCTACAGGGGCAGCTATAGGTAGGTATAAAATACTCACAATTTAGTATAAGTATTGTACCTACCTACATCGCTTTAAAAAAATAATTTTCAAGCTTCTATTCAAATGACGTAACATGACTACTACTCTTATCTTTCCGGGAGATAATAATTATTACGTAATTTTTCAAACTGCTATAGAACAAAATTGCATAATCTCTATCAAAATGATAATTCTTTTTCAAATCGGGGATATAATACATTTTATTGTCTAACGGGTCCCAATATGTATACAGGTTTCAGTAAGCTTACTAAAGTTTAGTTGCGTGGCATTTTTTGTTATATTACGATAAATAACAGAAGTTGCTAAGCAACTAAGCTGTAGGACGTCTATCAACAGGTTGATAGAATATTGGGACCCATCGTAAGTAATATAAACGCATATGTTATCAATATAAATATATATTTTAATAGGTCATAGACAATTATTCATTTTTGTACACTAATATTTATGTTACGAAGCTAAATAATCACATCATAATGGCACACATTAGAAAAGAACAGTACAATTATATATTGATATATAATAATTATCATTGATTGACTTTACAGACCTTGTTTTCTTTGGTAATTTATATTTAATTGAATATCATAATAGCCTGTTCAAGCCTTTTTAAAGTAAATTATTAAATATTTGACGATTATGTGGCTAAGAATCCACCGTCAATAGGAAGTTCAACACCATTTATCATACTTGACTTCTCACTCAGAAGAAAAACTACAGCATTTACTACTTCAGATACTTCACCAAACCTGAAAACATGTAATTATTTAGTGATAACTTTCAACATTTTAAAACAAACATTTGTTGATAGCCTCTTATCTGTAATTGCTTCATTATTTAAGTTTACATGATAAATGTACATAACTTTATTTGTCAATGGCTAAGCTGGATGTATGAAATTATTACAAATAGTATTTGTTATGCAACAAAGTAATTTTAACATAATATGCAGGTAGTTTTATGTTTTAAATATGATTGAGTTTTGTAATATTATGATAGACATGATCAATGCTAAAATTACTAAAGTAATACATACATACATACATAAATCACGCCTATATACCCGAAGGGATAGGCAGAGGTGAACTAGCACAAAAGTAATAAATATCTAATATACACAAATCTTGTGTCACAATGTTTGTTATTAAATCGGTTGTAGGTTATTATTTATACACTCTGGTGATAAGAACAAAACAATGTTCGCTGGTCAGCTAGTGATATAATAATATATAATTTGCAAATTTTACTGAATTTTTGACACTTACCTTCTAAGAGGTATTTTAGATAACATATCATTTGCTTTTGCAGGATCGGACCATCCAACCTTAGCCATCTCTGTCATAATTACAGTTGGGTTGACAGAGTTCACTCTAATGCCATGGGGCCCTAATTCAAGAGCCATAGCTCGAGTGAAAGCATCAAGAGCTGCTTTTGAAGCACTATAAATAGCATGGTCTTTGAGTGCTGCCTGTAAATATAAATATATTCATAGTTCCTATACAACAAATAGGGAATATATTTGAGACATAAAATGGCTTATTACAGCAGCATGCATTGCTTACACATATCAACTTAATAAATTCTTCTTTATGTATATTCATTCATCAGGAGCACCTTTCGGTGTGATTGATGATATGAATCAAAAGGTAGTGGATGGCTTGATGATATCTGACCGATATGAATGAAAGAGGAAACATACTGCACTGACCCTTGATAGACTGGGCAAGGAGAAGATCAACTAAATAAATACTGACTGTAAATAGTGTATTGTCGTTTCCTTGTCCTGTTCTTAGGTTGTTTGGGGTCAGTGTAGTATGTTTCCTCTTCCTTTGAAATTGGTGAGGTGTCATGTAGCCATATTAATGTGACAATGAGGACCACGGCGAGAGACCAATGAACCGAGAGTTAATGTGATGAAAGCCTGTACTGCTTTTATTGGTGAAGTATGTCGCATTTGGCTACCTTTATTTTGTTTCAATGAAATATAGCATTCGTGCCACGTCTTACTGCTTCACATTTTACATGCTACATTTTGGCTTATTACAGCAGTATAATAATCTATATTACCTTTGAGGCTTGTGATGAGATATTGACAATTGCACCATGTATTTTATTATCTACCATTTTCCGTGCAACCACTTGACTAATATTTAAAACTGCTTTAACATTTACATCGAAAGTCCTGAAAATTAAAGATGTTTCATGAATTCTTTGAGGAAAAGCTTATTTAGAATGATATAATATTAGGAATGTATTTAAGATCCGAAAGTGAAAATAGGACAATCCTATTTTATTATACCCCTTACTCATAATAATAAATCAGTTTCTAAAGACTGTTTTAACTAATTCACTGATCTGTTTCTTTTAATCACAGTTTGACAAAAAGAGATCTATCCATGATTTAGTTAAAAGAGTGTTTTATGATTAAGGGGGTAATTCTTTAAAAGTATAATACAAAAATACGAATACGAAGCAAAATATTGTTTCTCTCAAACATTTTGCTTATAGAAAATGATCATACTTATCAAAATTAGAAGGTGTAGATTCTAAGAAAGGTTCACAGCAGGCTACCGCAGCATTGTTAACAAGAGCGTCAAACTGTCCCAGTGATTCCACAAGAGTCCTTGTCTTTTCCCAATCTCCAATATCCACGCTTACAATATCAATAGATGGATATTCACTTTGTAAGCTCTCCAAATGAGATCGAGTTCGGGACAGTGCTACAATATTTGCTCCTGCTCGCCACAATTCAATTGCTATACCACGACCAATACCTAAAAGAGAACAGCTAATGTAACATACATACATAAAACACGCCTATATCCCCGAACGAGTAGGCAGAGGTGAAAATGTAACAATTCTCCTAAAAGTAAATTAGATTATCTGCAACCTCGGAAATCTTAAAAAGCAAATCTTTTTCATGTAAAATTAGATAGGGTACCTGCTAAAATATTTGAAATTCAAAAACCATTAGAACTCCTTGTATATTAAGCTTTAAATTTGATGTGGTAAGATGTATGAGGGGCTCTGAAATTGTGTACGTATTAACTTTTAGAATATCACTAGAACTAACCTTGTCCAGCACCGGTTACCAATATTCTTTTTCCTTTAAAGGAGATCTCCATTTTGACAAATATATAACAATAGCGTATTTATAAATATTATTTCTGTAAAATAATAGGTATGAGTAATAACTCACAGATCCGTCTTTTCTTTCCTTTTACCGACCAATTAACAACAAAACAAGCAAGCATAGACAAGACAGACCAAAACTTTGACAACGACAAGTGACAACTGACTGACTGACATTTGCACATTGGTTGGTTTTTTTTTAAATTCTCCCTATATTTTAGGGAAGGCAAAGGGTCTATCCCATACAGCCAAGTCTTTATTGTATATTTTATCTGTAGTCTTATGAAATAATGAGTGGGTGAAATGTATGAATGAAATGAATTTTACGTTAAAATAGGGGTTCCACATATTTTAACGTATCTAGGGAGTGCTTGGCGCGAATTGAATGGTAACAGAGTTAATGATGGTGCTTGATGAAATGGATAAAACCACTTTTTATAGTGATCTTCACCACAACATCAAACACATCATGAGACTTATTTTCGATGATTCTGCATAATTGCACATCAACACGGATGCTTGTGCATCAAAATAACACCACTTTCACTGAAAGAAGTGAAAATAAATCTGACTGACACCACGAAACGCGCCAAACATTCTGACATTTGCACATTAAAATTTTCCCTTTTCAAGGAAGGTGTCTAGCATATACAGCCATGTCCGAAGGTTTATTTTTCTTGAATTTTACAGCAAAAGATTGCAGTCACACATTTCAATGCATCTTGGAAGTGCTTAGCGCGAATTGAATGGTAACAGAATTTAACATGATAACTGATGAGGTAGTGAAAATCACTATAAAATCCTTAACGGATTTAGCATATACAGCCATGTCCGAAGGTTTATTTTTCTCGAATTTTACATCAAAATATTGCTGTCACACATTTTAATGCATCTTGGAAGTGCTTAGCGCGAATTAAATGATAACAGAATTTAACATGATAACTGATGAGGTAGTGAAAATCACTATAAAATCCATAACGTCAATCACATCATAACACTTTTTTTTCAGTGATTCCGCATAATCTAATGTCAACATTAATACTTGTGTATCTAAAGCCACTTAAACTGCACAAGTCCAATCTAAAGCAATTTTTTAATTATTGTAACAATTATTTGACCAATTTCACTAACCTATTGAAAGGGCGCCAATGCGCCAAACACTCCTGCTTACATTTGCATGGATGCCGTGGAAATTTTTCATTTAATCTTAATGACAATAAAGTTTTATCTCAGATTTATTGCCGACATTGTTTTTATTAATTATGTTCTTTTAAACCTGAAGTAATTTAATTCCCCTGGAATAATTCCACTGCATTTTGCCGCCATAATTAAATACTAAATTATGGCGGTAAAATGTCTACGCCGCCGCCGGCACCCAGTCCATCTCTCCTAATGGATCCGCCGAGGGGTCATCCTCTCGCGACCTTTCCTCAGTTTCCTTCGTTTCCATAATCGTGTTAGCAAACCTATGATAGCCTGCCACGCTTCGTCACTATCGATCATGGCACGGTCTATGACAGGTCGTTGCCCACGACTGCTAACAGCTCCCTGTCTATGCCGGGCACTCCATCACGGTGTGTGGCACAGGGTCATACCTACCATTGTCCATTGCCTTATTGATTAAATGGCCATTGATGGCTACGTGCTGCCATCACCGCTGGTAGTCCAAGCAGCGGACTATATACCTCCCAGTGCCCAACACATGGCGGGCCTTCGTTAAACTTAACCGGACTGTCTATAAATAGCCGTTGCCTACCAACAATAGGGATGATGACACCAACAAAGAATCACTGATATAATGATTTATAATAATTATTTAGGTTAAGGAGATACGTATAATCACTCCAGAGGTGCCGAATAGACTATCGGTACATCCAAGTGTTGAAGTCACTGTACGAAAACCACTATGTCACACTATGTCAGTCCGCCTTCAGGATCAGAACTCTAAACCCATACAGCTCCAGCGGGGTGTGAGCAGGGCGACGTTATATCGCCGAAACTGTTCACCGCCGCGCTGGAGGACGCGTTTAAACTTCTGGACTGGAGAGGAGACCCTGGAAGACTTGAGCACAATGCTCGATGATCTCAATAGAGTCTCCCAACAAGTGGGTCTTAAAATGAACATGGATAAGACAAAAATCATGTCAAACTCCCATGTCGTACCCACTACTGTACAGGTTGGGAACTCTACACTGGAAGTTGTTGACGATTATATTTACCTGGGACAAAAAGTCCAACTTCCAAAAAGAGGTCAAACGACGGATCCAACTCGGCTGGGCAGCGTTCGGGAAGCTACGGGCATATTCTCGGCCCTTGGTCTTCAATGCGTGTGTGTTGCCAGTGATGACTTACGGCACCGAAACGTGGCCGCTTACAATGGGCCTTATGAGAAGACTCAAAGTCACCCAAAGGGCAATGGAGAGGGCTATGCTCGGTGTTTCCCTGCGTGATCATATCAGAAATGATGAGATCCGCAGGAGAACTAAGGTCACTGCCCGAAGAATTGCGGACCTTAAGTGGCAGTGGGCAGGGCACATTGTGAGGAGGACTGACGGCCGTTTGGGCGGAAAGGTCCTCGAATGGCGGCCACGAACCGGGAGACGCAGCGTTGGAAGGCCCCCCACAAGGTGGACCGCCGATCTGGTGAAGGTCGCGGGAAGCCTTTGGATGCGGGCAGCGCAGGACCGACCGGTTTGGAGATCCTTGGGGGAGGCCTATGCCCAACAGTGTCTCTCGGCTGAATGATGATGATGATGATGAAGGAGATACGTTAATAGTCACTTGTTATCAGATTATACTTGTGATTGATATATATTCTATAAAAATAAAAGTAGAAGTGCGGCCAGAGAAGTCCGCGCGTGGTCAAAATTGGAACCGTAGTATTATTATTGTCCTCTTTAATTGGAACTAAAATTTCTTCTCCTATTTTGTTTGTCTAGGAATGTTAATGTTAGCGAGCAGCGCCACCCCTCGCGCGCGTACTTATTTCCGCCATATTTGCTAAATCGCCGCGTAACGTCATTATTTACATAAGTCCATTTTGGCATTTGATTTGCCAATCAAATTCATTTAATAAATAAAATGGCCTTTTTCGGAATAGTGACGTCACACAGACGCCATTGCTATTTTGGCGTTTTGACGGATATTTTAAATTGCATTATTCAAAACATGTTTTTTCTACCAAAATCGAAATTTTTTACAAAATTGTAATTTATTTTGGCTAAAGTAGACACGTAAGAAATACATGGTGTAGTTTTTCAAAATTAGTCATCATGCTTATTCTAGTACAGTCCACAAAGACATTGAGTGAGAGTGATAGCATGAGCCGGAACGTGTATAACGATTATTTTTATTGCTTGTGGCCTTATTGCATGACGGGCAATGATATTATATTTTTTTAAATATAATATCATTGGTTGCTACAGCATTTTGGCACATATTTGGTTCGTGTTTTGTTAGCGTATAACGTATCTACCTCTTTTTAAATATAATATTATTGATGACGGGAGGTATTTTCCAGAAAAATATTTTATAATGTACTTACAGATAACGCCAGTCTAAATTCTGATCATCGATCGCTAGGTACCTACCTACCTACTTATATTATTTACATACATACATACATAAATCACACCTTTATCCCCGAAGGGGTAGGCAAAAGTGAACTTGCACCCACGTTTTGCCAATTATGTTATGTCACATGTCCCATGTAATAGGTGACGAGCCTATTGCCATTTATCGGCAAACAAAAGTCGCAGTGCCTTGCTAGGTGGTATAAGGGGAACGCTGATGCCCATTCCTCATCACTGATTTATCCTTAGTCGCCTTGTACGACACCCACGGGAGAGATTTGGGGTGGTGACAGTTATATTTTACTCTGCCGTCACCACACGGGAGAGTAGAATACAATTATATTATTTCCAATAAGCTTATCTCTGAGCTACTTCAATGCAAAACCAAAACAATTACCACATAAATGTATACTTTTTAAACTTGGAAAAGGGTTTAACTCCCGAATACATAGACGCTACTCAAAGTTTGAGTCCTGCTTAACATTTAAGTATTGTCAAAATTTACGTTTTTACATGCAAATTCTGACGGGTATTGTCCATTTAACTTTATAAGCAGTGCTCAAAATTTGAGTAGCGTTTCTGTATTCGGGGGTAAGCTTCATACACACGAGCGCTTTTTCAACGTCCGAATGCAAACAAACAAATCAATTTGCTAGTAAGTATGTTCACACGTCAGCGCTTTTAAAATGCTACGCTTTTTTATCGAGTAGTGTTGCATTTTGAGCGCTGGGCGTTGGACGTTAAGGCCTTATTTGCATGAACATTTATACATACTTGGAAATAATTTGAACGCTTTTTTAACGGACGTTCAAAAACTTCCCGTGCGAATGAGGCCTTGAAATCATGAAAATTTATGTCGATAAGTTTTCTCACTCCCCAGCGCATGTTTGTGTGACCAACCTTCTGACCTGTTCTTGCATAAAAAATAAAAACCTTCTTTCTGAGAATACAGTATTCTACTTCAGTTCAGAAAATCGCTCTTGCTATAATACCTACCATTTTTATTAGTCACCCACCAAAACGCCTCACAAGGCCGCCCCGCTACAAATTCTAAAAATATCTAGTGCGGGAATAGTTTTGAATCATAATATTGACGGCAAAGTTATCACTCTGTCTTCTTGTCATTCGCTTTTAACACATGGAATGTAATGCATTAAATATTCTATTTCATAGTTGTAACTACCTAAAATAAACAAACAACAAGTATGACATTGTTAAATATAATTTTTAATTTTACTTCCATCAATATTTTACGTAAAAAATAAGTTAACAGTTAAATAAATAATAATGTAACATAATATTGTTAAATGTTATAACCTATTAGGACTTACTCTAGCACTGATTCAAATAGCTACCTGCAACGCAAGATCGATTAGGTTGCAGTACAGATTGGACTGGTGTACTTATCATTAATTTTAGATATAATATCCTTCAACGGTTAAGACAAGTAGTTAAAAATTATTTACAATTATTTATATTCCATATTTTGTTTAAGTGTCCGTGATCTGAGTAAATAAAGTTTAAAACGTGGCGATTTCCTTAATAAATATAAATCCGATAAAACTAGCTCTTCCGATTGTCAGTGTCATCTACAGTAGTAAGTGAATGCATTTGGAAATCAAAAATCATGCTATACGAATGAGACGTATGGCATCCACAAAATTATTATTTCTGAAATCTTACTCAAAGTAGGATTTGATTATGAATTAAAATTGACATTTAAAGTTTTACGTTTTACATAATTAAACTATTGGATCTCTAATCTTAAATAGTAGGTACCTAAAGTTTAGTATTTTCATATTCACATTAAGGCAGTTCGTTTTTTATCGACAGTTGTTGTATTTTTAATGCAATCATTCATTCGATGTAAAGCTTGGCTTAACTGTATCGTGTTAATATTAAACTTTTGGAAATATCAACTACATGGTGTTCTCTTTGAAGACTTTCCTATCGCCTGTATGGAGCTTTTCTGTATCTTCCTCGTTCTTCCTCGTCACGGACATCCAAATAGTGACTGAATACAACAGCCCAAAGATAAAGGTACACACCTGAAATTAATAAAATTAATATAATATGAAAGACGTAGTGCGAAAATGTGGGGCTGAAGATATGGGGCTGGGGCTGTTTTATTAGGTCATAACCATCTTCCTACCTTGTGCCTGTGTGTGTGTTCTGTGTTCGGCGCAGTATGTTTTATTTTTCATGCATACTTCATCCATTTATTTAATTTTAATTCGGAACATCCATCACAATGTAAAAAAAATGTAGAGAAAAAATATTCAAAAGACCACATCGGAAGACCGATGAACGGAGAGAGTGATTGGAATTACATCAGTCCAATCGATATTGCTCAAGCTTCAACCGCGGTTTTACAGCCTGACACCAAGCAAGTTCAAATTTAAATTCTTTATTGCATTAGTGTACATTGTATTATCAGAGTACAAAGATGGTATAAAAAACAATGTAGCGCCTTATTAGGCCGTCGCAAATGCTGAGAGCTCTCTGAGAAGTTGTTGGTGGTATGCCCTCTACCATTCATGGGTCCCAAAGTAATTATTGGTAGGTGGCCTGGCGACCCTCCTTAGGTAAATTTTTTTTACGACTCACTGCCCTCAGATGAGTTGGGTATGTCGCATTCTATGTACTTTTTTGACTAATTTAAAGACCAGCGCGGAAGGTTAAATTCTTAATGTAGGTACCAATAATTGGCTATTTTTGTTGAGTAGATAATATTTTGAATGTATTGATACTTACACAGATATAGAATGCCTCCTACAAGTATTATTGTCGCCAATATATTATAATTGTACTTCTCTTCTTCGTCTTTGGTATCATAGATGTAGAAGGAGATGGAAGTGTGAAGTACGCTGATCAGCAAACCAATGGCAAGAACAATACCCAGAACCACCCATGGCAGCATTAACCAGGACCGTCTCTGTAATGAAAACAAATACCTACTTTAAGATTTTTGTCGCCAAAACGTAAATAAATTTTTTTACTGTGACTATTATCTAAAAGAATACATCACGCCTATATCCCCGAAGGGGTAGGCAGAGGTGAATTAATACCCACTTTTGGCCAAATATGTTAGGTCCCATGTAATAGGTGGCAAGCATATTGCCATACTTATTTTGGGCACATAAATCGCAGTATATTGGTAGGTGGTATGAGAGCAAAGCTGCTGCCTATTACTCATTGCTGTCTTAAGCCCTTAGTCGCCTTGTACGACACCAACAGAAGAGATGTCTATTATAGGAAATGATTGATGATAAGTATTATAAAATGAATGTAGACAAGTAATATTGTAAAAATTGATAATTCCGAATCGCTTATCTGTAGGATACTAATTACTCTCTGTAATAATAGATCAAGCGTATAATACCAAATACATATTATCATCATCACTAGCCCTTTAATGTCCCCACTGCTGGGGCACGGGCCTTCCCTATGGATGGAAGAATATAAGGAGATTGGGCCATAACCCACCACGTTGCCCCAGTTCGGGTTGGTGGGTAAATATAATATCAAATATTATCATAATGAAGAATAGATAAATAAAAACTATATACGCACAGTGCTAACTAAAAAAACCTTATTGAAACTTACCGAATACGACGTCTGGATAGCATTAAAAAATAATAAAAAGAAGTAAGTATTAGAAGTATTAGAGAAAGAAATATTTGCTTTTGCTTATTTTTTTTATAAAAATATTCACATCATAAACAAAATAGTAATAAAACAAGGTGTTACGATTTTGAATTTGTTAGTAAAATAAATAACAAATGTCAAATTCTTACCTTTTGTACGGCTATGATGAGAAGGGAGCATATCAAAATTGTGAAACATAAATTCACAGTAAGTATGATCCTTGGAACTGAAACAAATACAGTTGAAATGAGTCTTACTTTGGTGGATAATTTAAAAGTAAAAAATAATAGATTCTTTAAAACAAAAGATATACAACACAAAAACGAATGACTGCAACAAAGTCTTATTGCATTTTAAGGGTCTCTTAATTCAAATATAACATCATTCATTTTTAACAAAACATAATTGTAATAATTTATATTTGCAACGAACGAACAATAGACGACAATAAATTAGGTACTGAGTTTAGTTTGATTTAATGTTGGAAATAAACCTTTTAAATTTAAGAATTGTTGGTGAAAACTGGCTTTACATCGTAATACACGATGTTTCGAAATGATACATTTTTTGTAATAAATTAGCAAAAAATATTTTGTGTACTTATTTAAAATGATGTTCTGTAGGTGTAGTCCATTTCTATAATATCTTCAAAATATAAACAAAAAAATTTTGTCTCTTTACCGTGTTACAATTTTAAAGTGTTGCAATTGTTGGCATGCCAAATAAATTGAAATGTAATTTATTTATACCTAGAGCGCTTACTTACTCGCATTTAATAAGTAAAACTTACTGTCTAAAGCTAAGAGTTTCTTATCAAAGTCTTCTCCGAATATGAATGTTTTGAAAGAGACCGTGTGCCTCTCCACCACCCAAACTGTGATAATGGTAGCAATAGAGAGAATTATGCCCAGGGCTGCTGTGATCAGGGTGCCAGTGCGAGTGGACGCACAGCAACAACACTTCTGTAACCGCTTCATGGTGATATTCTGTTCTTTGTGGTGCTTGAATTCTGACAGATTTTATATTTACTTCACCGCTTCATATCTCCTGGAACAATAGAAAGTTGATCATTATTATCAGACGTTTTAGGACTTCGACAAGTTCGATGGCCCAGTAGCTAGGGGAGACGGGGGATGGTTGACTATCCCCGGTCTCCCCTAGGTAGGTAGGCTCATCGTCAAAAGTACCTACATAATTTTCGTCTAAAAAAACGAGAATGACACTTACAAGCCCGATCTTATGATTAAGCTAATCGCTAATAGTACTAAACAGTAATTGTACATCCAATTAAACCACGCAATACTCTTATAATATGTTGACACAATTTTATGCAAGTCTACCTGCCCCGTTAATCAACTATCCCCGGTCTACTCTATCGCGCTCAGCCTGTCATTGCGTAAGCTAAGCAATTATTTTTGAGTTCCTCCGTGCCCCGGAAGGCACCTCAGGTTTTTGGTATCTTCAGTTGTTATACGCACTGATCCGCATTGAGCCAATGGGCCATAACTCACCAATGGTTATGGCCAATTCTCCGTTTTTTTTCTTCCAGGAATACCTGTGCCCCAGAAGTGGGACATTAAAGGGCTGGAAAATGATTAAAACTACACGTGTTTTTTCAACATTCTTTCTTATAAGCACATCGCCCACTTCCACAATCTTGTTGGCCGTGGGCGGATTAGTTATTTTGTTTCCGTCTTCCAGCATTTGGTTAACTCTGTATGTTTGTTGTTCACACGTCGTCGGCCGTGTGAGTGACAGGGATGGCCGGACCGTCGTTAGACTCGTTTTGCTATCCGGTCTTGCTTGTTCTTTCTTCTAAATGACATTATGTGTTGCGTGCTCTATTATCCCATTGACAGAGCACGCAGTGCATCAAGTTACGTACAGTCACCGTTATAAATGGAGAACAATTTAAATACCCTACCCTTTAATAATATTAATTACAAAATTAAGGCTTCGTGAAATAAGACTTGTAACGAAGCATAAAATATAAGTGCTAAAAATTATGATTGAGACAGCTCAGCTATTCCAAGAAAAAATCTTATAGGTACAGCAACGGCACTTCAGACTACCCAAAACTGTCAAATTTCTTCAATCGATTGTCAACCTTAATTTGGTAATAATAGAGCACAAAATTGATTGAGAAATTTTGCCATTTTGTGGTACTCTGACGTGCTGTTGACTGTACATAAAAATAATTGTGTTTGGCTATATATACTGTATTGAGAAAGTACAATAATAATGGCAAACTAAAATAATAAATAAATAATAAATATTTTTTACACTCACACCTATCATCTAGCCCAAAGTAAGTAGCCTAAGCACTTGTGTTATGGATACTAGATGACGGACATATTTTTAATATAATTATGTATATAAATGTTGAAAATATACTACATAAACATATACACAACCATGACTCGGAAACAAACATTTGTGGTTATCACAAAGTTTGCCCCTACCCGAACTATTCGAACCCGGGACCTCTTGGCCAATACCCAGCAATCTGAGCATTCGACCAAGGCGGCCGTCAAAAACGGTGTTTGAGTGCATGTTGCATGCCGTCAGAAACTTAGAATTTCTCATGCACAGGAATCTAAGATAGTGGAGTCTACGTCGAGGCTTACATTACTCTTATCATAAACTAGCACCATTGTTAAAAGCCGTACAATTTAACCTGCTTTTAATAGTTTTTGTACTATTTTCGAAACTATAAAGATAAGTTTTATGGCGATTTTGACCACATTTTCGTCGCAGACTTAGCACCTCTGCCGCCCTAATCTTTTCGTCTGATATTTTTATAGAAACTACAAAAATACAGCTGGTGCGGCGGTGATGCGACATCCGCTCACGCAACCGATTGCAAGGTGTGAAAGCGGCGGGCGGGCTATTTCTGCCGTCACCATGGGGATAACTCATTATGTTTAGACACCCTATGGATGTGCCACGAGCAAGTGGTTATTTTAAAATAGCATCTTCTACCTGTTGAAGTTATATCTGTGTCCCCCGTTAACTCGAGTAAAGCTACTTTTATTTGTCCTGAAACAACTAAATTTCATATATATTTATTTGAACTCTGATTTTTGTGACTATAACAAAAAAATCCCATAGGGGTAGAAAGAGGTTTTTTATTTCTTTAAGCCCCACACTTCGCCAGTGTGAGATCCCTACGTATCTAAGTATTTTCGATTACTTGTCTTATCTTAATCATAACAATCTTCATGTTTATGTGTGGAACGCTGATCATACAGCATCAGTCAGTGAAAGACACACAACAACCCTTCGTGGTTTCCTACGCTATGCCGTCTACACATGTTAATAAATAGAAAAAAGGATAAAAAATTTAACGGCTTGGTATTATTTAAAAAAATGTGATTGAAATACTTTATTTATTATTCGCTGAAGAAAAACTGTTTTATCAGGAAGCACTTATTTTAAAACTTCTTTATTACTTATTAAATTCCTATTTTCTTTGCTCGCCCCGTTGCATATTTCATATTTGATTAGGTCGTTAACCTGGTTCATTAGTTAAGATTTTGATGGTAGCCAGCGTGCATTTTTATGTCATTAAAATTCTAAAGATAACCTACAATTTTCACTATTATTACCATACGAATATAACATAACTTATAAATTATTCCGTTCTTTTATGAATATTTAAACAAACACTTCTTACTTTTGATTTTTTTAAATAATAACTTTGGCAAACTTTTTCTTTATTCCCTTATAATGAAAATGATCTTCACTGGAAACGAAAATAATTCGTTATTTTTTTTCGGTTCTACTAATTTTCTTTCTTCCTTACAATACAATAAAAAATATCCTCACATACATCTAAACTAATTCGTTTTTTTTTCGATTCTACTAATTTTAAGAACTCATGAGTTATTCGCAAAATTAAACGAGAAAATTTTACAATTCGTGTTTACTTACTATTATGCGGTATGAATGTCTTAATATGAAACCTAATCATGCCTGTGTCTACTAATCATAATAGTAAGTAAATACGAATTGTAACATTTCCTCGTTCAATTTGCGTATAACTTATAGCATTTTCAGGCCAAATGATTGGAAATTTTACGAAATGCGAAGAATACTTTTCATTAACATTTTGATCTGCTCTGTATTGAATAGTTTGCCCCTGCTTTTTTTCTTTTCAATGGTGATGAAATAATTTATGAGTTTTTATGAAATCTTTCAATTAAGCCAGCATTTGCTCTGGCGCTTGTTACGATTGCGTCATTCGTGCAATCGTACACATTACATAAATTACGTTACTTTCGTTATTAGAACGTGATTTTGTCGGTTCTTTGTGATTAAATTGATAGTTATTTCATTAGTCGGTAAACGCTTTTTTTGTAGGTACAACTTTGGTAGATCTGAGTTTATTAATTATTTTTTGCGGAAATAATTGGAGTGAATTGGAGTCCCAGAAAACGTCTTTGTTGACCAGTGTGTTAATACCGTGTATAATAAGAATTTATTACTGAAATATGCAAGTCACTTTGGCATTGTTGCCATTAATTAGTAACATATTTGCTATTCGTCGTGCAGCGCCTATGGTATGGTATTCAAAGAGTTTAATATACAGCGGGCATAGGTCGACTGAGGTGGATTAATGATGCTATTGTTTAGAGGCAACGAACAATCCCGCGCCGTTAGGAACTACGGCTGACCTAATTTTATGAATAGGTATGTGTATTCACGTACAGTTTCGTTACACAGTATGTGTCATTTCTGGGGCCAGGATTCTGCTAATGTTAAGGCGGGATTCCACCAGTGCGCTGAGCTGTGCGGCACAGCGTAATTGTTTGGTCTTTTGCTATGCCGCACAGTTCAGCTGGTGAATCTCGCCTTTAACGTATCAATCGTCTCTTAGTTGTATGTCAATAGTATTGCTTTACAACTCAGTTCTAGTTATTAAATCAGTAAAACCAAATACATTTGTTCAGTTATTTGCTAATGTAATGTATTTACTTTTCTTATTTATTTGTTTGCTACACCCCTGGGTGTGTCTGGACATTCTAAATTATTTATTCGTTCCGAGGCCAGAATGGCATAGAATATTAACCTATATCTATGCCATATGCACTATTTTTTATTTCATGAACACAACTGAAAATCCTTATTATAGCCAATTACACCATTTGAAAATAATATCATAGCAATAGCTCCGGTGCACATGCTTGGAGCTAATGTTAGATTTGCGAGTAAACATTACTGAAGGTCAAATGTTAAGACAGGACTGCACGGAAAAAGGCCGCTTATCCACGCGAGAACTATTTCTACTTCGGTCAATATTTTGATATTTGGAGTCTGTCATTAATACATAACATTTTCACCAATGACAAGATCGAGTTCACCAAAACTATAACATGTGATTAAAAGTTAATCGTCATTTTTTGACAATACGGTAAAAGCAAAAATTGCGGATAAATAACAGTCTTGTCTTAGTGACCTCCAGCATTAATCTGGCCTCTTTATTAAAATATGTTTTTAATTATATATTCATTCATCACTAGCACCTTTACGGTGTGATGGATGATATGAATCTTAAGGGAGTGGATGGCTTGATGACGTCTGCCTGATATGAATGGAAGAGGAAATATAGTGCGTCGACCCCAGGTACACTGGGAGCAGGGCAGGGAGAAGAAGAAGTATTCATAGTTTTTAATAAAACGTCTACTTAGGTACTAGCTACTTCCCGTTTTGGGCCACTTTCGCCTATATTGAAAAAGCGGGATTTGTTTGAAAATAGATTAAAGTCTTGGCTTTATAGTACCTACTTATATATCAGTGTATGGAGTAACGTCTCTTACTTTATTCTTGCTCCGTTGGAATTTCGCAATAGCCAATACAGATGATCGAATGCGTTAGTAATGGTCCAGAATTAACTGCATTAGCTAATACTTCACTGATTGTGGGTTATGGCTGCCCTTTTTACAGCCGCCATTAGTCTACGTTTATTCTTAAAGACTGATACGTTATTGAAGCTACGGAATGTTACGGCATTACTAATTCAATGTATTTATAAAAAGTACCTAACCGATTTATAAGTAGATTTATACAGAAAAGTGGGTCGATGTTGAAAATGGAACGAAGAATTTTATTGTCTTTTCAAAAGGCTCGCGATGTTTTTGTAGCGCATTATCATCACATCAGCCCTCTAATATCCCCATTGCTGAGGCTTTCTCTATGGATGGATGAATTTAGGGAGAATGTCTAAAAAGAAAAGAATGTCTCCGAAGCAAGGAGGAACTCGATATAATACAATTTTGGTCACCAATCCAATGGCTGACCTTAGCGAATGTGGCTTAGCTTACAAAATCGGAGGTAAAGCCACTACGTCATCGAGTTTCTCCCCTTTGCAGCAAAATAGTGCATCGTGCAATTGTCATTCTATAACGCGCTCGTAGTGCCTTCTACGCCTTATTAATCATATTCTTAGCATCCGTCTTGTTTACTGTTTCCATCATGCCAGCCTTTCGCAAATGTTCGTGTAACATATTTATGCGCATGATGTGAAATGCGGTAGTCACAATTTTACAACTAGTGTGTTGTCCAAGCATGATCTCAGTACCGGTAGGAGGTAGTCTAAATTGGTAGCAAGGTCGCGGATGTTTATTTGCACCGGCATCGCAGCAATCAGCAAGGCAGGGTGATAACCCACTATCACCCGACACTGGCCTGACCTAGTTCGTTCCGCTCCTTTTAGTTGGTGGCGTATGGCCCCATTAGAAGTAAACCCACCCCTATAAAGGGCGCGAGGTATGGGCATAACCCATTAGATATCCAAGCAGTTTGACCATGAAAGCTTTTAGCTCTGCTATTTATGCTCAAAAGAAAGTCTTGGTTACAGTTAAAATGGTATTTATCGAAAAATATAGTGATATGGGGAGAGCGAAGATTGTTACTGATGTCTGATTTGTCATTAACTGTGTTAATGTGAACTGGTTGGTGATCTTAATAAATAAATAAATAAATGTTAGCATGTTGATAAAAAGACTCGAGAAGGTATGAAATGTACACATTTTTGTCACAATAATAAATCTCTACTAACTTTATAAATGTTTGATTTTTGAATAAATAATTCATGAAATGTGTACCATGTAATACAATAATTTATAATATAGGTAGTTACTTATTTTAATTTGACCTTTAATAGCATTCAAAAGGTCACAGCGCCAAATTGATGCTAGGAACCCAAAACATGAGTTGATTCTTGGTTAAATCTATTTAGAAATCCGGTTTTCTTAGTAATAATTTGGACGTATTACAAAAGTGTAAAGATATCAGAATAATTCAATGGGACCCGTTATCAGATCATAACAAATTTACATCTGAAATAGCTTACTAAATACAAAGGCACGACTGGTAAATCAGTAGCGTAGCGTTATCGTCGGTAGCGCATAAGACGCATTTTGAAATTGACAATATATTTACGTTCTTATTATAAGCCTCCAAAGTTACAATTCAAATGGACTATGTAGCAATCACTCGTATTTGCCTCGCTCCGGTGTATTACTTAGCAATCACCATGATGACTCCAACAGATGTCATTACGATATGGGATATACAGTTACCTATACGACTAAAATGCCTAATATTGTTGCATTTAAAGTGACACTGAAATACTTGCCAGCTAACGGGCACTTATCGCGGTATACTGCTAGGAGGTATAACAGGAACGCTGCTGCTTATTCCTCATTAGTTGTTTAAACCCTTAGTCACCTTGTGCGACACCCGCGGGAGAGATCGAGTGACAATTGAATATTCTAATTGATTACTAATATAATTGACTACTAATACCTAATAAGCACACGAATGGTGGACCGTAAACCACTTACAACATAATATCCAAAGAGCATGTCAGCCAGATGACCAACCGTAAAACCTAATCCAAAACTTTGAACAGAACAGTCCAAATATTGCCAATTCCATCACTATTTTTTTTTATCGGTCGACGTTCATTCACATTACATAGTATAATAATAGTAATTGTACTATAATGCAGTTCATATTATTATTACGTGTATTTAAAGTTAGGTGCTGTTGGTGAAAACTGGCATAAGAGTTCTGACCGCAAAGTTATTCCAACTTTATGCATTCAAGAGTGTATCGCGTACAGTCAATTAATTTTATGTTGTATGCGGTCGATACGACAGAATGCATTTGATTAGGTGGTGTGGTGTGGTGTGGCACTGCAGTGTTCGTGTGCTCTCAAGCGTTGTTTGGAAACAAACCCATTGGCGGGACAATGAACTCCATAATTACTATTTGACTTATAACAATTAAAGATCGCTGGAATGTATAGATTGTTACGCAACGTTCTTTTTTTGGTCTTGGTTTCCTTCCCTTTTTTCACAATTACGATTTTTGATTCTTTTTAAAATATATGTTGGTGTTTGTTTTTCTTAAATGTTTCATCGATGGAGCATGTGAATTTACTGGTTTACTTAAGGCTTAAATGGCAAAGGAAATCAATAACATTCTTTTATTTTGATACTACGTATATATTTTTATTTCTTTTCATGTTAGATGGCACGATTTTATTTCATGACTTTTTTCCGTTACTTCAGTGCTAACACAATATTAACGACGAATTCTGAAAACAGTCGAAGACTATAATAATTATTAATAATGCGATACGATTGTCCTTTTCGTATAGCACAATTAAATAAACATAAACGTTAAATTACTCTGCCCTTATCCCGTGTTATTTGGAGTCGGCGTAGTCGTCTCCTCATCCACACCCGTGGATCATACTTCTTATAATCCATCTGTCATTTTAGTGGTCTGCCTCTTCTTCCACTTATATCAACTTACATGTCTTTTCTATTAACACTGAAGAAAAAAAAATTGTCACAGTAACACCACCGCTATCGTAAATGTATGAATACACTGGGTCGTTTCATTTCAAGATCATTTTATTTATACTTTTGTCAATGAACGCGTTCAGTTGGCAACACGCCCTTCTCAGATCATTAAATAATGAAGGTTAGTATTTTGTATTTTCTAATCTGTCTTCGACCTGAAGCAAGTGGCGGCTTTTCAGGGACAGATATCGATAAGTGGAGCTCAACAACTCAACGGTAAAGACTCTCATCGTGCGGTTATATAAGCTAAGCACTGTTTGCCATCGTCATTTATCGGTGAAGTGAATATGTCCCGAATAGTTAGTCATCAATTGAGTTTTACCTGTGTCAGAAACTAAAATAGGCCCTGACAGTAAATCTTATATAATTCTAACAACTGCAGATGTTCATCAAGCAATACTCATAAGCATATCTGTGTAACAATCAGTTACGCCATTGAATCCATTCAGTGCCCCGTAGTGCTCGAGCTGAGTGCATCACATCTGTTCGTGATTCCGACGATGATCCGGGCATTCCGGCGGGCACCCACGATTGTTCCCACATGTTACATTAAGCGGGGCTATCTGCCACTAACATGACTGTGCTATGCAAAATTGTAAACAAGAAGCGTAGACAGGTCGTATTTTAAATGATGATTCATAATGCTGATTTCAGTACACTTGTAATGAATAATTTTTTTTTTGCTAAAAGCAGACAACAATGGACTTTTCTAAGTTTAGCCAGAATATTGCAGCCGTTATCTTATTTAGGTAGGTACTTAGATCAAAAATATGTCTCACATTTTTCAAAGAAATTATCTTCAAGAAAAATCCTTAAGCGTCTGGACAACAAACCTCTTTTTTGTATTTTGTTCTAAGATACCAATTATAATAATTATTAGTGCAATCTTTTCAAAAACCAAACAAATACCTAATAATTTAGGTACGTAGATATTTAATATCGAATAGTGCGCAACATAGTTCTCAATTAATTCATAACATTAGGTCAGTTGGAGTAACAACACATTAGACTTTATAACAATCTTCATGCTCCAAGGTTGTAGAGCGGTGCGACGACAGAGCAAAGTCATTGTCATTAACTAATTAACTGCGGGCCTAGCACGGGGACGTGGACAAGTCTCTCTCCACCACTTGACAGTGTTTTGTCTCGGGATTTGGTGCGAGTTAGAGCGAGAGGAAAAGATTTTCTGTCCCCCGAAAGAGATGTGTCCATGTCCCGTGCTACGGGGGCTGGGGACCTTGTTTTGTTGATGTCTCTCGCAGTATGTGAGAGCGGAAGAACTGTTACTTACATAACGAACTCATAAAATATACTAGCCATTACATACAACATCTGGTCGCTCAGTCAATACAAAAAAGATGCAACTCAATAGTTACTTGAATAGTCATTGTGTGTTCTATATTAGAGACAGTAAGACTTACTGTTGCGTGTATGCAATTTCGAGTTGCATCTCATTTGTACCTATGTAAGAAGCGATATAGATGTCATATCCGGAAATAATCTGTAAGTCATATTTTACAATGGTTTTGACTCTTTATAGTTTAATTTGATATTGCTTGCGATCTAATACTCAAAGAGGGTTGGTGTCGGAGAGGCACCGGCTGTGAAAGCTCAGCCAAATACTTGAGTAGTATGGAATGTTGTCATACCAACCACACTCTCCATTCATCGTCTCTCGACATAGGTACGAGATATAGAAAAGTTACAGAAAGGACTTCTGTAACTTTTCTATTCATTCATTCATTTCTAGCACCTTCCTGGTGTGATATATGATCTGAGTAAAAAGGTAGTGTATGTTTAAACAACGAATGTCAGATATGGATGGAAGAGGAGACATACTTCGCTGACCCAGATAAACTACAAACAGGGCAGGTAGATAATGATGGTGATAATTCCAACCGGAAAATATACTAAAATGAAAAGTAATAATGAGATTTTTTTTAAACAAAACAGTAACATTTACAAAACAGTAATCATGAAAACAGTCGTAATTTATGGAATACATATCCAAGATAAATTTCAGCAGAGAAAATTATGTTAAGGTGCACTTGATAAGGAAAGAGTATATAAAAGAAAATCATATAAATAGCACCCGTGAACGAGAAGCTAAAAAGAAAGGCTGACTGTGACCGAGTACCTATGGGTATTAAACGGAATTATTGATTGTATGATGGAGGATAACGAAACAACCCCAGAACAAATGAATTGACTGTGTGAAAAATCATCCATACTATAGCGAGATAGAGCGCGACAGAGCAGTGGCTTAGTGCACTCGGCCTGCGATTGCGTAAACTAAACAATAGGCCGGTCATTGGATGGTTGACCAAAATATATTCCCGTGTATTTCGAAAAGCACGTTAAGCCGTTGGTCCCGGCTGTATCAACGTGATTTTCTTCCATCCATGGGAAGGCCTGCTCACCAGCAGATGGGACATCAAAGCTGGTAATGAAGTTGATATAAGAGACTGCCATTTACAAACTATAATTAAAAGTAAAACCATAGTAAAGACGACTTACGACAGTAACCTAGTAAAATAATATCTGCTAGCCACACAAATGTAATGTGTACTTACGACAGTGACTTCCTTAGAGAGTAAAAGTTGTCTCTTGTTCAAATAAAAACGAATGCACTCTCAGATAACGCTCTTTATTGCGGAAATTTAAAGATAACCTATTACATGTACGTGTTCAACATCGTGTGAATTAATTTTGATTGCGACTTTACTTGTATTAGATTGTAAAACAACTTATTTTTGTTCGTATTCTTGACTTGACTCAGGTTACCATTAAGCATTCCCGCTTAAAAGAATAAAATTTCAAGTAGTAGATAGGTAGAATGTTTGTTATTCTAATTAGTTACAAGAAAAATCTCTAAATGTTTTCACTCTTTAAAAAATATGCTTTTCGGCTTTTTACATTTGAAACGACTAAACTTGTTTCAACAATTTCATGATATTAACAATTCTAATTTAATATTTTTAATTATTTTCACATCACTAGAGTCACAAACGACAGGCAACGAAGAACGAAGGCCATCCCTCTCGCACCTAGAGCAGGTGACGTCACCGATTTATAGACAAGTATAAGAATGTGTGTAGGTATATGGTACGGTAAACAAAACCCAGACTTGAGCCGTGGGTCCATTAAAATTTAGTTTTGTCCAAGGCAAACAGCACGGGTGATTTCTATTGAACTAAGTAGCTTTTGTGGTAATGAAATAGGTGTTTAGTTAGATAATTTTGTCGAAGCTGATGAAGCTGCCTACCCATTCGGGGATATAGGCGTGATTTTTGTATGTATGTATGTATGTAAGATCGACAAAATATTGTTTTGTGAATAAACGATTAAAAAGAAACCCCCTTATTATAAAACATAGACTAAAGTTAGTCATGGTTTAAAATCGATGCTAACTCTGTCTTTCACTCAGCAAATAAAAGTGACAGCATCAGTTTTAAACTATGACTATATTTAGTCCACGTTTTATATTAAGGGGGTTAAGGTTCAGTTATTTTCTAACCCTGTTTTAAATCACTATAAAGTCTAATGATAAAAACTGACATATTGTGGTAGCCAGGTGAGCTGAATTTACTAACCTGACGAGTTACGAAAGTGCAGCAAAGCTATTTAAAGTAACACATTGTACCTTTAGTATAAAGTGTTTATAATTTTAATGCAACATAAACAATAATTCCTCTGATAGCTGTCTTACATCAATTAACAGCTTCTGCTTATAACACAAAAATATTTAGTAGTTTTAGTAAATATACTACGGTAGAGAAAAAAAACTTTCAGAGCGGTGTTATTTTCATTTTGGTATTAAAATTTTATAACATGGTTAAAGGCCTTGAGTAAAACAATGGTAAAATACACATACTGACATACCTACACACAAAGGAACACAGATACACAAGAAGGAATTCAAAAGCTAAATTCCTATGAATAGTCTGCATTTATGAACATTATGTAAATGTTTTCCTTTCTTAGTAATTTCTATTAGGTACTCAACGACAGTTGAATACGGATGAAAATTCCTCAAATAGGTGATCTCTTTATATATTTTAATGCTATTTTCCAGGTTTATGCATAAAAAAATGCTCACTGCTAGGAATATTACTCTAAATTGTATACAAAGCACGAGTGATATTACACAAGTGTAGGTAATATCACTCATGCTCTGCGATCTAACACAGGTTATAGCCATCAAATTCATTTTATATCATTTATCTTTTTATTATAAACTAGAGCGACATTAAACGTAACTATATTTCAATTGACGATTTACGCTTCAGATTTAATGAATTAGTGCTGTAGGATCGTCTGAATAAAATATATAATTATGTTGGTAATTAGTTCATTCGTTCATTTTATTATAATAACTATTAGCTCACACTATTGTGAGAACGGTCAATGATTCATTAACTGGTTTGTGGAAGACGTCCTTGTATTTAATTCATATAATTCCATTCATAGAATTTGTCACAATAATAATAAGCCCTTATTGCTCCTACTGATTCATGTTCTTGCACAAAAATTACGTCACAAGACGACCACTTCTCCTAAACCGCAATGTCAATGTTACATATTACGTTCGCAGTAACGCGAGTGCGTTAAGGCAAAAACTAAATATGGTCATGGACCTTATTGGTGGCAGTGGCAGTCCAAGGTCAACAGCTATTAATATTCGAGACGGACGTGTCACGGAGAGATTAAAGCACGGTTTGTTTGTAAGATCTTTAAAGAACGCTGTTCGATATCTTTGTGATCCAAGACAAAGAGAAACTTTTTGGAATGAATAAGTTCCTTTTTTAAAAAGTAAGACTACAAAGGATGTGGTAAGTTGTAAACACTATTTAAAATGTTGCTAGATCAAACGTTTGGCTTGATTGGTATTTTTTGGCTTTGTAATTTTATAGTTATTAACCCACTTTTTGTGATATATCGTAGCTAGCGTAAGTTGTTTGAATGAATCATGGGATCGGAATATTATGTGATAATATTATCTTATATAACACGAGAATTTGTTAAATTTGTAATATCAGAACTGCAGATTCAATGACTTATATTAAGAAAATAATAAACTTGTGAAACTTTATTTCATGAAATGTGCATCAGAAACATAATACAACCTCTTATTACATTCAATTTCAATTAATCTAAGATTCTAATGAATTGACAATTATATTAATCAAAAAATTAGGTGTGTTGTACAACCGTAGAGTTTTGAAAATTTGTCGATTGGGAATATTTTATAAATTGTGGTAATTTAACTTGCTCTTGACTGTACACTGAGAATTTATTGAGTCACATCGTGAGATGACTCATTTCGAGATTGCTCAGGTGAATAAAATTCAATGAGTATTATACATACTTACTAAACACTATATTTATTGTGTTTGCAGAGATACCGCATACTACATAAATACAAAATGCGGGACAGTCATCGGGACGTATTTTTAAAATTTAATTTTCCTATTTTCCTTTGCAATGCAAATTTGCTATTTACTAGATTTTTATTAAAGTTCAATTAGCAAACGCACCATAATCTCACACTGAAACATTTCCTACTATAAATTAATGTGTTAGAATCAATAGGTAAATGAGTCTTGAGACAGACATTGGTTTGCTTTTATGTAGGAAAAACAACTTTTTACCTTTAAAAGGAAAATATCTTTGGAAAAAAAGGTCTCTCTTTGAGTGATATCTTTGATATTGGAACACACCTCAGATTACTCCGAGGAACACACCTAACATGACAGATAATAGATAGAAAATGCAGGCATGCATAGAAAGCTTAGAGACGTATTAGTGATCGTCGTGTGGGAAGTGGGTCCGTATACAGGCGCCCCATGTATGGCACATGGCATGCCTTCACGAACATATACATATGGTAAAGACAGCGGTGACGGTGGACACCACCGTTTTCTAGTAGAACTGGACATGCTTGAAGAAAACCCGATAGGCGAGATAATAGTACTACTGCACTGATAAGGCCCGTAACCGTTAGATACCAATGTGTTTTTGTTTGTCTTATGTAAATTGCGACAACTGGCTATAAATCCGCTTAACCGATCTGCTAATGCAATAGTTTCCAGGGTTGGAAAAGGGAAATAACCGTAACCTTTATATAAATTTATTTGTTCATATTTTTCATTGTATTATAGATTTTGACATAGCTGTGAATGCCGTGTTCAAAATACTACGTAACTTTAACTGTCTATTGAATGTTTTCGCTCTGTTGAACTTTACACTCTCCTAAACTGCCATCGGATTTAAATTCCATGTGCCTTCTATTATTACACGTGTTTCCGTGGACTCATGTTTCATAAGTCCAATAACAACAGGCAGTCGCTGGATGAAATAGACATAAAACTTAGCTACCTGAATTATTTTTCCCCATAGATAAAGAAGTTATAGCTATAATCTTAACTTATTTTTCTTTTTCTTTTCCTTTTCAATAATTCTTTTCAATTTTATTAATATGTTAACTATAAATGTAAAGTTTACAGAATTAATTATAGATGTTTGTTTCTTTAATAATCTATAATCAAACATAATTTATTTTTAATTTCGTTGATTTAATTATAATTATAATTATTATTATATTACGAAATTAATTATCAATCATAATTAATTTCGTTGTTTTCTAAACATTACTTAATTTTATGATATTAAAAGGTTATTGACAAGACCAAACTTTTAGTGTCTTCTGAAAGCTCTCGAGAATAATTAATAAGATTTATCTTACTTAAATTTAACGTATGATCCAACATCAGTATTAAGAGATTAAAAAATGTAAGTAGATAAACTGTCGTTGACCCATCATACGCGTTGTTGGCTAACTCGATGATTTGTCAGAGCCGTGACCATATTAAATATCACACTGTCAGATTTCTGTGACCGCGACATATCAATGTTCTGGTTACAATGAGACCAAGTTTCACAACCCGGAAGCGATTGGTGGTTATAAGATCGAAGTTATGTAGGTAGTCGTTCATTCTTTTGAAATATATACATTTTGAGTATTTTTTAAAATGTGTGTGTTTTTAGGGAGGTACGTTTTACATTAATTTGTGTATTATCGTAAGAGATATAAAATGAAACAACGATGAAGGCTTATTAAGTAATACAAGATTAGTTTATTGATAGTAGTGTAACAAAAAATAATCGTTGGTTTTACACAAATAACCGAGTGGTAAAGGCATATAATCTGCACGAATTACGGAGGATGTGGGTTATGGGTATATACCACACGAGGACTAATTTATTTATTTTTTATTAGACAATATTATTGTTCTGACTTATTTTTCCTAATATTTATATAATGTTCAAATTAAAATACACAAAATTATAACGTGTTTTGTGTTTTTTTAAATTTGTGGTGAGCATTAGGCTGGAGATCGGTTTTTGACCTTTTATCCTATGAAAGAACTATCATAAACTGACGGTTATATTTTAATCACTTGTTTTACGTAAAACAAGCGATTAAAAGTTAACCGTCTATTTTTGACATTCCTTACATACTGTTTTATGTGAAAAAGAACCGGTTCAATAATAATCGAGTGTTTATTATTTAACCGGTTCGTGGTGGTGAACTCCAGCCTTAATGTCTAATTAGGAGTCTATGATCAAAGTACTGATAGTATCTCGATTGGAAACTTTCAATTTGGTGGGTAAAGATGTCCGATGCGATAACAATCACCGTCTTGATATGCGTAACGCGTTAGCGTAGGTCTCACCGCCCGCTGGGCTTTCGGCCCACTCGGTTACCCATACCCACACACTGTGTCCCAATTTGAAATCTATGACCGCTAAAATAACTATGGTGTTGAATATTACTGTGCGAGAAAAAAGTAAATCGCTTAAGTGACACCTGTTTATCTGGGTCTTTAAGTCAGGGCAAATGCTTGGTCATTTTAATGATTTGTGAATCAAGTCACAATGATTTTTTGCGAGATTGCGTATTTAACGGAGTACCTATTGTGTATCATATAAGACGTACAATATTTGATTATAAATAACAAATAATAACGAATCTGGGAATCCTCTTTTGATCTAATATAGCTACTTAATACAAAAAAGTTGTTTGACATTAATAAATGCTGTAAAAAAATAGGAATAGAACTTTATTAACGGCATGTCACAAAATACACCTAAATATTCGAATATCACTCACTAAAGTTAATTAAATTACCTCCTAGTGTATTAGTTAACATGGTTCAAAGACTGTAATTTTATGAGAGTGGCCTTTTTAAAAATAGTGCCCACAAGCTTTCCCGCAGTAAGCAATAAAATCAGAGTTGCATATCGCGAATGACATCATACTTTTCTTTGTAGCCAGTTGCCCTTCTTGTTTTGTAGCGTACAGAGAATATTTAAATTAACCAGCGGCGTACACACAAAGTTAATAAAAAATTAAATTCATCAACCTAAAGGACGTTGACGTATCATTCACAATTACGTATTTTCAAAAAAAAAAATTAATTGCTACGTAAAAATAATTCAGGATTAAATAGACGTTATCAACAGAAACATGCTTTTAATGTGAAATACAAACATCTGTGTTTATTCTATTTTTTCAATAGGATAAGCAAATAGCAATCGCAAGTCGAAAAGAAATCGAGCAAGTAACCGAGCATACATATCTCGGACTGGTTATAGATAATAGGTTCAACTGGGCAAAACATATAGACAAAGTATGTGGCAAACTTAGAGCTATCTTGGCGAAGTTTTATATTATTAAATACAAAGTACCGTTCGATATTTTACTGAGAATGTATCATGCTTTAGCAGAAAGTGTATTATCATATGGGCTAAGTAGCTATGGCCGTACATATAAAACTTACTTGGATCAGATTTATAACATCCAACTGCGGCTACTGAAACTATTGGTCCCTTCTAAAATAAAAAACAAATTTTCGGAGGACCCAGTGGGACTTTTTAAGCACTGTGGTGTAATACCAATACATAATAAAGTAGAATATGTCTTACTTACTGAACAATATTTTAACGAAGACATTAAAATCCCCATAAAACACATAAAAACCACTAGAAGCATTACTCAAAAAAAACTATGTATTCCAAATTTTAATAATCAATATGGTAAAAGAACTTCGCGGTATTTAATCCCCCATCTAATAAATAAATTACCAAATGACATTAAAAATAAAATCAACGAAAAAAATATTAAAAGAATAATTAAAAATCACTTTATTAATAATATAATTAATTAGCCAGTTCTAAATGGAGCACACTGTACACGGGCTCGATCAAGTCACCTGTGTGTGGCGTTTACGCATGTACATTGCTGTACAGTGTGCTGCGTCGATATACCTAGAACCTGTTGTATTATGGAGCGCGCCCCCTTACAGAATGTCATCGTCAATGTACATTCCCGTATTAAGTTTTTTTCTTGTGAACCTAGTATCTAGACAAACCTAACATAGGTTTTAAGCTACTATACTAACAAATACTGTATCAATAATTGTTTGATAAATAAATAAATGAAAAAAAAAAAAAAAAGTCTTTACAGAAATCTTAAAAATAAACCACGACGCATGCCGCTCAAGGTAAGGACGCAACCTAAATGTAAAATTATTTTAAAACAAAATCAAGGTTCCCAAAGGCGTTTATTAGTTGTTTGCATAATGTTTAATTATTATTTAACTAATTATTATTTAATTAATATAAAAAATATTTACAGTAGAAAAAAAACACTAAAAACTTTGCTCATACCCAATACCTACTTCTAAAACTGCTGCGTTCGTTTTATTACCACAGATAAAGCACACTTTTTGTATAGAGTCACTTCGTCAAAAAAAACCAGTTTTGAAATTCGAACGTCACTACGATTAACCGTGAAACTACGCGCGCAGTAAACACGAGCGTCCGTCGCTCAAGATTTACTCGTCTGTGATACACGACACGACACGCCGGCCTCTGTCTCAGCAGACCCCTGTGACGCATGTCGTCATTTTCTGTTTAAGTAGCCATTTTTGAAAATTTAAGGCCTTACGACTCACGAGGACATTATTGTTAAAAGGTCCCGTAAAAATACTAGTATCTTTATAAGGAATATATATAAGTTCACCATTTATGCGCGTATTAATTATAGACAATTAACTGCTGCACTCAGAGACGTCAAATAACTTTAATGAGTACTTAATGTCAAAAAATTTCATTTAAATCTAGACCAAAGACCAGACAACAATAAAGACTAGTTTTGAATTGTCATTTTTTGACATTTAGTACTCATTATCGTTAATTGCCGTCTCTGAGTGCGGCAGTAAGTCTGACTTTTACTTATTTTTTTATCTCAGACGAATTTATTTTTATTCGTAATTAAAAAGTAGGAGCTCTATTTAATTGCCTACTTGATGAAAATTACAGGAGCGTTTGCTTTTAAACAAATGCTACAGGAAAAATACATCAATGGCGTTAAGTAATCTGACCTTGCTCATTAATGAATAGGGTTGTGTTATCACAGTTTAAGCGTGAATGAAATGAACACTGTACGAACAGTTTTGGCTAGTAAGAAGTGCTACGGCATGGTCCTAATCAAATTACTTCGATCGATTGTAAACCTTAACTTGTTTATAGTAAAAAATAAAGTCGTTTGAGAAAATTTTAAGTGTTGTGGTAGCCTGACATGCTAAATAAATGAATTCAGATAGCACCTATAAAATAGAAGCGGGCAGATGTGAAACAAATTTTTTCGATTGTATTGCCGTTTTTTTAATATTTAAAACCTGGAGCTACAAATAAGCACAATAATAGTAGGGATAAAAAATATTTTTATATAAAAATAAAAGTAAATCCTCTATTATTATTTATTATATATTAATTGAATTTTTTCTTGTAAAAATATACAAGGTCTGGATGAAACTGAATACAGAAACATTGTTATTTGTGGACGTACGATGATGTTATGCCTTTGCGGCATATTATTAATTATAAATTACATCTTGACAACATTTCAAAAATGACAACAAAAACCGATTAAATCCTTAATGCAATTACAATATCTAATTAAATAAAACGGTAATGATAAATTTACACAAACATCTAAACAAAATAAAGAATGATTAATATCCTATCTTATTTGGGGATGAGCTTACAAGCCGAAGTCTGTCTGTGGACACTCCTTGGATTAGTCAGAACAATATTTGATGCGACTCTCTTCAAAGTGAATGCAAATTTGAAACAGGTAAAATAAATAAATAGTTACCGATCAAAGTTGCTTCTTCCACAAATCCCCTTACATAATCCCCTGCTCAGGGGATTTGTTGACTTTTCGTCTACAAATCCACTGGGCACTACCGCCAGGGGATTTCTAAACTAAAGGTCTACAAATCGCCTAAATCATTCGCGATTCTATTATTCAGAAGATGTCTTCTTTATAGGTATGGCAGATGAGTATGCCGAGGGAACTATCGCTATCGGTCCAACGTGGTCTGCGTACTATGATATCCGGCGTTATGTTGGTACAATGTTTCACGGTTTATGTCTACCTCGCCTCTTACATTGTTCTGCTCTACCCAGTGTTCCTGGTAATTTTTCGGATAGATAACAATATATTACAATACAGAATTTACTACATCAGTTCCTATTTATGTAATAAACTGGGGTTTGTTACATAAATAGGTTTTCGAAAGGACTATGCACATGGCCTGATTTTAACACTATATAAACTATATAAAAAACTATTCCAAATAAAAATAATTTGTCCTGCAAGGAAAACCTGCCAGAAAGGATTATTTAAAGCAATTAGTACCTTTGCAGAGCATTGTTTTTGTAAAACTATTGATGATAATGTTTTTTCACCAATGGTGTGTGTTATATAGGAGGAAAGGCCAGTACTAGTACTACCGTGGCTTCTTCTAGCGGCGATCAGAAAATTGCTCTGTGAACTCACCAGTCTCGCTCTTGGACTTGGCGCATGCGTCCTATTGGGCCCAGCTCGACCTCCTTGCATCAAATTCGTCGTAATAAAAGTGATCTCCATTATGCCTACCTTCTATATGTGGATGCTTCTGTACAGGTATAATGATAGATAGATTTTAACTTTTTTCAAAATGTTTACAATGAAATTTTAATGTAACTAATTCGTTTTGTGCAGCTACTACAATACCTTGAAAGTCGCATCAGTATTCAAAACATTTTCTAAAGGCTTACCTCCTAGTGAACTGGATTACGGACTTGAGTTAGCTGTAAGGAGGAGGCGAGCTAAATCTTTACTTGGGGAGGACCAATTACGCAAAAGATTGATATCGAATTGGTAAGTTTCAGGTATAAAATCACTGGATTTTAAATCCCTGGCTATCATTTAACACATGAATCCTGAACTCTCCAACTATTTAGGTGATAAACACACGCATTTGTTCTACTTTGAGCTACGGGCAGTTAGTGCGAAAGACAGACGGACCTAGACTATATGACACTTATTAATGAAATAATTATTTACTTATTCACTTACCACAGTTTGTCTAATATTCCGGATTAGAAAAAAAGTTTTGGTCATTTGCTTGCCTTTATATACTATTTTTTACAGTTACACAAACAATTCGTTAATAAATGCTGACATGGTTCGAACCAAAACAGACTATTCAACACGAATGACTCACGGGACTGATACAAGTACTGAAGATGACACAGAGGACTTAAGTATAAGACCGCCAGTGTCCATCAATTCCGCACGTCTGATATCTGACGCACCGTTGTGGTGTGATGACTGGCTAGCTCATGAAGTTACAATACCGCGTGATACTGATCGAATACTTGAACAGTTTGGAGTAATGATGCTTCGAATTGGTGCTTATATAAATAAAGAGGGGATCAATTTAAGCGATTCGCAGTTATTGTCTCAATCTGAATTTGAGAATCTAAAATATAATTCGTTGAACTGTACGAGTATGCCCCCTGATCATGCCGACACGCCACCTCTGGTAGGTAGTAGTAATGCCAGAACAGCATCGTATTTGAAAGATTACCCGCAAATATTTATGAAGAAACCTGAAATTTCTTTGTCGCTTGTACAACCTGAGAATAGTATAGTCTTTCCATCACAATCAGGTATTACTAACAAAACAGATGAGGATATAAAAATAAATGGGAAATGTTTATCTCATTCTGTATCTAATATGTTTAAAAACATTGATCCAGTCCAAATGAAAGTCACTACTTCGATAGACAGCAAATATTTGCGAAATGAACTTAAAGACAAAAGTGTGGCTTTTTTTCCAAATCAAATGAACACTTCATCTGTATCTGATGTCAGTAACATTAAAGATGATGAAGATCCTGACGCTTTAAGTTCTAAAGATAGTTTGCATTATATAATTGAAGATATGAATAGACGGCAGTCTTTAAATACCAATTCTTTGAAAGTAGATATAACTCGATGCAAAACAAAATGTTCGTCTAATATAGGGCATAGTGTAAATAATTTAGTACTAAAAGATTTATCTACAACTATTTTACAAGAAACTTCACTTTATCTGACAGACGATAATACTTCGCCGACATTACCACAGAAAAGAAGGTTAAAAAAAATGAAACTAATATGTAAAACAAATCTGAAATAAATATTTTATTTAACACACTGTATTTACACATAGTCTTAATATTTCCAAGGTATTTTTATAATACTTTTAAAATTTTGCAGCCCTTGCAGCAGTCAGGCTACTACAAAATGTCAACTTTTCTCAATCAACTCTGTGCTTTACCATGAACAAGTTAAGGTTGACAATCGATTAAAGAAATTTGACAGTTTTGGGTAGTCTAAAGTGCCGTTAACCGTACATTACCTGACAACATTGCCCCAAGCACAAAGTTGAACATTTTAAGGATTTGTTCGATTTCTATTAATATAATTTCCAAGAAATGTAGTTTTAGAAAGTACATCGAGCCTTGCATGATTAGGTTAAATTAATAATCCTTCAAATGTTCGTGATTGGGTCCCAAACGTGGAATATTATTATTAAGTCATGTTTTAAGGTAAATATTAGAAACAACTATTATATTTTACAGCGTTTACTGGGTCTAAGAACATGACCCTGTAATTGTATTGGTTTGGATCTATCAAATTGAACTGATACATCGGTAGTCTATTAGTGATTATCCACACTGTTTGGGGTATTTCATGATCAATGCGAAGATCATTAGGGAACACAAGAGTAACGTTATTTCTCGCCACAACACATTGATTCTGGTTTAGATAAGGCGTTCGTGTATTCCAATATCCGATACTGTCTTGTGAAATAAGGTTATAGAACATAATACCATTGCGGTCGACGGCTGCGGCTGATACTTGTCCGTTGGGGCCACGACACTCGCCAAGGAGCTTAAATTCACTCACAGAATCTGAAACCCTCGTCGGATCCCTTATAACTGATGTCTGTACCACAAATTCGAGAGAGCTTGACATAGAATGATAGTATAGAAGACGGTCGCCATTCTGGACTTTACCTAAAGACATTCCGAATAAGCCGTCAGACCATTGGAAATTCAAACCATGTAAAGTGTAATTTGATAACAAAGGTTCAGGGTAGAATGTGTAGTGTTGGAACCTCCAAAAATTTGAATCAGCTGCTCTAAATACAATGAGGCCAAAACGCCATGCGTCTGCTATGTAAACGTGAAGGTCTCGGCATTGTGCATCCCTAGAATCCACTACAATGTTTGTAATCAAAGAGTTTTGAAGAACGAACTCTTTAGGAATCGGGTAACTGGCCAGGACGGTGTCGGTGTCTACGTCAATGGCGAATAGAGTTGGGGGGCAGAGCTGGCGTGGAGTCTCGAACGATTCCACCTGTCCAGAGTCGAGGACCCACATCACCCCACAGTGGTCGATGTTCATGCGGAAAATTGAAGTAAATCCAGTACAATTATCTGAAAATGAAACATAATTATATTGGATTTGCCTAGTTCTGCAAGTTACAAAATGATCTTTGTTATTGTTATGATGATCAGAGGGCCTAGCCAAATGGATTATCTATTTGAACGCATGGAAAACAAAAGTATGAAACTGACGTATTGTTTTCTCTGAAATACGTCAGTTTCATACTATTTTGTATTCTTTGCGTTCGTTAGATTGGCCACTTGGCTAGGGGTGCCTCCCTAGCCAAGCGTGATCTATCTATCTATCGATTTTTTATAAATAAAAGAAGTATAAATTGATATAAATAAAAATACTCGCTGGATGTTTCCATTGAAAAAAATAGTCTAGCAACTTTTCAGTCAGAATTTTAATAATATATTATATAAAATCACGTTTTTTCCCTATGGTGTAGGCAGAGGGAAAAAACATCTACATTTCGCTTATGTCAGATCTTTTGTAATAGCCTATGGCCATTCATCGGGATCTAGATAGTGCATTAGGAATCTAGATAGTGCATTAGGAACGTTGCTTTGCTGCCCATTTCTCATCAAATTATGGGCTATATTTCTTAGTCGCCTTGTACGATATCCGAGAGAGAGGTAGTAGTGGTGACAATTGTATTCTTCTCTGCTGTCACCACATGGTAATTTCAATAAAATTTCAGATTAAACGACTTAATTTTGTTGTTGATTTACCTCCATTATGCCAATCCCAATTGGGGTACGGTTGAAGAGGAGCAGACTCATCTTCTACAGTCGTGGGCAGTGATGACAGGGTGGCCGGAACTCCGCGCTTCCATTTTGGAGTGCTAACGAAGACGCGGTCCTTCCAGCGCTCTACGCCGAGTGGTATCACGTTCAACGCAATATATGCTCTAGAAAATAAATCCTAGTTATGTCACATCAGTGAGGAGCTGTACAGCGCAGTGGCTTAGCGTGCTTAGCCTGTTATTGCGTATACTAAGCAATACCAGTTATCCAAAAATTTTAGTACACTGTTGATATTTTTATTTTTAATATTTACGTACCCTTTATCAATGGCTTCCTGCCTTTCCTCGGACGTTGGATACGCATAGTCTACTTGCTTCCACCGGTAAAGTGTTCCTAAAGCATTACTGGCGGTTACCGGTCCCAATGTGAATAGCGTCGTGCATAAAACTAACAGGCACTCTAGTAACGCCATCTGCAATGAGAATAGCATCAGAAATGTTGATATCACCACAAACAAAATGTATTTACGCAAATAAGATCAGATTTCTAGTGCAGTGCATATTTTTTGATATTTTAATTTATTTTAAGAGGATAAAGTCATCTCCATTTACTCTTTCATCCATAGGGCTGGTAATGATGATGGATAAAGATAGCGATTAATAATGGGCAGCAGCCCTCTCCTCATTCCTCTTATACTACCTAGCAATATACTGCGATTTACGTGCCCAATACATTGCAATAGGCTAGCCACCTATTACATGGGATCTAACATTTGGCAAAACACACACACACACACACACTTACACACACACACACACACACACACAAATCACGCCTACATCCCCGAAGGGGCAGGCAGAGGCGAACCAGCACCCACGCCTCGCCAATCATGTTGAGTCCCATGTAATTGATGGCGAGCTATTTATCTAGCACAAAAGTCGCAGTACATTGCTATTGCTAGGTGGTACAAGAGGAACGCTGCTGCCCATTCCTCATCAGTGATTTATCCTTAGTACGACACCCACGGGAGAGATTTGGGGTGGTGACAATTGTATTCTACTCTGCCGTCACCACACGGCATTTGGCAAAACGGGGGTGTTATTTTACCTCTGCCGTTCCCTGCGGGGATATAGGCGTGATTTATGCATGTTCATTTATTTGGTTTACCAACAAAACTACTGTATCTTATCCTTACACTAATTAAAAATTAACACAACATGAAATTATGAACTGACATACAGTCATTAAAATATGTTTTATGAGGAGTTATCTGCGTCGGGCACGATTCGTGTTTGTTTCTATGTTTACTTATATTTTCAATGTTATATAAATTACCACTTTCTATAGTAGAAATAATGTATTGCCGTGTGGTGGCGGAAGCAGCACCAGAGTTTCTGGTGCACTATTTAGTTAATTACTGCGATTATAGTTCCCGTTGAATGGCATACGGCTTGCCCCTTATTACATGTTACCTGAAATATGCTGGTGAAATCTGAGTAGGTACTAATGCACCCCTGTCTATCCTTTAGACTGAAAGATGCATCTTTATTATGTACTAGTTTCGAATAATTTTATAGATGAAAGCGTTTGGATTAGGAAAGGCTATTTACTTATGATGATGTTATACAACATATTTACACACCTGCAGATGATATTAAAACACCTTTCATGGTAATTACCTACATTTGTGATATTACAGGTATTATTTGTGAAATACCACACTGGAAAACATCAATAGCTAATTTTTAAGTTATAGTTGGCACTAAATTATACGTACATTCAGGTTGGTTATATAGTCAAAAAGCAGAACGTAAGGAATTTCATAACTATTTTTGGAATCTAAACCAATTCAATAGACTTTACCGTTTGCTTGCACCAGAAGTCAGGATTACAGCTTGACGTTTAAGCCATAATCCTCACTAACCTAAAATTTTAACGCGGAAACTAAAATGCTACTATTTTTTTACTTGTACTACTATTTACTACTATTGCATAACTATTTTTTAGCGTTGTCAAAATTCGTTTTCATTGAGATTTCAAATATATTATGAGGATTCCAGCTTGAAGCACACGAAATTTCGTCATAGTTTTGAGAACAGAAAAAAAGACACTGCCGCACTCAGAGGTCTATGGTCTAGATTTAATTGAAATTTTTTGACATTAGGTACTCATTAAAGTTATTTGACGTCTCTGAGTGCGGCAGTTAAAGACTGTCTTGTTTTGTTTTGATTAAGCGGGTTAATTTAATGAAATGTTATGAAATAATATAATTGAAAGTTAATTTAAATTTATGTCATGAGATAATTTTATGTAAAAACTAGCGATATAGATACCGAGAATTGAATCAGGCACCTTACGTAGGAACCAAACAGACTTTTCGGTAATATTTCAACATAAAGTCACTAAATAGATAGATTATGTATCTAACATTAGTATAATTCACGTTGTGAATTATGATACGCTCGAATGAGTATCAGTGTTGCAGTTCATTATTTAAATTGAATAGGTAGTAGAGGTCACTATAGATACGTATGTAACATAATTATGCACATGTATATGGATGGGTGTGGTTCTGTTAGAAAAAAATATTTGTTCGATTATCTACTTGATACACTGTTATCTATAGTCAGGCAATCTTCCAATCACCAGAATTAAGACGATCATATTTCAATCAGCAATTAATATCAAATTATAAGCAAAATTGTATTAACAATTCTTAATTTGGATTTAACATGCTATCGGCGATCAATATAGACTAGTTTAAACAATAACTGTATTCAAAGCCATTATGTAACAGAATAAAAGATATCCTTCCAGCACCGAATTATGTAGCGGCTATTTAATATAAAATTTCCACTCAAAGGTACTCCGTAAGCTTTATTCATGTTCCTTCAAACTTTTAACAAATACTCCTCCCAAATAATTTGCAAAACGTTTGATATGACATTATAATTATAAAACATTATATTCAAATTACATATGACGATGACTTACATTAGTTATATAATTTTCCACTATTCATAATCTGTATTAAATACTCACTACCGGTCCATATAAATATTATTAAATTGTTGAAAATGGGTACATGTGTTTGTATACCTAAAGTAACGAATAATTTAGTGTATAATTTGATATTTGTGACGGCAGAGTTGAATACAATTGTCACCACCCCAAATCTCTCCCGTGGGTGTCGTACAAGGCGAATAAGGATAAATCAGTGATGAGGAATGAGCAGCAGCGTTCCTCTTATACCATCTAGCAATAGAACTGCGACTTTTGTGCCCGATAAATGGCAATAGGCTCGCCACCTATTACATGGGATCCAATATATTCGGCGAAACGTGGGTGCTAGTTCAGCACTGCCTACCCCTTCGGGAATATAGGCGTGATTTATGTATGTAAGATAATTTGATATTTATCTTACATTGAAAAAAGGTGAGAAGGTTTGGAAAGGGTGCTATTTTGTCATCATTATTGGAACGATTGTAGGACAAACGACAAGATCTTATTTCATTTATTTGACCGTACATAATTATGTTACCGATCCATTATTAATTACATAAGTATTTAGTGTAGGGGCACAGTATACCCAGGGTATACTGTGGTACCTACTCTATCCAATCTTATTCTTAAAACAATAATCATCTGGTATTCATCTATTATTATCTAGGTATACTAATATTATAAAGCTAAAAAGGTGCCGTGTGGTGACGGCAGAGTAGAATACAATTGTCACCACCCCAAATCTCTCCCATGGGTGTCGTACAAGGCGACTAAGGATAAATCAGTGATGAGGAATGGGCAGCAGCGTTCCTCTTATACCATCTAGCTATGTACCTACTGTGACTTTGGTGCCCGATAAACGGCAACAGGCTCGCCACCTATTACATGGGACATAACATAACTGGCGAGACGTGGGTGCTAGTTCACCTCTGCCTACCCCTTCGGGGATATAGGCGTGATTTATGTATGTATAGGTTAAACGCGCTAATCTGAGAAACTACTGGTTAAAATAGAAAAAAATATTTTTGTGTTGGATAGTCCATTAATTTATTGAGGAAGGCTATTATAACAACCGAAATTATAGCGAGCGAAGCCGTGGGCGACCACTAGTTACAGATAGGGCCCGTTCCCACTTTGACGGACCGTCTATAGTCTCGGTCCGTCTAAGGAGACGGATATGTCAGTGGCAGTGCAATCTATATGACAAATCACATTTAGACGGATCCCAGAAAAAAATGGTCCGTCAAAGTCGGAACGGGCCTATACAACGGGCAACGTATTTTGATCTAGACTTACATCATTGAGACTAAATTCATATAAATATAACAACTTATTTATTATATCCTGGAACATACAATTTTATGTTCTATACACGTAACTTTATTATTATCTCCTTCTAGTAATGCTAAGTCATTAAATAATTGAAAGTCATCTAATTAAAAAATACCTAAGCTATTACTAACAAACAGTTGTTCAATAGAAACGTTAACACGTATCTTCGAAGAGACAGTGAATATAAAATTTGTATTTTTCATAGATAATCTGCATAATCACTGTTGAAATCGCATACGAATTTGTTATCATTTATCACCTTCAATCAATTTAAGAAACTTACATACATAAATCACGCCTATATCCCCGAATTGGTAGGCAGAGTTGAACTATCACCCACGTTTCGCCAACTATGTCAAGTCCCATGTAATAGGTTATTGCCAATTATCGGGCACAAAAGTCGCAGTACAGTCATTGCTAGCCTAGGTGGTATAAGAGGACCGATTTATCCTTAGTCGCCTTGTACGACACCCACGGGAGAGATTTGTATTCTACTCTGCCGTCACCACACGGCAGCACACGGCTAAGAAACTAAATAACACAAATAGTTATAAAATAATATTGGTCACTATTATGGTATGGTATGGTAAAAATGAGGTATATAATATTTGTCAACTATAGTAACAAAATGTATTTGAAGTGAAATGTGTAAGAATACAACAATTATGTCAAAATTTTCAAAAATATATTCTATCATACGTAGCTATCGCTAATAATACCTATGAAAATATTAAGAAAAACAACATAATGATAATGTTACTCACCTAAATTTATTTTCTTGTAACCAACTTAACACATTCTTAATTGACGCGTGTATATTATAGCAAGGCTCCAACCAGTATGTCTACGGATTTCGTTTCACTTTAAACAGAGAACTGGCAGTAGTGTTGCATAGTTTGCAACATTTGAGATAAATTTATTCATAATATGTAACTCGTTTCTCACCACCATTGGCCTGAGGACAACAACGTACTGGTAAAAATTACATCAATTAGAAATAAAACAACTTTTACGGATAAGACTCGCGTATAATTTGGTGTTTGGCATATTAATTATTTAACCCGACGTTTCGATCACTTTACAGTGGCCGTGGTCACGGGGGGACTGAAGATGACAGGTGTCCTCACAATTAAGTAATAATTAACTACCGTCATAATATTTGATATTTTAGGTGTTCCGATTTACACATACAGAGCTTACAGTATCATTGTTTTTGGCAGTATGAGGACGGTGTTGGGATTTAATTATTCTAATAATTGGGTCCCAAGCAGGTGGTATGTTCCAACCATTATCCCTATTGAAGTTTGGATGTTTCTTGATTTCAATAGCTTCACGTATCATTCTAGGTATATATCGTTTCTCTTTTGCTAGAATTTGCGGTTTGTCAAATCTTAAATAATGGTTGGGTCCGTCTAAGGCATGTTCACATACTGCAGATTTTGTTTCGCGCCTATGTTTCACATCAGCTATGTGTTCTTTTACCCGGGTCCCTATACTTCTCTTTGTTTGGCCTATATAAGAGAGTCCACAGTCACAATCTAGCTTGTAAATTCCTGCATCTTGAAGGGGGATGTTACACTTTACAGGTCTTAGAAATTGGTTGATCTTCTTCAGCGGCTTGAAATAAGTTTTAATGGAAGCACGCTTCAAGATGTTCCCAATCTTGTCAGTGACACCCTTCAAGTAAGGTAGTACAGCAGGTTGACGTTCGACTGTTGCCGGTTTCACCCGACCTCTGCGACAGGGCTTTGGTACTTGCAGTTTATTACTCCGCAGTACTTTCTTAACATGATTTAGTTCTGATGCCAGGTGTTGACTGTCACAGATGCCGTGTGCTCTCTGAAACAAAGATTTGCCCACGGTAGATAGCTGACTGGGATGGTGGTGAGAGTCACCATTGAGGTACCTATCAGTATGGGTAGCTTTCCGATACACTGTATGGCTCAAGCTATGGTCAGGATTCCTGATTATTAATATATCTAAGAAAGCTAGCTTGTTATTTGCCTCCAACTCCATAGTGAATTGAATTTTGGGGTGAATGGAGTTGAGATGTGATAAAAATGCAGATATTTGATTAGTTGGCAATATTGTGAAGGTATCGTCTACATACCGCTTGTAGAACCTGGGTGCTATAGGTGATGTGCTCAAGGCCCTCTCCTCAAAGTCCTCCATAAAGATATCAGCAACTATGGGTGACACCGGGGAGCCCATTGCTACACCATCTATTTGCATGTAAAATTCCTCTCTCCACAATAAATAACCAGATGTTAAACAGTGTTCTAAGAGATCTGCATGTGCAATAGGCATGTTATTATCTACTAGTTTCCTTTTAATAATTTCTATACAATCATGGACCGGGAGGCAAGTAAATAATGACTGTATATCAAAACTAACCATGGTTTCATTGTCAGCAACATGTAGGTGTTTAATATCACTAACAAAATGGTAGGAATCCTTCACATAAGCTCTAGTGTTACCTCTAAGTGGTGAAAGTATTCTAGCTACGTACTGGGCCAATCGGTAAGTTGGTGAGTCGATTTGGCTCACAATAGGACGCAGCGGAGCCTTGTCCTTGTGTATTTTCGGCAGCCCATACAGTTTTGGAGGTTTTACGCACGTAGGGACAAGGTAATTAGTGTCGAGATTTAATAATTCGGTATGAGCTTTGACAAGATCACTGGTCTTTTTTAATATTTTATTAGTTGGATCGCACTTAACGTGTTTGTAGGTCTTGTCATCCGATAATATGAGACTTATTTATACGAGTCTTATCCGTAAAAGTTGTTTTATTTCAAATGTGTAGTGCTCGTGCAAATATAAGAAAACATTATTTACATCAATTAGTTCAAAAATTAATCATGATTGTAAACTGGTTTCAAACACATCAAGGTGATTTCGCCAGTATATAGAATAGCTCAAATGACATTGAAAAGTCGCTGTGGAAATAAACATATTTTTAAATTCTATATGAAAAATTTTGTATATAAGTAAAAAAAAATTCTATGGTTTTTTTAAATTTAATTACATATAAAGATATTAAAAATGATGAAGAGTCGACGGCTAGCGCGCTCAGCCTGCAATTGTCGAAACAAATAATAGTTAGCAAAAACCTGTCATTGGATGTGTGAGAATAGTTACTTGTTGTAAGTGAGAGACCCTTGAGACCGAGCAAGCGAAGGATTCTAAAATTGAATCACGAGTCAAAATTAGAATCCTGAGCGATAGCGAGGAAATCAAAAGAGCAGAAGGTGAAAAATCTTTGCACTCGAGTGCAACACGTAACTTTTCATCCCCCCCCCAACGAGGAAATTGCAAAATACAAAAAATAATACAAACACAACAGTTTCTGTTTTCACCTAGAAAATTCCACAACACCCTCCCATTAACCCAAACACACTCTCAACACCCACCCAGAAACACCCACAACATTCACACCCGTAATACACACCCATCCACTCAGACACACCCAAAAAGCACCCATTCACCCAGAAACACCCACAAAACACCCATTCACCCAGAAACACCCACAAAACACCCATTCACCCAGAAACACCCACAAAACACCCATTCAACCAGAAACACCCACAAAACACCCATTCACCCAGGAACACCCACAAAATATCGAACCACCCAGACACACCCACAACATCCATTCAGACACCCACAACTTCCACGCAGTCACACCCACAATACTCACCCATCCATTCAGACACACCCACAAAATACCCATTCACCCAGACACACCCACAAAACACCCATTCACCTAGACACACCCACAAAACACCCATTCACCCAGACACACCTCCAACACCCACCTATCCACCCAGCCACACCCGCAAAATTTATCCAGACACACCTGTAAGAACCTAATAAAAATTACCGTCCCTAATGGAGTTCCGAGACGGTCAATCAGCTTGAGTCAAGCACGTTGATTTTCTGTATGTTTTTGTTCCGTTGCTAGCGTAAACAAATCAAACAAACAGATCAGTTCAGAGAAAGACAGATCTACTATTCTGAGAACAAAGCTATTATTTATGTAATAAAACTATTATTATAAGAACGAAGTTAATATTCATGCAATGCTCTAATATTTTATTGGTAATACATCTCTTATTTTGGACATATATTAACATTAATTTGATAATTCATACCTGGTAACACTTTTTGTTTGTCTGATAACAAAAATATTTCTTGGTGACAGATCTATTTATTTGGTGATACAATTTGATGACAAATATAAATTCTGGTGTCAAAAACTATAGTTCCCAATAACTATTACCCGTTAAATAATTCAGATGAGTTTAACTGAATATGAAGGGGCATAAATCATTCATTGGTTCTAACTGTCGTTATACCTACCAAGCTGCACTGGACCTGCATAGTAGGACCATTCACCCAATTTTTTTCATCCCTAGGAAAGGTGTGATAACCAGCAGTCAAGTGGAGACATTAAAGGCTGATGATAAGAATGATTATTGAAAAACTTTCTTAGGTAGATATTTGTTATATTTCGAAGAATATTATTATCCTTTTGAAATATCCTGTTTTTGGAGATACATTATAAACTGTACTAACAAAAATCTGTCTCCGATCTCGGCTGTTGTAAAATGAAAATAATGAAATAGTTCGCCAAGTTTCTTGCTCGTCCTTTATTCTAGTATGATATCCCCATTTAATAATTATTGGAATTGTTTTAAGCTGTTATAAGCATTTTAGGTTTAATCAAAGCTAAAATGCGCTATAAAAGAACGGAAAGGAAAATTTACTAGGCAAATTTTATGATTAATAAATGAAACAAAAAGTCAACACAAATTAATTTAATCTAAGTAAGTGTTATGGCAGCAGTTTTAATATGACGTCAGTGCGTCAGGATCACATATAATTCCCTTCACGGCTTCTGCAGTATCAGCGTATAGTATTCGGTAGTTATATTCGTTTATATCTATGCGGCTGGCTTGAAACAGAGGTAGTCTGTTACTTATCACCCAAACATTCTGTTGCACACCCTGTTCTACTTTTATATCGTTCGGAAACACTAGAGTATCAGTATCCCTTGCTATTATACCAATAGTTTTCTTGTTGTGTGGCTTCCTAATGTCCCAGCAGCCTACACTGTCTTGTGCAACTAACCCAAAGAACATTACTCCTCGCCTGTCAATAACAGATGCAGAAGATTGCCCATATAGGCCTCGACTTTCTCCAACGATGTGAAAATCAGAAGCACTACTGTTTGTCTTGGTAGGTTCTCGCAACACTTCCGTGGACACAGAAAACTCTCTGTAACTTGACAATGAATGGAAAAATAGCGTTCGTTCTTCATAATCATTGATAGGGCTTAGTGATAATCCAAATATACCGTCTGGCCATTGAAAGTTTACTCCGTGAAGGGTGTAATTAGATGCTAATGGATCTGGGTAAAATAGATGGTGAGAAAACCGCCAAAAGGTTTCGTCGCTCTCGCGAAATACTAGGAGGCCAAAACGCCATGTATCTGCTATATACAGATGTAAGTCAGAACAAGATTCTCTTCTAGTGTCGACTATGATATTAGAAAATAATGAATCCTGTAACACATAATTACTGGGTATTATATATCTATTCAATAATCTGTCTGTTCTGAGATCGAATAAAGCGATACTGGGTGGACATATCTGTATTGGATTATCCTGTGAATCAATTTGCCCAGAGTCTAGAACCCACAATCTGCCACATGGATCAGCACTCACACGAAACACAGATGTTAGAATTGAGCAGTTGTTGGCACCATCTGAAACAAATTAATGAGGGGTGGGTATACATTTTATTTATTACAACTAAAAAATTTGATTAAAATACCATCGGAAGAGCTTAGCCGAATCCGGGTCTCAATTACGTTAAAACAAGATAGTCAAACGAATTCTCTTCAGTAAAATCAAATCTGATAAAATAAAGCAAAGAGTTCCAAATGGTAACTTGGATACTTGTTTAAAATTAGGTTTATCAAACCAAATATTATAATATAAACAAGATAAATAGCTTACTGAATGCTCTATGGTAGCTCCAATTTGGGTAGGGTTTTAAGGTTGGGGATATTAAACCTTCTTCCCTTGTTACAGTGGCCAGAGTGGCTGGCACTCCTCGTCTCCAGCTCGGAAACGTCACCCAAACTCTTGAACCCCACACTTCTAAGCCTAGCGGTAAAACATTTTCTGGCACGTATTTCCTGAAATGGAATAGTTGAATAATTAATGGACATCACCAATATGGACTGTATTTCTTCTATTATACATGCATAATATCGTTTGTTATGATTGGCTTTAGATACTTTTTCGCATAGGATAGTTTTGCCGTAACTATTTAATTTACAACTAAAATCGTGAGTAAGGTGTTAAAGTCGAAATTTTAACCAATCTAAAGTTATTGTTCCAGAGAAAAAAATGATTGACTCATTTAGGTAGAGTTCACCTCTAGTTAGTTTGAAAAAAATTAAGCATAATTATCGTCACTGACGGTCTTAAAGACCGATGATGATTTTGAGAGAGAATTAAAAACACTGTCGGTACCTTACCGACAGTGTTTTTAATTCTCTCAATATCGCAAATCTGGTGTGAAAACAGCACTTTTCAAAACATAATGTCAGTCAGTGCAGCTTATGGATCAACTACACTGCTCAACAATGGTTAAGGATACTTTATGTACCTACTTACAACTTCTTCATGTTCTTTTATAATACTGACATATTCTTTGCAGTTTTTCAGTGGTTACTTAATTATGATTGTCCGTCATAACATTGAATAAATTGCATAGAAATCGTCAGTATTTTTAAAATTATCTCCGATAATTAAGTAAAATCAATAAAAATATTCTTAGATAAAGTTGATGAGTGTATACCAAAAAGTCTTACAGTGCTCTAAGTATTTAAGACAATAACGCGTTTAGGGCGTTGTTGTGCTTTTTGCTATAGTTGATGTGAATATTTTCGAAGCTATAGCTGGATCCAAACGGGTGTAACGTGTAATGTAATCCCACATAATGTTACACGAATTCTACGTCAGGACGGCACTACGAGCGTTACATGTAGCCGTCCTAACGTAGAATTCGTGTTACATTACACGTTACACTCGTCTGGATCCGGCTTATCATGTGCAAAAAGACCGCATCATTGTTGTACAGAGTGCGCGGCAGCAGCCACAGCTTCCTCAATACATAAGATGGGGATTATCAATTAATTAACTCTGTGATAAGAAAATTAAAATAGAGTACTTATATAGCTAATTCTTATATAGCGAAGGGCTTGCTAGCTTAGTGGCGCGCTTGGCTTGCGATTGCGTAAAGTAAGCAATGGTCGCTAAGGCGGGTCATTACTTGGGTGACCAAAAATTTTTATCTCTAGCTCCTCCGTGCTTCGGAAGGCACGTTAAGCCATTGGTCCCCGCCTGCATCTAATACCCACCAACCCGCACTGGGCGAGCATGGTTATGGCCCAATCACCCTATATTCTTCCATCGAAAGGGAAGGCCCATGCCCCATCAGCAGTGGGGACATTAAAGGACTGATAATGAATGGTGATGACTAATATAGCTTTTAATACTTTACTAACTGCCGCACTCAGATACGTCAAATAACGTTAATGAGTACTTAACGTCAAAAAATTGCAATTCAAATCTAGTCGCTATTCTTGCCGGGTTATGGTCTAGATTTGAATGAAAATTTTTGACATTAAATACTCATTAAAGCTAATTGACGTCTCTGAGTGCGGCAGTAACATATTAAGGAGCCCGTTATCTGAAATAAATTGTTTTTATTTTATTATTAATTTTATTTACCCCGAAGCGATGGCTTGGCGGCGATGTCTAGGCGACGGGAACGCGAAGTCTATATATTTCCACTTGTAAAGCGTGTTGAAGGGAGGTGTGTCTACGTCTGCGGGCACAGGTTGTGTACGGGCAACTCCTAGCATGGTGAGCCATAGCGTCAGTCCAGCGGCCCGGGAGCCGTCTGCAAGTATAGAAAAAGAAGTTTTAATTATTATTATTTTTGTTTGTATTTTCTTCTTCTTCTTCTTCTCCTTGCCCTATTCCCGGTCTATCTGGGGTCGGCGCAGTATGTTTCTTCTTCCATATTGGTCAGGCGTCATCAAGCCAACCACTCCCTTTTGATTCATATTTGTTTTTTGTTTTTATTTTAACATTATATGAATATGCCGTGTGGTGATGGCAGAGCAGAATACAATTGTCATCACACTCACCTGCGGGTGTCGTACAAGGCGACTAAGGGCAAAGACAGCGATGAGTAATGGGCATCAGCATTATTTCTCTTATACCACCTGGCAATATAGGTACTGCTGATGGCAATAGGCTCGCCACCTATACATAACCCTAATTTAATTGGCGAAAAGTTGGTGTTGAATTCACCTCTGCCTACCCCTTCGGGGATATAGGCATGATTTATGTATGTATGAAAACATTCGAAAACTTAGTCTTGATGCGGTAATCGAACCGACGACCGAAACGTCTTGGTTCGCCAAGTGGTAAAGGCATCCGGATTACAGGGGATGCGGTTCGATTCCCGCAATTAAGACTTTTTCTAACCACAATTTTCTTAAACTCCTCCTATACCATCTAGCTATGTACCTACTGCGACTTTTGTGCCCGATAAATGGCAATAGGCTCGCCACCTATTACATGGGACCTAACATAACTGGCGAAACGTGGGTGATAGTTCACCTCTGCCTACCCCTTCGGGGCTATAGGCGTGATTTATGTATGTATGTATGTGTGGCGTTCTTGTAATGCGACCGCCTTTGTTGTTTGTCTATGTTTGACAAACACAATGTTTTTCACTAAGTGACAGTTGTCAAATTAATTAGATGAGAATTTTATTCCGAGCTAGAGAGTATGGTTATTTTCTAAGCCTTTTAAATATTACCTCCGATTTATGTTTACTGTCCAGTTTGTATATATTGTAACCGTGTACATATTTAGAAGTACAGTCAGTTACGTTTATGAACCCTGCCTTTTACTACCACGGAACACATCCGCAACCACCAAGATTGCACCCGGCCATACAACTTCCCAAATTGGTGACCCCGACGTGATAGTCAAGAGCTTTGGTTGTAATATCTTTGGCAATTGACCGGCGCGGAATGGGAAGCTGCGTTGGACATGCGGATGGCCACTTCGAAGAAATTTTTGTCGTGTGAAACGGTACCACATCCCAAGCTGTGGCGTCGAGCGCCCCCTGGCGCATTCACCGTTTCCTACATACGCCAGTTCGAGTGACGTTTCCGTGGAAGTTGCAGTTGGAAACATGCATTGGACTAACTGCGTTTCATTTTGCACATCGCTCACGCAAGTACTATCAGCATCATTATTTGAAGCATTTTAAAAGAATTTTTATAATATTGTTCAAAGTAATAATTTTTAGTTAGTTGTGTAAAGCGTGTTCGGAGTGTTGATTTTTACGTTATTTTATGAAAATTATTTTTTTCAACTTGTGTAATGTGACATAGGAAATATTTCATTTGTTTTTCGTGTATATTTTTTCGCGTGGTTTGAACAATTTGTTTACATACGTTTTTACGTGTAATGTTGTCTGCATATTGACAACTTATGTTGTTTTTGTTGACATGTCGACATATAAATTTTTAGACGTTTGTGTTTTGTTTTCGCCACATCACGCGCCCACGGAATAGCAATTTTTCTTTTCTGTCCGTTCTCTCTCTATTTAATACGAATTAATTTTAATTTACTTTCGTTTATAATTATAATAGCGTGTTCGCGTTGACCATGGCTGACGAACTACGTTCGCGTTTAGCAACTCTTGAGGCAGAAAATGCAGTTTTGCGTAATCTGCGTGACCAAAGTATATCCCAATCTCAACGGGAGGGCGAGGTATGTCGCGTGAGTGTCAAACTTCCCCCTTTTTGGTCTGATAGGGTGACAGTGTGGTTCGCACAGGCTGAGGCACAGTTTTTGCTTGCTGGCATCAACACTGATGCCACGATGTACAGCTATGTCCTTAGCCAGATTGACCACAGGATTGCTGGCGAAATCGAAGACATCGTTGTCAACCCTCCGGCTGAAGGTAAGTATCAGAAGCTGAAGGAGACCTTAATCAGCAGACTTTCGTCATCAGAGGAACAGCGAGTGAGGCGCCTTCTTAGTGACGAAGAACTCGGGGATCGGAGACCATCCCAATTTCTCCGTCACTTGCGCTCGCTCGCGGGAACGGCTCTCTCGGACGATAACATCTTGCGGCAATTATGGTTACGTCGTTTACCACAGCACGTACAGGGGATTTTGGCTGCACAAGCTGACTTATCTCTTGATAGAATCGCAGATATAGCTGACAAGATTTTGGAAGCTCAGCCTGGTTCTTCAAACGTATATGCTGCTGCTGCTATGCCTTCGATCGACCTCGTTATGGCTCGATTAGAAGAATTAACTAAGCAAGTTGCTGCTTTATCGACGGGTTCTTCTGTTCGATCTCGAAACCGTTCTTTTTCCAGAAGCCAGTCGACATCACGCAGTAGCACGCCTGGCAATAAGCGTTGTTGGTATCATCGCACATTTGGTGCGAAAGCCAGCAAGTGTATTGCTCCATGCAATTGGGCGTCGGAAAACTTAACAAGCAATCAGCAGTAGCGGCGGCATCTGATTGCAAGTCCATACAAAATCACGGCCGCCGTCTTTTTGTCACTGACCGTATCACAAAGCGTCAATTTTTGATTGACACTGGTTCGGATCTTTGTTGTTACCCCCGCAGCTGGTTGTCAGTTCCGCGAAAATCTTCGGACTATGAACTTAACGCCGCTAACGGGAGTAGTATTAAGACATATGGCACTATTCATTTAAACCTCAACTTTGGTCTTCGACGAGCATTTGTGTGGGATTTTGTTGTTGCTGATGTTACGACAGCGATCATTGGCTCAGACTTTTTAGGTTATTACCATCTTTTGCCAGATTGCCGACTCAAGAAGTTGATGGATGGCGTAACGAATTTGTCAGCACCAGCTATTGCAGCAATGTCGGAACAGCTTAGTGTCAAGGTTGTCGTTACAGGAGATTCCAATTTTGTTAAACTGCTCGCCGAGTTTCCAGAAATCACTCGGCCTCCTGGAATCCCTCGTAATGTTTTGCACAATACCGTGCACTACATTAAGACTACGGATGGCCCGCCTATTTCGTGTCGTCCTCGTCGTCTGGCGCCTCAGAAGTTGATAGCAGCCAAAAAGGAGTTCGACAACATGATCCAAGCTGGCATTGCACGTCCTTCTAAGAGCGCCTGGTCGTCTCCGCTACACATGACCTTGAAAAAGGACAGTAGTTGGCGACCTTGCGGCGACTACCGATCCCTTAACGCCAGAACTGTCCCTGATCGGTACCCAGTCCGTCACATAAATGATTTCGCTCATAATCTTGCGGGATCTAAGGTTTTTAGCCTAATAGATCTCGTAAAAGCATATCATCAGATCCCGGTATTTGAAGAGGATATACCGAAGACAGCCATCGTTACCCCGTTTGGCCTCTTCGAATTCCCCTTCATGACCTTTGGCCTTCGAAACGCCGGTCAAACTTTTCAGAGGTTTATCGATGAGGTCACACGGGGTCTTGATTTCTGTTTTCCGTACGTGGATGACATTCTTATTTTCTCTGCGGATGAGGCTCTCCACTGCGAACATCTGCGTATCCTCTTCAAACGCCTTCAGGAGTATGGGGTTGTTATTAACTCTTCGAAGTGTACTTTCGGTGTTCGGGAACTTACCTTCCTTGGTTTCCATGTCAGCCCAGAAGGTACAAGCCCTCCTCAGGATCGCGTTCAAGCTATTTTGGATTTTCCAGCTCCGAAAACCGTCCAGGGCGTGCGTCGTTTTCTCGGTATGTTAAACTACTACCGTCGATTCGTACCCCAGGCCGCGCAATTTCAAGCTCCATTGATTGATGCAGTAGTTGCCACAAATGGTAAAGGCAATAAACCATTCACATGGTCGCCTGAACTACTGGAGCAATTTGAAGTTTGCAAACGGAGTTTGTCCAGGGCTACGCAATTGCAACATCCGGCTAATGACGCACCTCTTGGACTGTTTACAGATGCATCTTCTGTACATGTTGGGTCCTGTCTTCAACAGCGAGTCGATGGTGAGTGGTTTCCTCTTGCTTTCTTTAGTAAGAAACTTACTAAAAAGCAGACAGAGTGGCCGACTTACTATCGAGAGTTGCTGGCGGTGTACGAAAGTGTACAGCATTTCCGCTATATTTTGGAGGTTCAGAGCGTCACTATTTATACGGATCATAAGCCATTGCTGTACGCTTTCGTACAGCGCAGGGAGAAACTGCCCCCTGCCCAATTAAATCAGCTATCTTTTATTAGCCAATTTACGACTGATATTAAGTATATTAAAGGTGAGGACAATGTCGTGGCTGACGCCTTATCTCGAGTCGAAGCTATTGCTCTTGAACAGGACTATGAAGCCCTCGCGAAGTCGCAAGAGTCAGATAACGAACTATCAGACATGCGTCAGAGCTCCAGTCTCCAGTTGACAAGCGTCGTCGTTCCTGGTACAAACGTTTCCATTTTTTGTGATGTATCTACAGGCAAGCCACGTCCATATTTGACCCCTTCCTTTCGCAAAGCAGTTTTCGATAAGTTTCATAACTTAAGCCATCCTGGCGCACGTGCAACTGCTCGCCTTTTGACAGAGCGTTATGTCTGGCCTTCGGTCAATAAGGATTGTAAGCAGTGGGCACGCGCTTGCGAGGCTTGTCAACGAGCTAAGGTCTCACGTCACAATTCTTCTCCGTTAGGTGATTTCAACCTTCCATCTGGTCGTTTCAGTCACATTCACATTGACATTATTGGTCCTCTACCTTTATGCAATGAGTTTCGCTATTGTTTGACAGCAATTGACCGAGTAACGAGATGGCCTGAGGTTTGGCCTATGCGCTCCATTACCGCAGAAAAAGTGGCAGACACCTTAACTAGAGAATGGGTTTCGAGATTTGGGGTACCATCAATCATCACGACAGACCAAGGTACTCAGTTTGAGTCTGACCTGTTTCGTCGACTGATGATTCACTTTGCCACTAAACGAATAAGGACCACATCTTATCACCCATGTGCTAATGGCATGATCGAGCGAGTACACCGCCAGCTTAAGGCTGCTCTCATGTGCCATCATGATTCTTGGGTGCGTTCACTTCCTTTCGTTCTTCTTGGCATGCGTTCCGCGTTCAAAGAAGACATTAAATCCACAGCCGCGGAGATGCTCTATGGAGAACCTCTTCGTTTGCCAGGTGAGTTGTTTATTTCACCAACCCCATCAGATGTAATTGACAACCCATCAGATTTTGTCGTACAACTACGTCGTAAGATGTCAGTTGTAAGACCTATTCCTGCATCTCGACATTCATCACCATCAACTTTTATTTTTCAAGATCTTTCTTCTGCATCACACGTTTTCTTAAGGGATGATACAGTTAGACGTCCTTTACAGCCACCTTATACGGGTCCTTATAAAGTTGTTAATCGTGCCAGCGATGGCAAAACTATGACTTTGGACATCAAGGGCAAAAGTGTTGTCGTCAGTATCGATCGTGTGAAACCAGCTTTTGTTGAACATACTGTCACCCATCCAGAGCAGATTGCAAAGCCTGCGTTTTCTGATCGTCCAGAGCAGACTACAAAGCCTGCGCCTTCTGTTCGCTCAGGGCCAACTCCGGCCATCGCTACCGTGCCGTACACTACTCGGTTTGGTAGACGCGTCAAATTTAGATGTTTATAATTTCTACTAGGTTTTCCTTCTCCGTGGGGGGGTGGTGTGGCGTTCTTGTAATGCGACCGCCTTTGTTGTTTGTCTATGTTTGACAAACACAATGTTTTTCACTAAGTGACAGTTGTCAAATTAATTAGATGAGAATTTTATTCCGAGCTAGAGAGTATGGTTATTTTCTAAGCCTTTTAAATATTACTTCCGATTTATGTTTACTGTCCAGTTTGTATATATTGTAACCGTGTACATATTTAGAAGTACAGTCAGTTACGTTTATGAACCCTGCCTTTTACTACCACGGAACACATCCGCAACCACCAAGATTGCACCCGGCCATACAACTTCCCAAATATGTATGTAATTTTCTTAAAATTTTAAGTTTTTTATCATTCACGCTTAGGTGTAGCTTTAACGTGCCAGCTAAATGGACGCCGTCACACCGCCCATTACATGATAGTGGACGGCCATTGAATAATGTCCAATGTAACAAAAACGTATACCTCAAAACACTGAAACCATCAAAAAGCTCAAAACCTTTTTGTACTATGAACAAACAAAAAAAATTGTTTATGTCAGAAATAATCAGTTTTTAATTTTGTTTTTTTTAATCATAATTATAATGAGCTTCCTTCGTAAGTAAAATGAATACTAAAACTACGCCGTGTGGTGACGGCAGAGTTGAATACAATTGTCACCTCCTCAAATCTCTCCCGTGGGTGTCGTACAAGGCGACTAAGGATAAATCAGTGATGAGGAATGGGCAGCAAAATCTTTGTAGACAATTGTAAACAAACATTTATATTATAATGTTAAAATTAAAATCAAATAGTTTTTATAAGACATAGGAAAATGTTCAGACCTTAAATTATACACCTAACACAGAGGCTGCGGACACAGAGTGCCGCACGGCAGTATAACAACTAACACAGTGGTCGAACCAAAGCCAACAGCCGTGTGTTTGACTGAAAAACGTACTTATAGCAGTCAAGCGGCATCAATTCCAACTCTACAAAGGACCATGATGGTTCTGTACAAAAAGTTAAGAGTTCAGTAGCAAATCACTCACCCGGGTGCGCATTGCAGTCCCCTAACATAAACACCGACTCCACATTGTGACAGTCAATTAAGGTGGTCATTTTATTGAGACATTCTGTGAACTCCACTAAGTTTTGAATTAGACTCAGTAAGCATATACACAGAAAATATCAAACAGAACGGCGATTGAGCTCGATGTTTATTGCAGCGAGACGCACAATATTGTACTTCACTATGTTCCCGACGGAAATGCATGCTTCCTCAACAGTAAGGCAATCCCAGTCCTACCGCCACAGACGCCTACCGGGTAAGATCAAAGGCCCATAGACTGATGGCTAATGGGCCAAAGCAAATGCTAGTGCTAGGTTTTATATAAAGCGTGCGTGCGAACAATTAACTGCTTTATACATCAGTTTCGCCACCTCATACGGATGATGTAGAGCGGATCGGAACAAGTAAAAAATCTTAAAATCGGTTTCCAGGCAGGGAGCTGGCTGTAAAATTTCAGTCGAAACCTTGAGCAGCATGGATTGGATTGATGTCATCCGTTAATCAGTTTATTGACCCCTCTACGTGGAAATTGCCGTGTGGTGACGGCAGAACAGAATACAATTGCCACCACCCCCATCTCTCCCGTGGGTGTCGTACAAGGCGGCTAAGGGTAAAGACAGCGATGAGTAATGGGCAGCAGCGGCACTGCGGTTTTATGTGCCCGATAGATGTCAATAAGCTCGCCATCTATACATGGGACCTAATATAATTGGCGAAAAGTGGGTGTTTAATTCATCTCTGCCTACCCCTTCGGGGACATAGGCGTGATTTATGTATGTATGTATATGTGTTCATTTCTATCACTTTTTTATACATCTCTTGCTTCGCTATACATTTATCTGTTGTCGGTGTGATGGATGATATATACCAAAAGGGAGTGTCTGCTGGATGGCTTGCACCGGACATTGCACCGGCCCCAGATAAAATAGGAATAGGGCAAAAGGATGACGATGAATAAATCCCACCCCTAATTAAAGTTTTACAAATAAAAGTGTTTTGTTTCATAGACAAAATTCAAAAGACCAAACTTATTTTAAGCCGCTGAAGAAGACCAACCAATTGACCTGCTGTAAAGTGTAAAATTCCTTTCCAATATTCAGGAATCACATTGCGTCTCATTGCTCGGCACTGCCTGCATGAGAAACAGCCAAGGAACAAGTCGTCAATTTTGTGCGTTACAAATTAAAGTTGCAACTTATACTAGTAATAACTGCGTTAACAACAAATTCGATCGACTTTCAGCTGCGCCGTGTACCTTGATGAGCTAAAATTTGTGATAGTTCAAAGCTTAAAATTGCGTCTAGAAAAGAATCTGATAGCAGATCTTCTGATAACAAACAAGTGAGTTCTTAGACGGCTTTTTATGTCTAATTAACCCAAATTATATAACTTTTGTGTTTTTAATCCATTGGAATTACATTTTAGTTATCGTAATTAATGTATCTAATATTATAATGTTAGTGAAAATTAAATTAAATTTCAGAAAGTACATACTAGGTACTTTCTGATGTTTTTGTTACGTTTTTAGGGTTTCGTTCCCAAAGAGTAAAACGGGACGCTATTACTAAGACTCCGCTGACCGTCCGTCCGTCTGTAACTAGGCGGAATCTCACCGTGATAGCTGGACAGAATTTTATTTTACATATGATGTATTTCTGTTGCCGCTTTATCAACAAATACTAATAAACAGATTAAGATAAATATTTAAGAGGGCTCCCATACAATAAACTTTATTTGTATAGATAATACCAGGAGACTTTTTGCTCAATGCAAAAACTTTTGGAATTCGTTCAGACCATCAAACTGAATATTTCACCATGGGAGCAACTCCAAATTCACGAAAAAATATCAGCTGAATCATACAAAATGATAATACCTACTTGACCCAAATGTATGAAACAGCTGATATTTTTTCGTGAATTTGGAGTTACTCCCATGGTGAAATTTGTTCAGTTTGATAGTCTGAACGAATTCCAAAAATTTTTGCAGTGACCAAAAAGTCTCCTGGTATACGAACCCTTCGAACGACTCGCACTTGGCCGGGTTTCTTAGCAATGTTTGCAAATTCAATAAAGAAATGTCACATCTCCTCTCATCATGTCATAGGCCAGATTTCAAGTGACAGTTTTTCTCCTCACAATATCTGTCACTGTGATTAGTTAATATTGCTCAAATTTTCTACCTGCTGTATAACGTATTTTATAAATACTAAAATGATTCAGACCTGACGACTCAACTCCTAAAAGCATTGTTTAAATTTCCTAACCAAATGTAACAAAAAATTTAATGGTCACAATCGTGAACAAAGCCAAATGATAAAAACTGTAAACTATGGCACCTAATTTAAATAATTACTTTTCCGTGAAAACGCCGAGAAAAGTAACGAAGAGATTGAGACAGAACCGTACAATGTTCTATGGAAAGTGGTTATCAATGAACCGTCTCGCGAAACGGTCAACCAATTAAAAAAATATGTTTCACTTTCTTCCAGTTCCCTCTTCGAGTAGCTATCAAATAAAACTAGACGTAGAAATAATATTTAGATTGTATTTTACATTACGCAAAAAAATATTCGTAAGTAGTACGTTGAGTTCTGAGAGTAACTCCGTCAAATAGTATTTAAAACTATTTTTGTGCTAGTCATTTTTTTCTTTAATTTTCTTTATATTGTAAAATGAATCTTTCATTTAGTGTTGATTAAATTTTCCTTTCGATTTAAATATATTACATACATGACTGTACACGACTTTCCAAAAATAATATAGCAAAACAGCACATTGTTTGACAAAAAATGCCAACTACCGGACACGTACTTGTTTTGTAATAGAAATATTATTCTAAGCAATGTACAGATCAGTACTACCTAACCTACCCTAACCTACACCCCGGGTTAATGAAATCTGTAAAATATCTTAATGCATTCTGCTCATTATCATTCGAGTGGCAGTTCATAAATTAAAATAGCTAGAATCTCAAATCCATGTGATTGTAAATCTTTAATGAGTAAGTATAGTGTAGTGTTTGTTCCAGCACTATTATTTCGTAATTATATAACATTGTTTAATTAGGGTGGCGTTTTTGATATGGTTAAACGTTACAAGCTTCTCGATTGGCAATACTTTCACTGTTATGTTACAAAACCTTGTGTATGTTGCATTATTTAAGAGCATGAACAAGCAACGAAAGGAATTCTAAAGTTGATCCAATTCACGTCAAGTTTGTTAACATATACTGTTTTCTACTGATTTTTAAATAATTACAAAAAAATATTGTAAGTATGTACACAAAAAATAATTTAAATCGTCAGATATACCTAACTATCCAATGATAAGCTACGTAATTTGCCTTAATTTAATGCAAAAAATATTGTGGTTAAAACTTCGAAAAATTATAGTCTTTATGCTTTCGTTTTTCTAACCACAATAAAATTTTTCTAACATTTAATAATGTTCAAATTAAAACCAAAAATAATTTACTGATATTTTTGTCACAATATAATGACGACTTAGCAAAACGTGATACTCCCTAATTATTATAAGGCTAGTGGTGTTGAAACTACGCCCATGAATTAAGTAAGACAAATTAAATAGATACTCTGTCTGATAGGTTATTTTTCCTTAAAATATACATTTATTATGAATAAAAATGTAATACATATTTTAGGATATTCTTTAAAAAAAATTTTCATTACTTTTATGGTTTTCCTTATTTTTTTATGTACTATAATGTGTGCAAATGTATAGATAATTGGATATACCTAGTATAACATTTTATTTTTACATAAATTATGAACAAAATGAAATATTATTTATGATTATATTTAGAATATAAGTATATTATAATCTAAAAAAATGTTTACTATTCCACTTAAAAGTTAATTACTCACCATTAATTGTTGATGCACTAGGGTTATTGAACTGGTTGTGCTCTTCATACTCAAAGTATCGATTACTTTGTAAATGGTGATCTGCATAATTGTTTTGTGAATTCCAGTTTGTGTTCGCACTATGCCAATTGTTGACACTTTTGTATCGACTGGTAATATCCGAAAACTGACTCGGTGGAGGCGACCACTGAAAAAACCACTGATGCGACAAAGCCATTATAACGCACCATAATAAGCACTGACAATTACTACTGCATCCCGTTTACCCAGCTCAGGAGTAAATGAGATGGATGCAGAAGTTTATCGCATTGCAAGAAACGCGTGGACACTGACGGCAGGCTAGTTTTAATATGGTTGTCGCTCGCCCTTCCAACAATGGACGGGCCCCTCTTGCACCAAGATACATCTTCTCACTTATACGTGTTCATTAATTATATTTTGCAATCTAGCAATGAACTTTGGCACGATCTACACCAATTCTAATAGCTTTTTTGATAGTCATTTCATAATTAATTATTTTAGCGGCCGAAATGTCGGTCAATACATCGATTGCTGAGGCCTACTTTCAATCATTGCGCATGTCATTGTATAAAAAGAATTTTAAATTCGATTACTAAAATATGGCTAAGTATTTAAATGTTTTCCTTACCAATCCTGCAGGGAAAAATTCGATCCGATAAATCTTGTTTTCTTTGAAGATAGAACAGATTTTTTTTAATGATGGTCTGATGCGTGGTTTTATCCCACGTCTTCCACTATTCGGGCGACTGACATAACCTAGTGACTAGGCCAAAAGGATGTCCCAAACAGCGGACGGCCCCTACAGACTGAATAGTTATTTGTTATACGTGAGTGCAAAGTTGCTTTTTAACCGCGTGCTCAATTTTGATGACCGAGCTAGCGAAGGATTCTAAAATTTAATCACAAGCGTAGCGAGTGATTCAAAAATTAAAATCCTGCGCATTAGCAAGGGAGTCAAAAGAGCACAAGGTGAAAAATCTTTGCACTCGAGTGCAACACTTTAACTTAACTTTTCATGAAGAAATGGTAAAATAAAAAAATAAAAAAACAATCAGAACAGTTTCTGTTTTCACCCAGAAACTTCCACAACACCCACTCATCAACCGAAACACACTCTTTACACCTACCTAGACGCACCCATAATATCCACTCAGTCACACCCACAACACACACCCATCAACTCAGACACACCCACAAAACACCCATTCACCCAGACACACCCACAAAACACCCATTCACCCAGACACACCCACAAAACACTCAATAACCCAGACACGCCCACAAAACACCCATTCACCATACACACCCAAAACACACCCATCCACTCAGACACCCACAAAACACCCATTAACCCAGACACACCCACAAGACACACACATACATACATCCACGCAGACACACCCACAAAACACCCATTCACCTAGACACACCCACAACATCCACCCAGACACACCCGCAGCATTCATCCAGACACATCACAATATTAATTTCTACTTACCTAAAACCTGTGAGTACCTAATAAAAATTGAGTCAAACACGTTGATTTTTTGTTCCGTTGCTAGGTCAAACAAATCAAACAGACTGAAAAAGCTTTTAAATGCTTGACTCAAGCATCAATCAAGCGTTGTAGACGATCAAAATGTTTAAAGCAAGATTGACCGCCTCGAAACTCCAAGGTTTTAACAAATATATGACGTGAAAAGAAAATGACGCGCGCAAAGCAAATTACAAAAAAAGTACACAAAGAATTTTCCGAGTCTGAGTTAGTTAGTTTTAAAATTCTCCCTATATTTTAGGGAAGGCAAAGGGTCTAGCCCATACAGCCAAGTCTTTAGTGTATATTTTATCTGTAGTCGTATGAAATAATGAGTGGGTGAAATGTATGAATGAAATGAATTTTACGTTAAAATATGGGTGCCACATATTTTAACGCATCTAGGGAGTGCTTGGCGCGAATTGAATTTCCGAGTCTGAGTTTGTCACAAATTAAAAAAGGTTGCATGATAATTTCGGCACCATGGAGGTAGAATTAAATAGCTTTTATGATGTTTTGAATCCACAAACTTAATGCACACGATGTTCTAAATTCATATTTACTTTATCCTCTAGAGGATAAAAACAGCTTTTGCACGCAGATATCGAAGAGCAAAAACGCTTTTTCCGCGATGGGGGGATGAAAAATATATTATTCACCGATGCCTGGATTCAATAATTGGTTTTCCTGTAAAACAAACTTATTCAGAGACGTCAAATAACCTTAATGAGTACTTAACGTCAAAAAATGACAATTCAAAACTAGTCGCTATTCTTGCCGGGTCTATGGTCTAGATTTGAATGAAATTTTTTGACATTAAATACTCATTAAAGTTAATTGAAGTCTCTGAGTGCGGCAGTAAGTCGCCTTGTACAACCTGCAGGGAAGATTAGGGCTAAGATAGGTATTAATATAATCATCCTCAGAAAGATCCCACTTAGTCTTTTGTATGGACACGATGACCTAGCTCAGATTTATGGGTGCCTAGCATCTATAGATGCAGCCGGGACTAACTTGCGTTCAGAGGCTAACTATATTGTTTGAGTATTCAAGAATATAGATTATGTTACCCTAATTCACTTCCCTGTAGCTATAGTGTGGTAAAAGTTCTGTATACTATAACGAATCAATTGCACGCATACAGCAATAACCATTGACAGTAATAGGTACATTATCATATTAGACATTTCCGTCTACTTATGAATTAGTTTGACCACAGAAACATTAGGAACATTAGAAGGTAATGTAGTTATACTTTGGCTATAAATAAGAATATAAAATTCAAGATATGCTTGTGTACATGATTTTCTTTTAGTTATTGTGAAATCACAATAACTAAAAGTTATGTGAATTAATGTTTTGGTTTAAAGAATTTAAATATTTGATTACTCTTTACTTAACACACATAATTTTAACAACATACATACATACATAATTCACGCCAATATCCCCGAAGGGGTAGGCAGAGGTGAACTAGCACCCACGCTTCACCAATTAGGCTAGGTCCCATGTAATAGGTGGCGAGCCTATTGCCATTTATCGGGCACAAAAGTCGCAGTACTTTGCTAGTTGGTAGGTATAAGAGGAATGCTGCTGCCCATTCCTCATCACTGATTTATCCTTAGTCGCCTTCTACGACACCCACGGGAGAGGTTTGGGGTGGTGACAATTGTATTCTACTCTGCCGTCACCACACGGCCAATTTTAACAAATAATCAAAAAATGAGCCTGACTTTGAATGGGTCGCTATAAATATATTATCTCGAGTTCTTCCGTGCTTTGGAAGCCATTGGTCCAGGCTGCACCTGCATTTGTTTGTGTCAACTAACCGCACTGGGCCAACGTGGTGGGTTATGGCCCATTCTGCATAATAATATATTCTTCCATCTACAGTTTCCTGTGGATAGAAGAATTTTAGGTCTGTACCTCAGCAGCTGGGGACTTTAAAGGGCAGTGGCAGTACCATAAAGTATTGTAGTACCAAACGCGGGTGACAAAACGGGACGCCGCTCTACTCGGCTTATAGCGTTGTCTCACTTTAACAATGGGAAATGAGTCGCATTTAGATTTGGTGGCAAAGCCCTGGTAATGATGATTACGTGGACCAAGGAAGTCGACAAACGCCACGTTCATTAAACTATAGGCCATAAATCTATGTAGGTCTGCCCAATTAATGTTCGCCGTGTGGCTTGCACTTTTACGCTAGTTTCACTTTCCCTAATCGCCTCGACAGTGCTAGGCAAAATGCTTCTGCGACATATCGTGTTTTTCACCTCTCTATTGGGTGTAACTTATTGCATATATCCTTATTTTGACACGCAAGACTTTATATACAATGTACCAAAAGTTTTTAGAATCTCCATAACTTTGGACAAGTTGCTGGAGTATTATGAGAAACGGCCCTCGAAGGATCCCGAATGGTATATCGCTTTGGGACTAGCAAGAGGTAAGTGTAGAGTTGAGAAAACTTCACATAAAATGAGGTCAGAGCATAAGCAATAAAACGCAGCAGAACCTAAACAAAAAACCTAAGCGTACCTTACTAATCTATTCAGCCATTATAACGAGAGAGCAAAATTTAAATAATCTTGATGTGTCCTTTTGCTAAAAAATACAAGAATAAAAAAGTCGCTTACCGATTCGATTTTCTAAAATGAAAAAATGTAGTGAAAAAAATATTTTTAAGTGCATTTCATACAATGAACTAAAGAAACATAACGTAATAATTTTTTACCCTCTATAGGCTGCCTAGGTTCATTTCTGCAATTACGACATCTTTACCATTCAAAGGAAATGCTGGTTATTTTGCCACGATCCAAGTTTTTCGACCTATATATATAATTATTTAATTTTATCTTTTGCTTATTATAATTGAACATCCTAGCGTTTTTAAAATATCCATAAAAAAAATATCTCTTTACTTGGCGCTTATCAAATAGGTACAGTTATTTTTTATTTTAAATACGAAATCACATTTCACTTCACACAGGTCACTTGGAGTATACAATCAATGAATTGGACAAGTCTGTGCCAGCCAAACTGAAAGAAAACTTAACCAACATCACGAGACGCATGGACAGAATCCGAAATAACACAGATTTTTCTAATTTGGTTTACAGAAGCAAAGATTATGAGTACAGTATGTATGCAGCATGATTTTAAGCTTTTGCATCTATTATTTATTACACACAAACGTAAAGCCCGCATATTATCATATTATTTCCGAAAAGGCAGGCCAGGCAAGCGAGAAAATACGAAGAGAAAATACGGCAAATATAGTAGTACATCGTTAACTCTCTCTCTCTCATTTTAAAATAATCACAATAATCACTATGTACTTATAAGAAAAGATAATGCTTAGCTAAAATTAATGCTTCAGTCGTACGTTTTGCGCCACTTGTTTGCCTGGGTTAAGTTTCGCAACGTGGCTGAAAAGTAATATGTTATAAGTAATATGGTATACATTTTTTTTAACCCGCTCTTACTAAAACAGTTTTGTCAATAGACTTTTACTGGTAAGCTTGAATCTGTGTAAGAGCTTTTAGAAAGTGCCCGATAGCAATCAAATGACAAATATTTGCTGTAGTTCAATCTGTGTGCGGCGTCCTATTGGTTTAGCTTGAAGTAATCTAATTGGTCTAGTTTTATTGAATTTAATTTCATGTCATGCATTGCACATAGGCCTAACGTGTTAAATTTGCTACACATTTCTTTCGGTCTATTTTGCAATAGGTCCTGCACTGCACGTTTGTTGGAATTGCTTTCAAAAAACCTTGGGCACCTTTTTTAAATGCCATCTTAGGTCGTACTCTTACTTGAGGAGTCCACGCACGTTGTTAGTGCAGTAACGTGGGTTGAATATTGTACTCTGTGGCAAGATGCAGAAGATTTAATTTAGAATAATTTAAATTACCTACTTTAAATCCTTTCAATATCATCAAACTTAAGGAGTTGGAGAAGATGATGATAACGGTAATCCATTTTATCATCACCAACCCATTAATAGCACATATTTTCCCTATGGATGAAAGAATAGAGGGAGAATGTACCATAATGTGCCTTTCGAATCACGGAGGAATTCGAGACAATTTGTTTTTGGTCACCCATCCGGACCGCATAGTTTACGTAATCGAAGACAGAGCGTGCTAAGCCACTGTGCCGTCGAGCCACTCAATACAAATCCCTTCCTTTGTGAATCCCAATCACTTTGGGTAAATTTATTAAATGCACAAGTCAAATTAATTGGCTAAAATTTAAATCGTGCAACGAAGTATACTGTTATTTATACCTAAAAATATTAATTTGTTTGCTACTTCAGATTCATATAAAATATTTTTACAAATTTATAAACTAAACACAATTATTTTTGACAATTATCTATTTTTGACCTGAAAGTATAATGTGACCTGAAATAATAAAGTCATATTGATAACGATCCGAGTTCGATCTTTTACTTACATACCCATGTTAAGCAAACCAATTTATAAAGATGCCTAAAGTTGTACAGTCAACTCTTCAGACTACCCAAAACTGTCAAATTTCTTCAATCGATTGTCAACCTTACCTTGTTGGCAGTAGAGCCAAAAGTCGACTGCGAAAATTTAACATTTTGTGGTAGTCTGGCGTGCTGTTGTCTGTACGTTATAAATAGACTCCATAATTACCGGATAAACGAACCTACGGACTATAACTAGATCTGAATTAAGATAAATATTTATCGCCTAATCTGTTGGCTGCGCATAATAGTTACATAAATTGCAAACTATTGTTACATTATTTTCATCTGGATAACAATAAGCAAGTGTCGTAATAAAGCTTAAAAATGTATTTTGTATCGAATTATCGGTCTGGAGGTACGGCACCGAACCGTAAAAATCTAACTAGCTACTTATTAAGTGGGTTATCCAATTTGTATATTCTTAAATTAAATAATTGGGTTATTTGTACCTATACAACTAATCGCCGTCGCCAATGAAGCCGCCTGTCGATCATTATGAAACTTTCCATAAATATTTTTGTTGTACCTACAGCATGTCAGAATTTGACACCAAATTTAAACTGAATTTATCTAATATTTAAAATTGAAAGGCCTATCATTAATAATGCCAACGACATACCAATAATCATCCGAATTATTTCAATCCAGAATTGGCCTAATTAGGATGATTATTGGAAAAGAAATTGGTTCGAGAAAATAAAAAAATAATTCAAGCTATTCTAGGGGCTTTAACAATCGATTGCAGAGCAAAGTCTTACACCCGTATTTATAAACATTACTATGAGGTGCGTTAACGCACAGGGTCCCACCTATTCAAACCTATTCTTAGACAATATTTGAGTGACAAAACGCATTGAGAAATGTCATACTTCGCACAGTGTTGCTTCTTTACTTATACAAGTATTGTTTGTGAATACGTGTGTTATATTGAACGACGTAATAAACTTTAGATTAAGTACTATTACTCAACCACATTACCGAAGAAAGTGGCATCTGTTATGTTGGACTATAGTGTTCCGATACTTGCAAACCATTCTATCAATACCACTGTATTCAAGTTCCTGATTGTCTAATAGTTCTGACGCTGTACCATTAGGTACCTTATGCGATGTTATATCAATCAGGAAATATTAATTATCTATAATTAATTAACTCTATACCGCCAATTTTGTGAGCAGGTGCCTATTACAAATCTGATTGACCTGAACATTTTCAATTAATAATTATCTTCATTTACATACACTGGAGAAAAACACGCATATTAGGCTCGCTGCTGGTCGGTTTGAAGGATGGTAGAGATATTAAGGGCCGGTTTTTTAATGCATAGTTAAATCAACCAATTGTTAAAAAAAAATTACTAATGTTTAAATATCAGACTGATATCTAAACATTAGTAACTAAATTGTCACTAATGGTTAAATATCAGTCTGATATTTAAACATTAGTAACAACTTTTTACAATTATGTAGTTGAGTTACCTATGCATCTAAAAACCGGCCTTTAGACTGATATAGCCAAATCCAATCTAGATAAAAATTGGCAGGCAATTAAAAGCAGTGGCATAGCGCGATTATGTAAAGTGAGCAATATTCGCTACGCCTACCTCTTCGGGGATATAGGCGTGATTTATGTATGCATTAGGTGCATGACCAATAATTTTATTTTATATCTTTATAAATACTTAAAAAAAAAAACTTTATTGCACAACTATAATAAAACTGTACAATTGGCGGACTTACAGCCATATGGCATTGTCTACCAGTCAATCAGTAAGGTGAAATCTAGAGATAATAAGGAAGCAAAGCATAATAATAATGCACTGACTAGCTATTTATAATATAAAATACATAAATGAGGCACAAAAATTAATTATCTCGAGGTCTTCCGTGCTTCGGAGGTCCGTTCGTCCCGAATACATCTATAGTCGTTACGCCACCAATTCGCACTGGGCCTGCGCGCTGACTTATGGTCCATCCTTCCTATATTCTTCCTAACATAAGAAAAGCCCGATCCTCAGGAGTGGGACTTAAAAGGGCTGGTGATGATGATGATGATGATTCACCAAAACCTATGCGGAGACCAAAGTCTTGCTGTAAAATAAAAGACATATTATATAATGATGTATTTTCTGTACCATCATCCATCCATAAGGAAGCATTAGGACCACTAAACTGCTGGTGATGATGAAAACTGAGGTATTATATGTATAACATAATAATTAAAGGACATCAGGCATTCTGGTCCAAAACAAAATTGCGCAGCCAGAGCTTAGAATATTTCCAATAGCTAGGTTATGTAGACCTTAAACTAATTCTATGAATTTAGCACTGTAACTGCGTTTTTTGAGTTGTTATTTAAGTTTTCGTACTTAACTCATAATAAAAGTGGTATTAAATAATAATGAGAACTGAATAGGTGATTTTCTCTTTGTACAGCGGCTAAAGCCATCTTCGAGAATTTGGAAGTACTATCTTTCGTACTGGAGCCTCTAACACTCGGGACTATGGGTACTCAGAAGCCTTACCGATTCAATTTCGAGCAATACGTGCAAGAGGCGAGAACTAAAATGCCTACAAGGAAAGCTGCAGGTATAGTAATTTTCAATAATAATATGAATCTCTAGGTAAGGACTCATAATAAATTGTATTCAACAAAATGCAATACAAAAAAGTGTAGTTTGTTTTTGTCATCATATTCGTGCCCTGTACCCAAATACCTAGAGTAGGCGTAGTATGTTAACTATTCCATTTATAATATTATCTCTTAACTTGAACATTTTATAAATTGTAGAAAAATTAGTAATAATAAAATAAATGTTAGAATGTAAGAAAAAGAAAATTGTGGCTAGAAAGGATGCAGAGGACGCGGGTTCGATCCCCGCATCATGACTATAATTTTTCGGACTTTTACTAGCCGCAACTTTCTTACATTCATATCGATTTTCTTATATTCATGACATCCAATCCATACTGTTCCAAGTTTTCACTTAGATTTATTAGTTGGCCGCCTATCAGACGCTAACCCTCTTTGTGTACGCAGTTGTTAAGGTTTGCCCTCCACCATTCGAGTGCACCTTAGTTCTTACTGGCAGGTAATTTCCTTTAGTCGACTTTATACGACATCCGTAAGAAGTCTGGGCTGGCGATGCTTTCGGTCCCAGGTCAGCATAGAAGACAGATAATTTTATGAATAAAATAAACACTGTCATACTAAGTTTGACATTAGTCTTGGAGAAAACTGCAACTAGAAAAAATCATTAAAATCATTACCGCCTTTTTTCAACCAGTAATATCGCACAATTATGCATATCATCACTTCAAATTGTATCCAAAAAACCCTGACATGCTTCGCTTGAATGGAGGTCGTGTTTTTTAGTTCCTCTCTTGACCACAGTGTGGCGCTGTTCGAAATCGGCCCAAATTTTTAACAAATAGAAGTGAAAGCTATTTTAACCTAGTTTCATGGATGTATAATTATTGCACAGCCATGTGGTGACACCCAGAGCAGAATACAATTGTCACCACCCCCTATCTTTCTCGTGGGTGCCGTACAAGGCTAATGAGGGTAGGTAGAGAGAGACTGCGATGAGTAAAGCTACTGACAGACATACTCATTACTAGCATGAAAGCATGCCACTAATGAGCAAGTGTTACTTTGTAGCATGTGTGACTAGGCGTTGTTAGTAATGAGCATGCCCAAAAATCAACAGTCGTTTGATTTTTGAGCATGCAAACTACTTAATTTACCTCTGCCTACTCCTTCATGGCTAAATAGGCGCAGTTAATTTAGGTATTGCAACCATTTCAGACGCTTGTATGATGCAGCTTTTAATATCGGCTATGGAGACACAAACAACTCAAAGAGACGAATCCTGTGAAATGACTCCTGAATGCAGAACTCAGTTGATGCAGGGCTCTGGTCTCGCTTTTCAACAAACGAGCAGGGTCCGCGCGGCGGTTTTAGCCAAGCTCTTCGAGTGTATGGAAGGCACAGACCTCGCAGCTTACATATACAAGTTGTGCATACAAATTTACAAGGAGACAAAATCCTTGGAAGCTTGGGACCATCCATCCGGAACTAGTACCTTATTTATGCAACAGAGTAAGAAGTGCACTATTTGAACCTTGTGAAAATTTTATTTTAAAATTTAAATTACGGTATAAACAAGAATTTTTCAATTTAAATAAAAAAAACCTTGTAATATATTTGAGACAGACTATTAAGACAACTATTTCTTATGAAAATATAGTTTTTTTAATTTAATTGTAATTGAAGTTAAAATACTCTTAACAGCTTTGATAAAAAGAAAAAAAATATTTACAATCACGTCCTTTCAATCGAAGAAAGTTTTTGTTTTATTAATGAGTTTACGTCTTAAAGAAAAAAAAATAATTATTATTAATCTTTTCAGTATTTTATTGTGCGTCGCAAGGATATGGAGAATTCATAAAACCTCGTTGGATGAATAAAATAATATCATGGCAACAACCAAAGGGTTGTTACTCAGATGACCGCCAACCATTCCTACGTTTGACTGGATTTGTGGGACCTGCCTCTGCCCCACCGCCTGACGAAAGACAGGTATAAAGCCTATTTGGAAAATATTACCAATTTAAAACAATGGTTAAAAAGTTCACAATGGTTAAAAGGACAAACAAGATAACATAGAAAAGGACGATCATTCTCATTGTTTACCAACTCGATGATAATGCTGAACTAAAAAATCATGATGCCCTCTGTGTTCAACATACAAATTGTCTTCTATTCTAACCCTTCAAATTGGATATAGTCATACCGTAATATGACATATTTCTGATTTGTAAAATATGTTATTATTATCTATAGTCACTTATGAGATGACATTGCATAAGGAGTTGAAAAAAATTAAGGTATTATACATTATTTTACAGGAAGAATACAGAGTGAAGAAAGCTGCTACTTCAGAAGGAGGAACATGCAACTCCTTAACTTCTGCAATGGCACTTGGTTCTTTGACCGTTTATGTCAGAGCACTACTAGAAACTGATCAGGCGTTTCAGTACGATGTACTAGAATAATGGCTTGTAAAACTATTTCACTATAGGTTGATTTTTAAATCATAATAACTTTGTAATGTATGTAACAAAGATATGTGCATGTAAGTTTGGGCTTTGCTGTATTGCAGGCGACGTTTAATTTATATTAGGTAATAATAGGACTGTTAAGATTCTTTAGAGTATTTAAAAATATAACTTACTGGATTAAATAGATATAATAAACACTTTAAAATAGCGGTTTTAATTTTTGTGGTGTACCTCTAAATTGAAAACCTTTTTTTATTATTTAAAAAAAGGTGTGTGTCATACACAAGCACAAGCATATTATTGATTTCCTAATGTCAAACAAAAAAATTGTAGCATATCCAATATGAATGTAATTAATAAACTGTCCCTAAATGTATGTTCTTTCGCTAAATTACTGTCCAGATTACAATCAGGAACGGCTCAATCTACGAAACCACCTATTCCAGTCTTTGGTAAGTGGATTAGAACAACAGAGATAAACGCACTTTGAGAACAATGGTCAGATGCGCTATTTAATGACCAAAACGTCGTAGCGAACTTTATGGTTAATATTTATGATGGTGATCATCATATTAACAATAAATATAAATTTATTGATTCAGGAGTAGAAGGCCGTTACGTATCTGCATTATACAGTGCAGCTCATCAGACGCAGCAATTAGATGATGTGGAGAAACACCTAAGATCTTTACAGAAGGAACTTCTGAAACCTACAGTAGTTGACTTTATAGAAACTAGTATGATTTCTAGAACAGCTAAGGCTAAATTGATGCAGGAAGTCGGACAACAAGCTGGTAATTTTTTTTAAATTATTATATTTCGTAATAATAGAAACATTATCTATTTTTCATTTTAATTTCAACATTATAATATAAATGTTAGAAAAAATAGTACAAAAATGGTGGTTAGAAAAAGTTCGAAAAATTATGGTCTTGATAAGGGAATCGAACCCGCGTCCACTGCAATCCGGGCAGTTGCCTAAACCGCTCGGCCAATCAAGAAACTAATTAACTTGCCGAAATTTCTCTAACCTTTACACTTCACGTTGTAACAAATATTATCCCTTTCAACGGGCTTTTAAACTTGTAACGATATTGGTTTACATTAGAAATTAAATCCTTTTCGATTAGATTCGATACAATTGGCTGGATGGCTAGTCCATCGTTATTAAGTACAAAATAAAGAAATAGATTCATATCACAATCGTTGCTATCGCAAACGACTGGTATGGGTCTCACCATTTTTAGTTTAAAAATCTGTATTAGGAGAAGATCGGTCTTCCTAAGAGCATATATAAGGCATTATAGTAAATAATAATGATGAATAATTAGCTGAAATACGTAACCAAACGTACCTGCCTTAGAAAACTGAGCTCTTGAAGCGATGTTCTTATAATTGAATAGTCGTGCAAGTATTTGACGCCTAGTTGCCCCGAAGCAGCAAACATACGCTGTAGTACTATTTGGTTTATTATTGGTATAATGCCTACGTAGAGATAACCGCTGGATACGCTTAGTTTTGCCTGTACAGTTAAACAGCAACGGGCAAAAATATCAAAATTTATATTTGTTCGGTTACCTAGGTATACACACTCCGACTTACCTGTAAAATTCAACTGTATAGGCAAACCTGTCACGTCCACCCTACTCTGTATGCATGGCTGGCTATCCATTATCTCAGCGCTAGATACTATAGCGTCTTCGACATTTTGATGTTATCATATACCAGCCCAAGTAAAATGCTTGGTCCTCAGTAGTCACTAACTGTTAATTTATAGGAATGCCTGCCACTGCGGTTAACTTTTTGGGCATAGTAGCCGAGAATGGCCGCTTAAAAATGTTGAGGCGCATGATAAACATGTTCCTTGCTGTCATGGTGGCCCACAGAAACGAGGCTCTATGCGAGGTTATAACAGCGAAGCCTCTAGAAGGCAACGACCGGAACGCTCTGATGGAAGCTTTGAAGAACTTTCTAAAAGGCGGAAAGAAAATCCAACTCACTGAGAAAGTTGACCCCTCAATCATTGGAGGTATGATTGTGGGTATTGAAGATAAACACATCGATATGAGCATCGCAAGGAAAATTCAAATGTACACTGACATATTGCAAAAATCCGTATAAATTTGAACCTGCATGTAATAATAATGTTTCACAGATAGTGTTTTTAATTATTGATGTGCCGGGTGTGGATAGAATAAAACCTGTGTTTAGGTAAATAAACGTTATTTTATTTCAATCTAAAATTATAGTCACCATAAGATATCCTTCATTTTCAATGTATTTAGTTAATAGTTAAATACTATCTAAGCTTTAATCACAGTTGGATTTAAAACGTATAAAAATTAAATATTATATAACAAGTCAAAAAGAACATTGAATTTAACATAACAAACAAACACATGTGTTTTAGTCTGACTCCGATATTGTTACATGCCTGGTACGTATTGATGGATTTTATAGCTTAATTTTATTTAATACTTATACGTAAATATTTATCAAATATATTGTGGTTCCACCATGCTTAAACTGTCTTGAAATAATATACTTCAAGCTAAAGAAATTGTAAAGTATAACAAACATCTATAAATAGTATAAAACATATTGTATTTAATGGTAAATAAATTAACACCTTTTTATGTAATTATATTAATAATGCAGTCTATATGGCCAGTGGTGCCACATACGCGGGTTGAATATGTGGTCAGAAACCGCACGGAGCTCTAGAGATAAGCGACAGCGCCATACCTTAGCGTCGTATGCCGATATCCACCCGTCGGTATGATAAGATTGGCATGGTGACCATACTCCCGGTCCTTTGGGGATTGAAGGCATGGAGAGTTGTTTAGTAACTTGGTAATCTTCTCTGCGTGTATTCTAAAGTTAACCCTGTTGCTGCTGAGAGATCCAGTCATGACTCTTTGGAAGCTGGACGTTAGTACCCACAGTTCTTGTTCTCCTTTGAGGTTGTTGATGACTTTCACTCCACTGGCGAATTGGAGGGTCTCTGAGTTTTCGGCGACTTTGTGGAAGTTGCTGGGGGAGAATTCTGTGGCAGAGTTCCAGCACCAAAGGCTCGGTGGGTCCATGATGCCGAAGTAAAGGACTCCGTTGTTGTCCATCGCCTCCGCGGCAGATTGGTTTGGTCTTTCTTCTGGGAACACCTGAAATTATAAAAAAAATATATTTTGTTAACAAAGACGTCACTTCGTAAACTTATTAAGCTAGTACTATTGCTTCTACTTTACGAGGAGCTCGATAGCGCAGTGGTATGGCGCGCTCCAGCGATGGCGTAAACTAAGCAATGTTCGCTAAGGCCGACATTGGATGGTTTGTCAATATACACACAAGGGAAGGGGGCCCAAAGCGGGCATGCTGCCTAAAGTGGGTACACTCTTGTATAACACGATTTTAAAAACCTATATATACCCTTATTGACTGCTGGCCCGTAATGTAGAAATAAATTTCTAACATCCAAAGCAGATATTTTTACAAATACAGAGCATTCGGTTAAGCTTGGGTTTGATTTTGAATGTTAGAAAAATTCTTGTGAAGAACAAATATTTAGAACTTTTAGTCAAGGACACTAACCAGTTTGAAACTGGTTAGTTGAGACTGGTCAGTTAGTTATTTTGTTAAATTTTGTTGTCTATATTTTGTCAAATTATATTCTTTTTTATTATAAAACGGGTTAAGTATATCGAATTGCTCACGTCAGTAACCTAACCTAACCAATTTAAGACGTACCTACAAAGCACACCACAAATACTGTTTGTACATCAAATACATGTTTTAATGTTTTTTTTTGATAAGCAGAATAATATTCACCTTATAAAACTACAATAGTTAACATAGGTTCATCAACAACAAAGATTTGTACTTACATTGATAGATTCTGGGCTCGCATTAGGGTCGCTAATGAAAGATTCATTGCGCAATACACTGGTGCGGACTACATTTTCAGTTGTGGCCGCCAGCGAGTGGAAATACAAGTAGCGGTCGTGTCTCCTCCTGTAAGGCGACAGAGCCATGCCCAGCACGCCATCCATAAGATCGAAGCTTTCGCCTGAATGAAACAATTACTTGATAAGTACCTCTACATAATTATGATTATTATCATACAGGAGCAGTTTTCTACAGCCGCATGGTGATGGCAGAGTAGAATACAATTGTCACCACCCCAAATATCTCCCGTGGGTGTCGTACAAAGCGACTAAGGATAAATCAGTGATGAGGAATGGGCACTAATGGGCAGCAGCGTCCCTCTTATACCACCTAGCAATAGTACTGCGACTTTTGTGATAATTGTATAATTGGCAATAGGCTCGCCACATGGGATCTAACATAATTGGCGAAACGTGGGTTCACCTCTGCCTACCTCTGCCTATCCCTTCGGGAATATAGGCGTGATTTATGTATATAGTTTTCCGTAGTATGTAGTTTTCCACTGCGAACTTTTTCTCTCGTCGAATCAGTATATTAATAGGACAATATTACTCCTTGGAGGAGGCCTATGATCAATAGTGGCCGTCACTTAGCTGAAATAACGATGATGATGATTGCAAAAAAAAATGTCATCAAAATTTCGAAAAGAGACTTGAATTTTTTAAACTTCTTTTTCATTGTTATATTGTTTCTAACTATATTTATTATATTCAAATAAAAACAGTATTTCTTTTAAAATTATTTTTTGTTTAAAAAATAGGGCAGAATATTCCGAAAACCGATATAGTACCTAAGAAAACCGTTGACGATTCTGGTCAACCTTTCTCTGAATTTCTCTTTGTACCAATAGAACATGTGTGTACTAAATTAATGACATTGAGGCTTCATCTTGCAGGACTGCAATTTTGAGTTGTATCTCTTTGGATTTAAGACGCGATATACCTACTTAGGTATACATCAGAATCTAGTGCTTTTTTTATTTCTTTTTTTTTATTTTATTTTTATTTACATTCACACTTATCATCTAGCCCAAAGTAAGTAGCCTAAGCACTTGTGTTATGGATACTAGATGACGGACATATTTTTAATATGATTATGTATATAAATGTTGAAAACATACTACATAAACATATACACAACCATGACTCGGAAACAAACATTTGTGGTCATCACAAAGTTTGCTACCAGGATTCGAACCCGGGACCTCTTGGCCAATACCCAGCAATCTGAGCATTCGACCAAGGCGGCCGTCAAACAGTGCTTGTACTTGATGTTCTATTTTGGACAATTGGTAATGTGACTGTATGGATGTTCTTACCGTCAATAGTGAAGGTGCCATGCTGAGGATATGGGAACATGAGGCGATGCGTCACTCGCCACGAACGATTGTTAGCCACGTCAACCACCAAGATACTGAAGCCCGAGACATCGGCCACGTATACAAACGTACTAGCACAGTCGTTGACTCCAGAACTCACCACATCTACGACCTGAAAAAGGGTGCAACATTTAAAAGTCTTTGCAGTATTATTATAATACTAGTAGTTGCCCGCGGCTTCGCTTCCCTTCTCCTTCTAGCCTTCCTCGATAAAAGGGCTATCCAACACAAAAATATTTTTTCAAATTGATTCAGTAGTTCCCGAGATTAGCGCGTTCAACTAACCTAACAAACAAACAAACTTTTCAGCTTTATAATAGGACCAGTCCATGATGTCAATCTAGACTTATATTGCCTGCCTCTTCCGTTCATATCGGTCAGAAGCCATTCACCTATTAACTCTCTATTCTATGATCAATTCCATTTTGTATTTGTATTAGGTATAACATTACACCGAAAAGGATGAATGAGAGTGTTGAAAAATTTAAGAAAGAAACATATCGAGCGAGTAATGTACAGAGGGAGTGGTTGAAATGAAAACATTCCAATCCCTATTGTTGCTCTCAAGGTCTCGGCTTAGATTTCAATACAAAATAATTTGTAAAGTAAATAATTAAAACAAACTGTCGATTTCCTATGACAGGCCAGATAGAAGAATTTATGGGAAAAGATTTAAAGAAATTTGCATCATATGATTCATAGAAAGTTAAAGTTTACTTGATATAAAATGTACTTACCGGAGTAATGAACAGCGAGGTAGCTAAGTAGTTAGAGGCGTTAACGACGTGCCTGTAGATTAACGTGTCGGTATTCAGATCGAAGGCCAGTAGTTGTGGAGGACAGTACTGTTTTTCCCCGATCTTCCCAGCATCCATCACCCATAGCCTGTTGCATTTATCAATCTGAAACGTAGGATAGTCAATTATTGACATTACCAATATTATCATCAGTTAATTTAAAACCTTACGCAAACATCTTTAACTTTCTCTTAAATGCGCGCTTTTTAAATAGATTTTTTTTATACAGAAATCACTCCTATTTGTTCCGGAAGGGGATGGCAGAGGTGAATTAAATTATTTTAGGTCCCATAGTCCCATCTAATAGATGGTGAGCCTATTGCTATCTATTGGACCCATAGATTGCAATATATTGCCATCGCTGTCGTTTGGTGTGCAGGAGCCTTTAGTCGCCTTGTACGTCGCCCGCGGGGGACAGCGGAGGGAACAATTGTATTTTGCTCTGCCGTCTCCACACAACACTTACTAAATACCTCAGAATCAGAGTAAGAATATTCAAATACAACATACGATTTGGTTTGAAAGTTAATAACACTACGTATATTTTATTTGCCATCTTCGGGCTTACATAAATGGGAATGCTATGGTCGTAAAATTTTAAGTATAATTGGGTATTTAATTCTGTGCATATTCTGAATACTAAACATTAATCTAAACTACAAACTAACTTGTAACTATTAGGCGTAAGATACATTTAAATTATAGCTGCTTTATGAATGAAAAAGTTTACTTTAACCTAGCTCATTCCAGGTTTAGCAGTGTGTAGTACTCCTATTTAATATTTATAAAGATTTTAATAATAATAATTAAATATTTATTATTTAGGCTTCAGGGGTCCTATAGATACGGCACACATATTATGAGAACGTCATACCGTCGTTGTCAACTGATATGGTGCACTTTTTTAAGATTCCAACATTTTGAATTTAGCGGGTAGTTCACTGCCCTGCATCTATCGCATGAAAAAACTGCTTGTGCATGTGCTTATGGACAATATATGTCGGACTACGACCTACTAATAAAGTACCTATGCTAGTACTAGTAGTAAGTACCTGTGCAGCGGCTAGAACATTGTCAAACATTTTTTTTTGCGAATATGTCAAAAGTATACTTTTCGCACACAGCAGATTATGGTTTGGTAACTATATTAATTTTCACTAGTCAGTCAAATTATAATAATATTATTTAAAAAAATACTTACAGCAGTCCTGAAGACTGAGGTCAACCCGTTGCAGTTGTAGCCCTGATTGTCGTGCCAGGAGTAGTCAGGGTAAGCTGAGATGCGGCCTTGCTCGTCCACTGTGCCCAGGGTCACGGGTCTCCCCTCGTCGAAGCGGGGGATGGTCACGAAAATACGGGAACCTTGCCTCCCTGCACAAATGCAAAAACCTCTTAGGGCCGGTTTTTTTATTGTTAAAAATTGTTACAAATGTTCAAATATCAGTCTGATATTTAACAATTAGTAACAATTTTAGTTAAGGTTACTAATGGTTAAATATCAGATTGATATTTAAATATTGTGCCGTGTGGTGACGGCAGAGTAGAATACAATTGTCACCACCCCAAATCTCTCTCGTGGGTGTCGTACAAGGCGACTAAGTATAAATCAGTGATGAGGGATGGGCAGCAGCGTTCCTCTTATACCACCTAGCAATGTACTGCAACACTTTTGTGCCCGATATATGGCCATAGGTCGCCACCTATTATATGGGACCTAACATAATTGGCGAAATGTGGGTGCTAGTTCACCTCTGCCTACCCCTTCGGGGATATAGGCGTAATTTTTGTTTGTATGTATGTATGTATTTAAATATTAGTAACAATTTTTAACAATTGGTTGAGTTAGCTATAACAGGCCCTTAGCAGCTCAGGAAAAAGAAGAGAAAGAGAGGCTTGTTTGTGTCCTCTAGGATGTATCTCTTTTGACAGTGTCCGGGCTACTGGCTACTTCAACGAATGATAAGTAGGTATGCTTTTTCTACGATAATTAGTCCACAGTATGTGTTCTTGAATACTATTATTAGGATACCGCAGGACTTATGTCACTCGGTCCATTTATCGTGCTATCCTTACCAAAACAATTAAATTGCCTTAATTTATTTCGTTCGTTTGTCCTGGAGGCAATGGCGTAGTAAAGTTTGAGCAAATTTGAAAATGAAATTATTTAATATGGTACAGTTAATTCTGACTCTTATTTGTTGGTGCGACGACTTATTTTAACAGTATACTAAACTTACAGTTAAAATAAGTCTTCATATCAAAAAAGAGGTTTATTGCAAATACTCTGCCAGGTAATATAAAATTTAAGATTGTGGCTTACTAATTACTACTTACAGAGACTTTCGTGTGTAGTGGCTAGGTTTCTGTGTTAAACATTACTAAAAATACATACTAGGAAACGGTTACAAAGTGCTATTGTATTTACTTGAGCATTTGTTAACCAAAGAAGTGGGTTCTTGTTACACAAGGAAGTTGTATGTAGTAAAGTATATTCTTAAGACCACAGGTTTTAATGGAATAAAAAAATAACTAAAAATATAGTAATAAAAGAAAAACAGTTTTTTTCGCTTTACTTGTGAAAAAATATTCAATTCATTAATACACAATAACCTCGTTCCTATGAATGTACTAAAAATGCTATCCAAAAAAAAAAATACCTTGTCTATGTTGAACGTCCACGTCTATGGGCACTGAATTGCCGGGCACATAGAATCTGCTGTTCTCGGCATGTCTTCGCACGTCCTCGTCAGGAAAATTGAACTCCATCTCCGCCCACTGCCTGACCACGCGTAGCTGCTTGGCAGCGCCAAACGCCGGCCAACAGCACGCCAGGCAGTAAGACAGCAGGAAAAACCTCTCGAAACCTTGAGACATTTCTGCTTTGAACTGGTCTAACAAATGGGGATCTGAAAACATAAAAATATTAAATTATAAAATGTTTTTAAAGTTGATTAATAGGTGCTCACGATTAACAGATTAATAAATTGTATAGGTATAAAGCTCATTAGAAAACAGAGAAGTAGATTGTAATTTTTTACATTTTAAGATATTTTGTGGTCTGTCGTTTTAGGACCAATAACCTCTACACTTAGAACTTGCTTCCTAATCGTTTTCTCTAACATTAAATTATGTCGGTACACATCAACAGCATGTCAGGATAATATTTACAATAAAATGTAACTTATCTAATTAACATTTTGCATAGTAGTTGATACGGAAAAACGAAAGTCAGGGAGTCACAAAAATTATATTTAGAAATAATGTTCTCTTGTTAATTATTATTAAATTGTTTTTTATTGTAATTGAAAAAAGATTTTTTTTTTAGTTTTTTGCTAATTAGGTACTTATATTATACTGTTAGAAGGAAGTGCACTTCCAATGAACTGTAGTAATATTCTATTCGTACCGACATGACTCATATACCTAAGCTACATGACTACTCATCATATGAAAATCTGTTCCAAACGGGGAACGAAGCCGGATCCTCTAACACTCAGGGCCACTGACCGTCCAACCGGTCATCTAGTTAATTGATAATCGGCTCTATGTATATGCCTAACTGAATACTGTTGTAATACTCGTAGTTTACGCATCAATAGATTTCACATTGACAATAGCAAGTAGCAACCGAATCTAATGAAATGTGCCAATATTGAGTTACTACTACTCCAGTTATTCATAAAAATAAAGAATATAAAAAAGAGACAATTGAAAAAGGAACACCATGATAATAATAATATACATTTTTTGTAGCCGTTTGAACGAAATTATGTGATGTTTTCATTAAACTAATAATCATTCATCGTTGTATTACGTTGTGGAATATGGTTACCGTAATTAAAATTTAAATCTGTACTAATGTATGATTATTGCGTTTAAAATTGTTGGGGGAAAAAAATTGTATCACATATTTTATTTATGTCTACTTAATGTGTATTTTATTGCGCAGTTTTCCTGTATCGATTGCGGTTAACAATGAATGAATTAAGCATATTTAATAAAATGAACCTTAAAAATAGTAAAACTAGCAACTAGGTATATTAATTAAACATGATCGATAGTAACAGTGGTAGTTAAAGCCTATCATGAGATTTTTTTATTTCGATATAATGTATAAAAATGTCTACGTTATTGCTTTTTTCTATCAATCCTTAAATACTTACTTCAATGCAATTTTAATCAGACTGCAAAAATATACAGGGTTATTTTTAAAACACCAAAAACCTTGCAGGGGTAGATAGCTAACATCATAAGCAACAATGTTTGTTCTAAGACTTGGACACGTGGGAGTTGATTCATCTCTGCCTACCCCTTTGGGGATATAGGGGTGATTTATGTATTTATGTATATTTTATTGTCAAAACTCATGTAAAGGTGCCTCCACGGAAATGTTAATGTGGACACACATTTACATTTCTAGTTACATTTACATAGTAGAACAGTTTGTCATGACTTTATACTTTGAATGACTCGTATCAGTATCGCAACATTTTAACTTGTAATTTGTATAGTTTCCACTGACATTTGGCAATGAGTAAAATTTCAATCAATGATCAAAAAATGACTTTGTAGGTACATAAGTAAAATTGGTCTCTTGGGCGACTTTTTGTAATAAAGCTCTCTCACGATTGGATATAAGCAGAACGTAACTGGTTTTCAGTTCCAAACCAAACAACAATGAGTAATTATTTATTTCTTATGATTAATTACATGATTAATGATTTTTTTTTTCTGCCTGCCTTTAGCGCATTACAATACGTCCAGAAAACAGGACATTAATGACATGTTTACTTCAAAGCAAACATAAAATCGGTAATTTTCTGAATACACGTAATACATTATGTTTATTAACATTGACTTATTAACCCCTATATTTCGTCAAGTATGTTACGTCCCATGTGATAGGGGTGAGCCGATAGGGCCGAGAAAACATTTACCGTAGAAAAAAATCTGGTGACGCCATAGACATGGTATGGAATGAAAAAAAATATATTTCATAGATACCTACCAAACTAGCTTAACAATCACGAATTTTTGGCAAATTTGTCACTGGTCTTATGTTACATAGTACAAATTCTTTTACATTCATGAGCTTCTTCACTTTCGGCTTTGTTTCTTACGTAATAAGAGTCAAAACCAGTCCTGTGAAAACTGACGAACCATTGTACTTAATAGTCAAGAACATCAAGATAATTTAATAAAACTGGTTCTCAACATTATTTGCGAGTATTATGTGAAAGCTTTAGCAATATTAACGTTTTTGTGAGTGGGTCATTTAGAAGTGTCATCTGTCCAAAATTTTTATAATAAAGCTAAGTCCTATTAGTTAATTACCTACTACACTAATTATAGTGCTTCATTGAGATAAACAAATTAATTGTCATTCAAAATATTAAAGCCTGGGTAATTGAAGTAGATAAAAGAAGTGAACTTACAATGAAGTAGGTATAAATTATTTATTTATTTTTATTTATTTCATAATTGCATTACATGTTACTTAGTGACTAAACATAAATGTACAAGTACTAATTTTCACATGCACCTGGAAGGCATAGCAATAAAAAATAGAAAGAGGGGCAGACATTTATGTTATGTGTAATGTGAATGAATGAATAAAGTGATGGAATAGTAACTTTTTTTTACTAAGAATATTTTAAGGATTTTTACAAATTTATTTAAATTTTTTTCAGCTTTTAAATGTTCTGGTAATTTATTATAAAATTTTATTGACATCGGGTAGGGACCTGAGCTGTGTATTGATTACGAATGCATCTTCAGGGGGCCTACCGCCTAACTCGCTTGCTGATAGCCTGATGATAGCTTTAAAGCAATGTATTTCTTACGACTATCAATTTAGCTATTTTATTCCAAATTCATACAAAATCATTTGGTGATCACATACGATACTTACACATACGATATATTACGTTTTTTTATTCGAGTACATTTACGACTTGGAGGTCACTAACCTATTCAGCTGTTTTCCCCTTTGAAAACAAAATCGCTTTAAATACTGAGATTTCGAAAATGAAAACTTTGAAAATTGACCCTTTAATTTCCCAGGTGAATCCAATGTACAGTCAACAGAATGTCAAATTACAAAACTGTCAAATATCCTCAACTGATTGTGAACATTAAATTGTTGACTATACATCGCGCTATTGTAGCAAAAGTCGACTTGGACATTTATTGTCCAGTTAGTAAGTTTATCCATATCCATAATTCAAAATATTTAATTTTGGCGCGTTTCAATATTGTGATAGCAGCAGAAAATGAATGATGATAACTACACACTGGTTAATGACCAGCTAGCTAAATATAATATTATAATTATTTTTAAATTCCATAACCTCTAACTTTGATGATTTAGGAAACTGGTGATGCAGCAAAATGAATTCCAATTTGTTTATGAAATTTCAGATGTTAGCAATCGTAATCAGCGACATCAGCGATATAAAAATAAACTTTACATTTACACACCTGGGTTTAACACATAAAAATTGTTACATATAATAAAAGTATATTTGTAATGGGACCAAAAATATTTAATAAAATTCCGAATGATATAAAGAATGTATGTTTAAATGGCTTTAAAAGGAAGCTAAAAATATTTTTGTCAGATAAGTGTTACCATGTGAATGACTTTTTGACAGATAAATACTAATTATAACATTAATAAATTGTAATTTAATTTAATGACTTTAGTTGACAAATTGCATTATACTATCAATGACTTCTTTAAAGATTAGTTTTAGAATTATTGACATGGCATTGTAATTGTTATATTTATTGCAATTAATTGGGAGAATTATTTATAGATTAATTAAATATTTTATTAGTATTGTATTATTTTTTGAATCAATTTAAATTTATTTTAATTAATATTATGCATGACAATGTGAAGCTGTACTGAAAGTCATGAATCTGTCGTACGTTGTTGTTTAAATAGCCTCTTTGTCATTATTACCAATACATTTAAATATCCAAATAATTATAATATTTTCTTATATTTGCACGAGCACTACACATTTGAAATAAAACAACTTTTACGGATAAGACTCGCGTATAATTTGGTGTTTGGCATATTAATTATTTAACCCGACGTTTCGATCACTTTACAGTGGCCGTGGTCACGGGGGGATTGTTCCGAAACGTCGGGTTAAATAATTAATATGCCAAACACCAAATTATACGCGAGTCTTATCCGTAAAAGTTGTTTTATTTCAAATCCAAATAATTATTAAAAAATATTTATAAAAGTAATCGTTACCGTAGTGACTTAGCAACGATTCACACGTTGAAGATGGTTGATGATACATTCCGTAGTAATTTCTAAAATCACAGCAGAATCCACACAGAAGCAGACAGGATCTACTTCGAAAACGTCACCAAAAACAATTAAGAAAATCACTTTGACTATAATCGAGTTTATTTTTATACGTTGTTCATGTTCTAGTTGACATGAGTACAATGGAGTCGATATCTTTAAATCGTAGATATATATCTGCAGAGGGCAAAGGTATGCCAGAAGAAGTTGTAATATTTAGGGCGCGCACAAATACGGTTACATTTTAAAGTTGTTTTAATAACGGTTTACAGTTAAGAATCCGATTGAGAATGAACACAGGCCCCTGCGAAACGAAAAATATTCGTACGAACAGTATGTATCGGCAATTATCGAGCGAACACTATTCATTTTGAATTAATAACACATTTTATTAACCATTTACCGATCCATGTGAATGTTTTAAATGGTCTTTTACTTAAAGCTTGTTATATTTTTTATAAGTTATCAACGTGTCGCCTATCTTGACAAATCAACACGCGTAGCCTTTGCAAATTTTTGGTGTATACTGACCGGGACTGACTTCGACGGCGGTTTCGCAACGGTATCCACGCACTCTTTTGGTGTTTACAACAATGAATGGTTTCACTATAAAAGATAAATTTGCATTGACATTATTTATTGTCCACTAGTTACTTAGACCACACAAAATAATTCTATAGAAGAATTGGCCAACTCTTTCATTGCTTTTGCCAAAGGTCATTTGAATACTGCCGTTAATGGTTTAGACGATGAGATTATTGTAGGTTGCCTATAAATATGACACTATAAAGTTTAATATCTAAGCAAAATATCATTTAAAAACAATGTCCGTATTTTATACAGAAATGGTAACCTGTAATATCTGGCATTAAAAAAAACTATAATTTATTATTATTTTAATTTTAACATTATATAAATATAATAAAATAAGATAATAATATAGTTAATTTTAATATTTATGAATGAAAAATCAATTATAAACAATTTGTGTTAATAATACGATCTAAGAATTAAGATTTAATGAAATTATCTATATTAATGTTTAACGTAACAAGCACTATACGTTTGAAATAAAAGGGCTTTAACTGAATTAAGTCTCACTGTGACCACCGCCGCTTCTTAATGATCGAAACGTAAGCTTAATCAATAACAATGCCAAACACCTAAGTAACCTACGATCTTAATTATTAGTTATTTTTAAAATGTTTGTTAGATATTAAAATTGTATTTCCGCTACTTTATTAAGTCTAACCACTCGCGACTCAGAACGTATACTAGCAGTTGAACCTAAAACGAGTTAAAAACTCAACTTCGTCACTCGCCACGCCGACATTAAGTTACCTACTCTGACAAATTAACTGTTATTTCTTCAAAGGACAAAATAAGTTGAGGATATCGCGATATTCATTCTGTCTTAATCCATTTTGAATTTCGGGTTCAGTTTATAATAAGGGTGTTTCGTAGTGGCGTGTGTCGGAATTAAGATAAAATAAAAGAGAATCTTTAGATTGGTATGAATGATGCACAGTATACAGGTAATTGAATATATGGAAAGGAAGACGGCAAAAGAAATGGATGAATTGCGTGAGAGATGGCATCAATGTAAATGGAGTGAATGAGGAGTGACATCTAAAAGGAGTGAAAGGATGAAAAAAAATAGTGCGTTGACTCCTTATAAATTGCAATAAGGTCAAGAAGACTTTGAACCTTTTATGAATCTTTTTTAAGTCACGCATAGTAGAAAAAATATTTGTGATTGTTCTAATTCTAATTATCCAGTATGATGCTCTAATATCAATGCAAGGAAAACTATTTGCCTATTCTCTTGTTATTTGATATTTATTTAAACAATAAATAAATTATGGCAAAATTAAAAAAAATAAAATGTTATGTTTTATATCCCACATTAGGGGGCATAATTATTCGAATTTCTTCCGATCTATTATTATTTTCTAAAGCCGTCTTACAACCACCACCATCCACGAGTCATGCTAAAATTATGTATTGTGTAATAAATATGTTTATATTTTAACAACATTTCAACCTTTTTTAGGTATTTATGCTCTGGAACACTTGAAAAGCGTAAGTGATTTTAAAACTGCCCAAAGAGCGTAGTACGCATAAGCATATTGGAGTTTTCTGTATGGGATCTTGTGGGATGATTATCGCGGTGTCGTCTTTAATTATTCCATGGTAAATTATTGAATAATTCGACCTTACACGCTTCTCTCTATAAGTGTTTAGTTTCATCATCATCACCAGCCTTTATTGACCCCACAGCTGGGGCGCAGGCCTTCCGTATAGATAGGAGAATCTAGGGAGAATGGGCCATAACACACCACCCCTAGCCCAGTGGGGGGCATTGATGGCTAAAGTTTTTTTAAGTCTGTTAATTAAAACTTTAGTAAGGATAAGCATTTAGCACTCACACGTTGTTTGACTGTTGATATAATGTTTTTGTCGTATTGTGGCACGCAATAAAGATAATGGAATTTGAATACAAAGATTTCTAGTTTTTAATGCTAATGGTATCTGTGACAAGTATAAATACACTATTATTAGGTAGGAATTTATATGGAGTTGCTCTGTAATAATGTTAGTAGCTTTATAAATATTTTATTCTTCTGACATCAATATCGTTCTTTTATGAACATCAATATTGTGTACCAATAATTTTTTTTCTCAATAAGTTAAAAATATCAATATTTAATTCGGAAACTTGTATCAATGCGAAGCAATTATGTTTATTTTTTAAATTTACTCTGTTATAAAGAAAACTGTTATATTGAGGTGTATTTAAATATTTTATTTATACATTACCTATCTAAAATCTCGTACATCAATATTAATTAAACATAATTAAAAAATTATACAAAGGACATCCTCCATTTTGGCCCAAAATCAAACGTGCCGGGTAATAAAAAAGTGCTGTATTCTAACAGAACACGTCGGCCTTAGCATTTGATAATATGGCACCAAAGCTAAAACACCAATATTAGTAGTGCTATACAGGGAGGAACGTTGTGATGGGGCAATAAGGACAGCTACCATATCCCTTGCTGCCACGCGAAAATGGTCTTAGCAGACCTTTCCCAATTTTTTGAGTGATGACAATCGACATTCTCAGATTTTAGATAAAATTTACAGTTAGCGAGAAAATCGTCAGAATAAATCGTAAGAATTGAGATTTTTTTAAATGCTAATCGATCCCATTTCCATAGAGTATTAAAACACTCTTTGAGACCAACTGAGGTTAGAGTAATAAATCACCCACAAATCAAAGAAATTTTTTTTCATATATTTTAGTAGGGTAAAGACGATTTTCTCGCTGACTGTACATTTAATCAAAAATCTGTGAATGTCGATTGTCATCACTCAAAAAGTTGGGACAGGCCTCCTAAGACCATTTTCGCGTGGCAGCAAGGGATCAGGTAGCTACCCTTAATGCCCCATCTCAATTTTCCACTTTGTATAGCAGTACTAATCTTGGTGCTACAGCTTTGGTGCCATATTAACAAATGCTAAGGCCGACGTGTTCTATCAGAATACAGTACTTTTTTTTATTGGACGGCACTTTTGATTTTGGACCAAAAATGTATGAAAAGTGGAGGAGATGTCCTTTATTTTGCTTTATATATATTTTTTTGAACATTATAATAATACTAGCTTATTCGGTAAATATTACCAAAGAATAACGTACGACCTATTCTCAGACCTAACAATAACGGAGAAATTTTTTATAAAAATCGCTCAAGCTGTTTCAGAGGAGTTCCATAACAAACACCGACACGAGATTTTTATAATAAAGATTAAACTTTATCAATTCATACAGGTATCTAATACGATTAGAAGCAAACAATTTACCCAAATATTTTCTCACAAAACATACAAAAAACTACTTAACGATTCTTACCACGAGTGCATCGGGCAAACAATTCGTCACACTTATACTGTAATGGCATGATTACTGATCACCGTGGAAGAACAATAGCAGTCCACGTAGTAAACATTAAACGTCTATAGTGAAACTGATGAGAGAGATGAGAAGTATGTGAATCATTATAACGAACATAACGAGTTCTAAGACCTAAGTGTGTGACCTAACCCTGCCATTTTTTTATTTCTACGTGATAATATTTTAAAGCTGAAGAGTTTGTTTGTTAGGTTGGTTGGTTAAACCCGCAAATCTCAGAAACTACTGGTTCAAATTGATAATGTTGTGTTGGATTGTCCATCTATTGAGGACTGAGGCTATAATAACAACCGACATTAAGTCGAGCGAAGCCGTGGGCGACCACTAGTATAAAATATTCTTACGTCAAGTTCTTATTTCATTATCGGATAAGTAGTATTTTGCTTGAGTAATTGTTAGCGACTTGTAAATATAAATTATATATTTAGGAATTAATAAAATACAATTTTCAGCACCCCTAATCTCTCACTCTTTTCGCCTCATACGACATAAGGCAAAAAGAGTATCGTCTTGTCCCATTTCAAGGCAAAATATCATCTAATATTTCGGAGTAATGACAGACAGATCTAGGTATACGTGTATGTATTGAAGTTATTAAAACTTAACCCACAATCAAATGGAACCCAGACATTTTCAGTCTACGTGTTGACTTCTGATCTACCGAGCTCCTCGCTATAATACAATAGTTAATCGGGATCCATTAATAAAACAAAGCAAAAAAAACCATTTGCTATTTCTGTTCGCTGACTGTTATAAAAATGTAGTTTTTTAAGTTCTACATAAATTTGAATAAACTAAACTAGTAATAAAAAAGGGTTTCTGGGTTTCTGTCAACATGTGGTACTTGTTAAGAAAAATGATGGCATAACATTGTTTTTTTCAGCCATAAGAACCAGGAAACTGGTTAAATAGTATCATGAACAATGGCCCATCTTGAAGCGTGGCCAAAGTCACGCACAGTATAATTGACTTTTCATAATTATCCATAACTTCGACTCTGACTTAAATTGACGTCACCTTTCAATAAAAAAACCAAGAATACAAGGAAAATTAAATTCATTGGCCCTTAGAGACAAGTGAGACCTAAAAATATTAAAATAGACGATACGCCTAGATATAACTTGATAGGTCAACTGGATATGGAAATATATTGGAAAACGCACGTATGTATTTAATCAACATTAAAATTTGTCTCTATTAGTTATAAAATAATATAATAGTTGTAATATCAATAATACCTACGTTTAATATCATGCTTGACTCGTGGAAAAATATTGGAACTTACTTTGGCATACCATTTCGCACAAAACTCTTAGCATTCAAAGCAATACATCACGTTTTTGTTTAGATAATGTTTTTATAATTGAATCTGATACTTCTTCTAAGCAATAATTAGTAACTTTATTATGGATTTTGATATCATCTATCTCTCATCTATCTTTAAAAATGGTGCCTACTTAGTTCAAACGTGCTCATTAGACCATAAAAATAATTGAATTCGACATTGAACTTCAAAAAGGGTAATTTCAAGCAAATAAAGTAGGCGTGGGTCATTGACTTAAAAATAAGGACGATACGATACGATTTTTCGTACTTTTTTAACCACAATATTCTTTTTCATATTCGCTTGTCTGGTCCCGTGTTGAAGAAAGGGAAATAAAGAGCAGCGCTTTGGACTTGCAACCCAACTTTCGGATCAGAGACTCAGATCAGAGGCGTTACTCTGGAAGTTTATTTCGTTCGATCGAGTCTTTGCTTCTTTGTCGCTCTTATTTTAACACGCAGTGGCGTGAGAAAGACGGATACATGTGAGTTCGTTCGTTCGGAGTTTCAGAGTAGACCTCCAGATCAGTATGATCAGAGTGTTAACATGTTATATCTGTAGGATCAGAGACTCAGATCAGATCAGTATGATCAGAGTGTTAACATGTTATATCTGTAGGATCAGAGACTCAGATCAGATCAGTATGATCAGAGTGTTAACATGTTATATCTGTAGGATCAGAGACTCAGATCAGATCAGTATGATCAGAGTGTTAACATGTTATATCTGTAGGATCAGAGACAAATGTCAACACTTAGCTTCGTCACCCCAGTGTTGACATGTTTTGAAGGCGCCCCGTAAACCTACACATGAAACATGACCAAATCAAGCTGTTTTACAAATACAATACAAAATGTTTATTTCAGTAATGTTTTCTTACCAATCATATCGAAAATCTTTCCCAGAGCGAATTAATTAAAGAAAAACTGACCGTGTAATGGCTTTAAGAAAAGAGTAGATCGAGGGCTTTCTAAAAAAAATATGGCCACCATAGTACCGTTTTGGTCTTCTTTTCGAAACCATGGTGTAAAAAAGCCGTTAAATCGCAATAAGACTGAACAGATCTAAATCCATTCAAGTGTAATTCCGTGGACTAATGATTTGGTTGCAACTTTTTTTATTCATTTTATTTGTTCTTAGTTATAGTATTTCAATAGTGACAAGAACAAATATCTAATCGATTAACTTTCACAAATATAAAGATATATACTATCGATAGACTGTATGGCAGTAGCATGAAGTTATTGAGCCATACATGTTCCACATACACCATATAGTACCATAGAGTACCTACAATCCAATGGACGCGCACGTCTTAACGTACGAATCCAATTAATTTAAGTTTTAAACATTTATAGGTTTAGGTATATTTAGGCAGTGAGCAGAAAAACAAATAGGAAATAGTATATTTTCGACTAAGTTAATATTGTAACCTAAACTGCCAGTATCAGACTAGGAGATATACGTCTAAACTCTAAGCTATAGTAAGTATTACCAATTTTTTACTGACAAACCTAACAAAACTAAAACATTCTCGGATCATCTATAATTGATCTTTAGTAACAAAACATATTAAACACAAAAACTCATGATTGGCCATGTCATATCGTGTAATAACGCAAAGTTTTTTCGGTATGTATAGAACATTAATAAACGATTATTGTAATGTGTACAAAAAACTGTCTGTGTCCATTTTGTGGATGTAATACGAGTATCCATTGGGCTAATAAGCGATTCGTTTGCCACGATAAAACAGAGGCGTTAAATTTTATACGAATGAACAAACTGCGAACGATATTTTTGAATAAATATTTTAAGATTATTTAATAATAAAAAAAAAAACATTTGTATTATTAGAAGGTTACTGTCGAAGGTAAGCTATAAAATGTGTTAACATACAAATAGCACAACCTCCTCGTCTATTTGAAACATAGACAACTTATTATTTTTAGCATTGCTAAGTATCTGTCAAATTAAGTTAAAACCGTTACAGTTTATTATTATGCCGTTAACCTAACACTATTCAATTCCGCAGCAAAAGTTGCAGAATGCTATGTAAATATTTAAGTATTTCAATCGTTTGACCGATATTGAATATACAACTTTGAATTAATGTTCTATTAATTCCTGTTAAGTAAAATTTCCGCATCAAAACGCAATTTTTTCGACCTATCACTGAAAGATCAGTATTTCTTCTCCAGCTATAAAATTCATGATATATTAATTAAAAATTATTTGCTTATCTAAAAATGTTGCTGTGAATTAGGTGAAAAAATTTATAGCGACATTTATTATTGAGACAATATTTATTTTATAATATTTAATAGTGATAGTATAGGGGGATACTATTTAAAAGTGATAAATGTAAAATTTAATTTAAAGGCAAACATTATAACTATAGAAAAATAACTAAATTATTAAAATATAATATTGAAAATTTGATTATGCGTAAACAGGTCACAATGTGGAAAACAATGTCATGGTTCAACGAGTATCTTACTGCTACGTTTAATGATAACGTTATTTTATTTGATCACTAAACTAGAACACAGTCAATTCGTTCATTATTACACTGATTTAGTTTAACTTTTATATAAATAATTATAAATAAGAAGTGTATTTTTTTCTATGTATTGATTGATATTTATTTTCTGTTAGAATGTTCTTAAATCACTACATAAAACTGGTAAGTATATTTTTTTTGTAAAACTTGAAATAAAATTAGGTATGACTTACGTTTTCACAGATTAAACTCGAATCTTTTTTGTGTGATCGACCGAGCCGCCAATACCACAAGAGACGCGTGCTATGGCGAAACCGTGGCGGTTACTGAAGATAACTTTACCGGTAACGTTTTATATTAATTGGAATGTAAACAAATAGTGACGCATCTTTGGTAATTAGAGAATTCACACCCCTGCCGTGACGTCGGCAGTAATCACACCAAAAATACTAGGACTAACAGGAATTTAGTGTAGGTACTCCCAAATACAATATTATATTACTAAGACCCGCATTATTCGTAGGCTCCCAATACTGGTTTTTTTGGGTGAGTATTATTATAACACATTTGAGAGTTTGGCGCAGCGATGGATGTATTGGCTAATAAAAGTCTCCCGATTTTATAGCCTGATATAAGCTCGTAAAATGAAATTTATAGAGAAAAAAATGTCATAATGAAGTAACATAAAATATTTTTGTTACTCTAATACTTATAAGGTATTTGGTATATTTATTTTTACAGTTTACCGTTGTGTTATCAAATGAATACTTCTTCTTTCAGAGTTGTTATCTAATACTAGGTTGTTAAGTAATTCTTTCTTGAAAAGAAATACTACAAATAACAGATTTCATTAAAACGATCAATCCAAACACAACATGGCTTTTAAGCGTTGTGTGCATTGAAAATCCCATTCGTCACCTTTTCGGGACCCAATAGTATTTAATATTTTTATAACTTAGGGGAAGGTGGGCCAAAGCGAATTGCTAACGAACCCAGCGAGAATAACCATTATTTACACGAGAGGTTTTAGGCAGTATTTCCGCTCTAGGCCACCTTCTTCTAGATATTGTGCTAAAATCAATTGACGGAGTAATCTGTACCAATGTAATAGATCCTCCGCATATCCGTAGCCATGCACTTCGCTTTCCTTTCGTCAATTCCCAGAATGCCCAGCTTTCAGATACATACAACGTTAAGTTTAAATAGTTTTGTAAACATTCTTCCTATGTTTCGTTTGTATAGCATCGCAATACCTTTCAAGCCTAGATGGATGTTATACATGTCACAACGAGTAGAAACCAGCCCAAACACTGCCTAAAACGGAAACCGTTGCATTTAAAATCATATTAAAAAGATTACAAACTTGTTACCAGCGGGTAACAAGATTGATATATACCTAATCTTCATTATTTTGATAGATTAATTGGGTATTTTTCTAACATCGAGACACATCTGATTTGATGACGATTTAAGACGTATGCACCCAAATTTACAAGCGAGTGTTGGACCTAAATGCCACCCGATATGTTACATAGAAGTTTTTACTACAGTGTATCTGGGATTACCAATAGATACATCGCTTCAAAGGTCAATAGTTTTATAGCACGGTAGTCTGTAACCACAAGATCGTGACCTCAACTTAGAGTAAGCGAATAAGTTGAAACAGCCTCTCGGTCACTGTCGAGGAGAAGACGACAACTGGATGTCAAGGCGAGTACGCCGCATGCAGAAATATTAACACCATAACCGATCAGGCTGAGCCCGGCTAGTATGACCACCGAAACACGATATGATATAGCCATTTATCGCGTTGAACTTACAAAACTCATTGGATTTTTTGCATATAATGGCAATATAAATGGCCATATATTCAATTCGGCTTATTCAAACAATTGAAAAATTCCAAAGATTTTTGTAAGTTCAACGCGATAAATGGCTATATCATATCGTGTTTCGGTGGTCATGCTAGCCGAGCTGGTATATTTATTTAAACTGTTTTGCACACATATAGTACAAATGACGGACTTACCTAATTCCTTATGGCTCTCTACCAGTCGACCGAAGAGTAACAATCAGTAGGTAATGTGTAGCCGCCCTCAGAGACATCAATTAACTTTAAAAAGTACTTAATACAAAAAATAACTAAATCAAAACTAGACCATAGACCAGGCAAGAATAGGGACTAGTTTTGAATTGACTTTTTTGTGTATTAAGTACTCATTAAAGTTTATTGACGTCTCTGTTAAACTAAAACCAGGTTTAGCACAGTCCATCACCCTAATAGATTTCACACTTAAGATCTGCACTGTAAGATTAAAAATCGATCAGAGGATCGGTTGGTCTACAGAGTAACTAACTATACTGCAAACACAGTGCCACTAATTTACGTTGGCTGGCGGCTAAAATTAGAGCTACCTTCAATTTTGATATTTCTATGACACTCTTTGTTCAACAGCTTACTTATCACTCAAGAGGTTTTAATTAATAAATATTTAGTTTTTATTTTTATTGGCCTAATATTATTGGTTGCTTACTTTGACTAGAAGCTACATAATTAATCTAATTTTACTGAATTTTACATTTTTAAATCAAAATCTCAATCATCTCCATCTAATAGGTAAGAATTTTATTTATTTTACCGAATATTGACAGTATAATTTACATACATACATACACAAATCACGCCTACATCCCCGAAGGAGTAGGCAAAGGTGAACTAGCACCAACGTTTTGCCAATTATGTTAGGTCCCATGTAATAGGTGGCGAGCCTAATGCCTATTATTGATTCTGGGGTCACTGGCATAAAATAAGAACATACAGTGTATCCCTTTCCCTGATTATTGAGTGGAAAAGGACAGAAGGTAATTAAATGTAACTTATAAAAATGGCCTGACAATTTGAGAAGTATGCACGGAATGCATTCTCGGAACATCCTTCTGAATATAATACAAGTCATCTTACAGCATCATCATCATGCAAGTCCTGTTTCAATTATGTACAACTAAAATGGCCCGCAGATAAACAATTCCTGGTATCAATGCTCATCATTAATAATAACCACGATAAACTTAGTAAAAAAAATATAACAAAGGAGTACTCTTGCAATTCTTTGCTTTTATGCTATAATTTTTACAATTCCATTTTTAAATTTGACAATTCTTTAGCTAATGTTGAGCAACTTACATTACATTCCAGTAATTGATGGGTTAATAATCTGAGAGAATAATAATTATACATAATTATAATTATGTAGATAAAAACAGGCATGTCTAAACACGGCCGATGTGGTCGAAATGTGAGATCGCTGGCTATCGGTCAAGAGGTCCTGTGTTCGAATCCGGGTAGGGCCAAATGTTTGTGATGAACACAAACTTGTTCTCGAGGCATAGTTGTTGATATAGTATATTACAAATATCTTGTATTGTGTATTAAAATTTGTCCGTCATCTAGTACCCATAGAAAAAGTACTTACGTTAAACTTTGGGCTAGCTAGATGATAGGTGTGAGTGCAAAAATATATAATTTCTTGATATCTGCGAAGGGATGGACATGTCTTATTTTAACACTTGTAAAAAAATTAAGAGCCAATGGTCATCTCACAGGCCCATTAATCGCAGTAGAGGTATCCCATGATAATATTTCGCAAGGACAATGCTAAACAATAAATAAATTAGAAGTTATAACACAAGGGTTGCAGACAGAAGTGAGTTTATCGTGATTACCCGCCCTATTCGAAGAATTTAATAGAATAAAAAGTGGATATATATATACAAAAATACTTATTGGAACTGATAGGAATAAATTACAATTAATTACAAAAATCCACATCAATGGCACGTGGTCTTAACCATTTCGGTACGGTACTGTCGTGACCATATCGCCAATAATATCAAAACGGCACAACTCAGAAACCATTCCAAAACATTGTGTGTTCAAAATGTATTGCAGTAAGACTTAGTTTTGCAAGAAAACCGTTTTGCACTTGTCTCTTTTATATCCAAGAAGCGACGTATGCTACAGGGGGAAATACGCTCCGCATGCGTCCGACGATATGCCTCAATGAAAAAATATTTATTAGAAAAAGAAAGTGTTGTGAGCCAGTGAAGGCATAGCGGCGGGGAAAACCCATCGATAAATAATACATACATAAATTACGATGATAATATGCAATGATTTAAAATGATTAACGACATACGCAATATGCGTGCCTTTTTCTGCATTGCACTGCAAAACAAAGAAATATTCGTTTTTAAAATCGTTCTGCCCTGATTCCAGATAAACTGGGAACAGGGAGTAGAAACTATGGATTACGGCAAAGAAATATTTATTGTTCCAGTCATTGCTTTATGTGTACTACGAGACAATAGTATGTAAGTTCAATTTGTCTTTTACACAATGTATATTACAAAATCCATACATAGGTACTACACAATAACTCATAGACGTATTTACCACATTGCTTCCGGTAGGTGTTATTACGTTATTATGGAATAGGGGACTTCAACGTGTTGAACATAAATAATACGTGCTTTACAATGAGATTATGATAAGAATAGGCTTAGCTGTTGACTATCTTTACTAGAATAAGAACAATAAGAAAAGTGCATAAAACATTATTCACAAAAAATAAAATTAAAAATAAAAGTTAATTGCCTTACTGCCGCACTCAGAGACGTCAAATAGCGTTAATGAGTACTTAACGTCAAAAAATAACAATTCAAAACTAGTCGCTATTCTTGCCAGGTCTATGGTCTAGATTAGAATGACATTTTTTGACATTAAATACTCATTAAAGTTAATTGACGTCTCTGAATGCGGCAGTAAGGCATTTTGATTGAATGCACTGTGATTGAAGGCACATCGAACGTATTCTCCCTATATTCTTCCATCCATAGGGAGGGCCGGTGCCCGGTGATGATGTTGAAAAAAGTGTGATTGAAAAATACTTTCCGCAGTAAATATGTTTAGTAAAAGTAATGATAATCGAGTTAAAATACATAATTTATTTACCGTACTAAAATAAAGACGTTAGCCTCATTCGTCACCACATACCGCGAGACAATGCCTAGTCTACTTTAATTAGTGCATACAAATATTGCTTACTTTAATACTCACACAATGTAAGCCTGCGGGGAAGTCGTTTGCATAGTAATTATCTGACACTGACGTCAAATTCTGAAAAGGCCCTAACACCTTGGTAATCCGCGATATACAGGGATTTTTACCCATGTGCAGTACGGTACACATAAACATTCAAGTTGGGTAATTAGTAGGCCTATTCGCTAACTTTTTTTGACAGTTGAAAGTGATGATCACTGAACTATTTTCTTATCCATTACTGTTTTTACAGGACAAGTCTCACAATAGCGTTATAGTAAAGTAGTAATGGATCAGTAAATAGTTCAGCGATTATCACTCTCAAGTATCAAAAAAAGTTAGCGAATAGGCCTACAGGTCAGTTTTGTTTGTAATTGTCGTTTTGTTTGTTTCCCTTTGGCGCATCGTAGTTTTACAGACTAGCTTGGGTTGTTTCCAAGCAGCCAACGTCATGTTTAGGGTAAAAATTTTGGCAAACATCTCTGCTTAATGACTACGTAAATAGTCTGGCGAAACTCCGATACACCTTTTGCGTTTAACATCCGGTCATTGTTTGACCAAAGCACCGAATGATTCCGCAAAAACGCAGCGGGCAATCCCACGGCTCTCAAACTGGTTTTGTAGAAACATAGCACATTATCGTTAGAAGATGTGCTAAGTTTTTACCGCTTGACAAAAACTGTACCTTAGTACGTACATAAATATTGAAATTAATATCATCATTAGTCGCACTATTTGAGGAAACTATTATTCGAAATAAGATAAACGTGTGTTTAGATATCAGCACGCGCACGTACGAACCTGTTATAAATTCAATATAATTAATGGTCAGCGCGTAAATAGTTCTTTGCAATCTTTCTCATCCCTAAAATTATTTTCTTCTTCTTCTTCTCCTTGGCCTGTTCCCAGTCTATCTGGAGTCGGCGCAGTATGTTTCCTCTTCCATTCATATCGGTCAGACGTCATCAAGCCTTCCACTCCCATTTGATTCATATCATCCATCACACCGTAAATGTGCTAGTGATGAATTAATGTATAGAAAAGAGATGGAACGGACCATGTCGAGAGACCGATGAGTCTCAATTAATTTTATTACGGGTCATTTAATAAAATCAATTATGGGTCATTTAAATAAGATTTCCACTAAGCCTGCCTGACTTGCTCAAATTCTCAGTAGGTAGTTTTATTTGCGATTTGCAACATTGTTGCTGTTGTATTTACTTAGCTAAAATAAATAGTCAGCTTATTCCCATAAAATCCTACATAGTTTAGTTAAAACTACAATTAACTACGACCATGGCACAAATGTAGCTATGTGTATGTTGGTTGAGTAATCACTGTTTTATCATTTTGTAAGTTAAAGGGGTCACCCGGTTTTATTCTTATTATGATAACAGCAATCTGATTCTGTAATAATGGTGTGCAAGCTTCCCTATACATCATCTATACACAAGGGCAACTAGATTGTTTCCTCTGTATTTACATAGTAAGTTATTGAGGCTGTACACGTTATTTAGGTACTGTTCACCTACCTGCGCACTTAAGGGAGTAGAAAGCCTCATTTATAGTTTATTATAAAAAATATAATGTGTGTCTGTACCCTCGACATATCAGGTAGCAAGCTTAAGTAAAAGAAAAAGGGTCACAGTGTCTCAAAAAATTATAATTATAAATATTAATTATATAATAATATTTATAATAATATAATATAATATTATTGAAGCATCACGAATTGATTTTCCTTGAGCTCTCTTTCTTTGTAATAAATTTTCTAATAGTTGTTTAACGTTTAAATAATACCTTATAATTTATTCACAGTTTCCAGTGACCAATTGTACCTACTAGTTCCAATGTATTAGAATCTATACTACCTGCCATGCTTTTAAGATGTAAGGCAATTATCAACTTCCTGCCCTGTCCTCAGTTTTTCTAGGTTCGGTGCAGTGTGTTTGCTCTTCTATTCATATCGGTCAGACACCACTAAGTCATTCCCTTTGAGTCATGTCATCCATCACACCAGAATGAGAATATTGATGGATGAATATATTAAAAAGTGATGAAAATGATAATGTCAAGAAATACCGATGTAAAGAGATGATTATTTATGATGACAAAGTTTAGGCTTGGCTTTAAAGCTAGTATTACTAGCTGTTATTGGTGATTTCTTGGATTGTACACCGAGCAATCTCCTTTAATAGACTTTTACGAAACCCCAGGGGTGAGTCGGGACTAGCGCATTCTACGTTTTTTTTGTCCCAGGCCAACATGGAAGGCACTTTTGAGCTGTATGGTATGCTATTTAAAAAGAGTTCAGTCATTTGAATTTTTTTTGAAAACTTATGTCCGGACACAGCTTTCTATACCACTCGTCCAACCATGACATTTCTTAACCTCTTTTTCTATGCAATGATTTTTATAACATTTGTTGAAACAAAAAGTTGAAATTAATATCGAGTCACCATTCTATTTATATTAAGTATGCCTATTATGTGGTGTATTTGCTGTAAGGAACAATAAAAATACTGGTCATAAGTATTTTATATATTTTATTGTCATAGTATACATATAGTATATTATCAGTAGTTACAAAATATTATCTTTACCTATGTGATTACTACAAAGGACAAACATCTATTGTTTAAATACATATCTCCATTCGTATAGCAGAAAATAATGAAAAGTTCGTAATACCGTGAACCATTGTTATAGAATCTATACTAATGGTTCACGATTACATTTATTTATATTATATATTGGTTGCTTTAGATTTCTAATAAGGCTCAATTATTGCATGTTTTACGTTCACCAACACGTAAAACAAGCAACAATTATTATTTAACCGCCAGTTTTTGACATTTTATCGTATGGAAGAACGGCCATAAACCGACGGTTATTTTTAATCACAAGGGCCTGTTTCACAATCGACAAGTAAGTTCTAAGTAGCTTACTTTGCAGTTCAATTGACATATATTTCATATTATAACTGTCAAAGGATCTGCGAAGTAAGCTACTTAGAACTTACTTGTCGATTGTGAAACAGGCCCTTAATTTACGTATTGGTGAACTCGAACCTTACAATTATTGACGTTCAGTCAATGACAATATAAATAAATAAAAATAAATAATTAAAAAGATGGCGAGAACTCAAAATCTACTCGCGGCAGTCATCCCAGTGTCTACCCATAATCCTAGTAGATATGCTTCGGTCACATTGCAAGAAAAAACGGTCGCCGTTTTTCACAGTCTCGAGAAACTTATCGTGCCCGGCAAGTAGACAGGAAACGGTATTGTGGACACAGCCCAATGCGTTGGTCTGCACCACTCAGGCAGAAACAGATGGAGAAAGACCATACGAGAGAAAGTGATGACTCTCAACACCGAGCAATATGACGAAAGGAGAAGTCATAGAAGACTTGTAGTGACAAATTTACAATACGACATAAATAATTCTTTTTAAATTATACAATCTTAAGTAACTTATTAATATGTATAACAAGTAAGATAAATGAAATAGTTTTAATTGCTGGATTTTATGATAAACTAATTTGTAATAAGTCATTGGGTGTGAAAATGGTGATAATATAAAATTGACTATCCGAATATATATACAATATAAAATACTGTAACACGCTTTGTTTCCAGTTTAATTACTTTAAGAGGTTTAATTAAATTTAAATAGAAAATATAACTTATTTCATAATTAATATAATGGCAGCTGATGGTAACTTTAATTTTTTTTAATAACAAGGCGATAAACAATTCTAATTGAGTCACACAAAATACCAACGCAGTAAAGGTATTTATATTCGTATATATACACCTGTGTTTTTACAAGATAAGGCGAGACAAAAAAATATTTTAAATTTACATTACCTATCAGTTTAACTTCAGTTAAACAGTGAAGATCGATATCATTGTTGATAAAACATATTTATATAATTTATGATAATATTAATTGGTGAGTTTTACAGATATAGTTTGAAACATAACGAATGGTTATCATAAATATAATTGTATTCTGCTCTGCCGTGTGGTGACGGCAGAGCAGAATACCATTGTCACCACCCCCATCTCTCCCGTGGGTGTCGTACAAGGCGACTAAGGGTAAAGACAGCAATGAGTAATGGGCAGCAGCATTTCTCTCATTGGTAACATAAATTTGTACTGCGATTTATGTGCCCGATATATGGCAATAGGCTCGCCACCTGTTACATGGGACCGAACATAATTGGCGAAGGGTGGGTGTTAATTCACCTCTGCCTACCCCTTCGGGGATACAGGCGTGATTTATGTATGTATGTACGTATAATCGTCAAAAACATTTAAAATATTACTGTTGTATTGAATACTCGTGTATCTCAATTTTAATAGCGCCTTCAAGATTTCTCAATTACTTGTCCTGTGAATGAATTTGTATTTACCGTATTCTTTTGGCCACAGATATTTTAAATACATACACCCATTTTTTTAAGTTACCAATTGCAATCATACATAATACCGTAAAGTCAAAGAAGTAGGTAAGACATAGCGCATCAATTAACTTATAAAATAAACAAAAATTATATGGCAAGTGAATTCTTTCGATGAAACTACTTAATAGAATATAAGATAATGATTAATACAGTTGTCATATATAGGTATTATGACATTTTTTTGTCAGTTAAATTATTTAGCATTTTTATAGATAATTGTTTCCTGCTGACATAATTATGCAACACCTATATAAATATTCATATTTTACTAAGTTTTAGGAAATATTTCCCTAACAGCCAGCTACCTACAGATACAGGTTGCACCATGCAACCTCTGTTATCTGTAACAATTCAAGAAAAATGACAAGCAACCAAACTTCATTATACTTACTTCTGTCTGTTTGTAGAATACTGAAACCCACCGTAAGAAAATATAATACAAATCGTGTGTGCATTCCAATCAGTATGTCTCGATGTTATACTAATATTAGGTTTTAGTTTTACTCATATCAAACTTCTTCATTAGATATTAAAATATGGATGCCACCCTTTTTAATACATTGGGATTACTTGATTTCGTTTATTTCAACGTCAAATAGATACACCATAACACTTTTAATTCAATGATCCCACATAATTGGAATATAACACAACTTTTATTGCACAAAGTCAATCCTAAACAGTTTTTAAAATTATTGAATCAAAAATCTGACTATTGGCATTGAAAATGAGCCAAACACAACACATCAAACTTATTTAATCGTAAAACATTATAAAAATAGCTAAGCAAATTGTAGAACCTCGGTAGAACCTTCTATAAAAATTGATAGCTACAGCTATTCTGATAGCCCATCATAGTGTAAAAAACGTTAGAACATAGTAGTAAAAAAACTTTCAGTAAAATGAATTATTTATGTAAGTAAAATTATTTGTGAATATGTAATTTCTTAGACAATTAATATTTATATTTCTGTGTTGACTGTAGTTGTAGAGCATAGAAAATGGTCAAGATAATTATTATTTATGTCCCTACTTTTTCTAATACGTTACTAACGAAACAAATTAGATGTTTGGTTTAAATCAATCTCACAATGCAAACATTTTTACTGACCAATAAAAGGTTATTAGCCAATAAAAATGTGTGGTGCCTTAAGCGTTGCAATTACATACTATATATGTATATTTTTTTAAATTATTATTGACAATAGCATATTCGTTTGATATTATTTGACGTGAGATCAAATAATAATTAAAATTGTAAACTTTTATTAACAAATTATTAATATTTAATTAAATTTTAATAACTGCTCATAATGCCCCGTTCTACAAGCTTATAATAATTATTCTCTACTACAACTCATAGAAACTTCAGCTTGGTACTATTTAGTAAAACCAGGATATTTTTTTATGTTTACTGTATTCATTAAGCACATATTATTATGTATATCCATCATCAGAACAGTGTATTTATTTGGTATCATATGGTATCTCATCTCATACGTAACAATATTAATGTGACTTTTTGATGTTGCTATAAATTTTATATTACTTTATCGACACATGGGAATTTCTTATAAATAAAAATGGAATAAAATGTATCTAATTAAAATGATTGGTCTGAAAAATTATAGTATCAAAGTAATACCAAGAATTGAATTACAATGAAAGTTAAAAGTTAAGACGCTTTTGACTTAACACATAATAATATACATCTATCTCACCTATACCTAATATATACCTATATTCAGGTCAGGAATAGTACAAAACTTGAGAAAAATGCCAAATATTCGGCACTAGTTTACAATCAAACCGGAAAACAATGATCATGTTATAACTTTGTAAATAATATTAATCATCGTGCTTCGAATACTAGACATAGGCTTGCTTTTTACGCATCGTATATAATTTATGATGTGCTTACGGCAATCTGATTTTCAGGACAAGTCTGTAAGATAGTGCTCTCAATTGAGTACGATCACCTCATCTAATAATGAGGTTATCATCTGTCATTGGTGGTAATAAACTGTGGGGTTAAGCTACAAGCAATTGTATTCTGCTTAAGTATTTTCTATTTAAAACGAAATAATTATGTGTGTACAGATGTTCTAATTACAAAAAAAATGTACGTCAACTAACATAAAGGGTTTTACATATCTGAATCTAGTTTATTGATCATCCTACCATAATAGTGCATAAATTAAAATATTTTTTATTATATTTAGATATTGTTAATTAATGAGTTATATTCGCGACAGCTGGATACATGCCTAATTGTATAAGCTATATATAGCTTACTTTTTGCAACAAAAACACCTAATATATTACGTTAATATAATACGTTGGGCATGATGCGTATGTGGCAATTATGTGATAATTATGATTATTTGATCCGTGAGTCTTGTGATATGGTGTATCATTTTGAAGAGCGTAATCTGACATGTGTATCTTATAGTAATAAGTGACTTTTATTCGCTTATCGCCTGCCTTGTTGCTTCTCTCATTGATGATCAAGAGTGTAGTTGGACTGTCTCGAGCGTCGCAGACCGTATGGTTGTCGTGAAATATAACCGCTCTCGGGGATACGCATGACACGGATGTTTATCTGGAAAGAAACCAGGATTCTTAAAACACTGACAAGAAATTAATAATCCATATAACGTCAGACGTGGAAACCAGTCCGTCTCCGTTATAAAAAAAAATCTCTAGGTATCCTATAGCTTAATGTTGTCTAAATATACCCACAAAATTATATAAAATTTAGATTTGTGGTTCCTTAAAAAAATCGCAAATATTTTACGCCAAATTCTCCATAGAAAACGGCAATTTGATACTTACTGCCGCACTCAGAGACGTCAAATAACGATAATGAGTACTTAATGTCAAAAAATGACAATTCTAAACTCGTCTCTATTCTTGCCGGGTCTATGGTCTAGATTTAATTGAAATTTTTTGACATTAGGGTACTCATTAAAGTTATTTGACGTCTCTGAGTCCGGCAGTTAAACCCCTAATATTTTTTTTAATAAATATGGTGTGGCACTTAGCTTACTTTTATCACATATCAGTAAGAAGTGGTATATACCTCATGCTTGGAGACTGAGCGCCGGAAGAACTTGTGGAAACGTGTGGACAGTGCCCACACGGCGCCGGAGTCGCGTTCTGCCCATCGCACCTCGGCGCAAAACTGCAGCTTTTCAGCGTCAATCGCCAGTAACCTGCATAATGCCATAAATAAAAATAAATATTTCTGACAATCACACCTACCATCTAGATTATAGATAGAGCCCAAATTAAGGAGCTAAGCGCGTGTGTTATTAAACTATACATACATACATAAATCACGCCTATATCCCCGAAGGGGTAGGCAGAGGTAAAGCAGCACCCACATTTCGACAATTATGTTAGGTCCCATGTAATAGGTGGCGAGAATATTGCCATTTATCGGGCACAAAAGTCGCAGTACTATTGCTAGGTGGTATAATATAAGAGGAACGCTGCTGCCCATTCCTCATCGCTGATTTATCCTTAGTCGCCTTGTACGACACCCACGGGAGAGACTTGGGGGTGGTGACAATTGTATTCTACTCTGCCGTCACCACACGGCTTGATGATGATAATATTTTTAAGAGATAACATAAATATTGGAAATACATTACATCAATATTATTATACTATTATAATAATATACAACCGTGCTCCGAGAACAAAGTAATGTTTTGCTTGCCTACTGGCTGCCATAGGATTCCAATCCGGATCCTCTTGGCCGATAGCCCAGTGATATAACTGGGCGACCAAACCAGCCGTCAAAAATCATAACAAATAATAATATTAATTGTAAACCGTGTCAGTCATTTTATCACGACAAGAGTTTGTTAGTCTGATTCCTTAATCTCATTATACTATACGAATAGAAGGAGGCCTTTGATGTTCTATACATATTAGGCATAATATTTTCTCATCCTAGAAGATGTTTTCGAAGAATGTCATTTGTTTTCCTAAAGCACTACAGTTCCTGTATTCAGGATATTTAGTTTTGGTACCTACATTATGTATTATAATATATAAGGCCTAATAAGTAAAACTTCACACGAGAACCACAAACTTTCGCACGTTCAAAATTCCCTAAAAACAGGACGTGAATATTTAACTGTGACGCAGGTGGTTTTCTACAGTTTTAGAATTTTCCCTAAAGGTTTAAATGCAGCCAAATATTTTACCTGGAACAACTTTACGCGTTAACTGTATAAAATCCACGGGGAAGTAGAAATAAGGATATAATAGCAGTTATTAATAGTCACTACTTTACCCGCTTCCTTGTCAAATCATTCGTGCGATTCTTAACGCCTGTCAAAATTAACACACGTTAATTTACTAAACAGCCAATTGGGTCTATCTATATTTTTCGAGGAGTTTTATGGTGCAGTGGTATGGTAAGCGATGGGATTACTGGTGAATTGCCGCGAGGCAGATCCCAGACTTTTCCCGCTTACAGGGCTAGGAGGACACCGGAGTGGTTTAGTGGGTAACGCTGGCGCTTCGTGCCTTGGGCGAGTCCCACACACGCCATTCGCGTAGCTAGGTATGGTGGTATGGTGCTTATAAGCATTACACTCCGACAAAAAAAGGTAAGCGATGGGATAATCTAAGTAATGGCGGTCATGAGAGATGCTAATCACCCTCTCTCTCTACTTAAGCTCTTTCTTTTATGTAACCTTTATACAAACAAGAAATGGACCGCTTTATTCAATAAGTTAAGTTCATCTTAATTATAGCAGTCGCAAATAGTAGCCATTGACACATTTTTAAAGTTCCTGCAGGAAATATAACTCTTTTAATTAGTGTATTTTTTGTAAGGGCCAATAATTTAACCAAAAATGATTTTCGGCGCTTCTTGTCAACTGGCGAGGGAGCATTGCCTCAACGCCAGATTATTTACAATATGTGGACACAAAATTTCTTTCAGTGTTACATACATAAGTCATACCTATTTATCCCTAAAAGACGTTGTTTACGTCTTGTTGAACCACTCCCACGTTTAGCCAATTATGTTGGGTCCCTTGCAATAATGGGGGGCCTAATTACCATCTAACGACCACGTAAATCGCAATATTACAGCCCATTATTCATCACTGTCATCCCTTAGTCACCTTGTACGATACTTGTAAATAGATGGGGGTGGTGACAATTGTATCTCCTCTGCCGTCACACACATTTTTATATCAATATAGAAAAAATACTACCTCTAGGTAGGTGTTAGTGAGTTAGAGAGCAAGCACTTAAGACTATTTGCTTTAAGCAAATTTTCTGATTATAAATCTAGTTACTTGTGGGAGTTCGAGATAGGGTTCCAAGCTGCGATCGCTGTCTCGGTAATAGGGCTGAAGATAATGGTGTCATCGCGAGGATCGACTGCGATGCCGAGGCCTTGTGACGATTTGCGGCCGACCAGGTTGACTGGCAAATCGGTACCTTCAGCTGGAGGGCCCGCCGCTAGCACAGCTGTGGATACGCTGAATATTCTGAAAACAAAGAAGAATGCGCATTTAACAATGAAGTCGGCACATTTAACAAAGAAGACAGCGCATTTAACAAAGAAGTTGGCACATTTAACAAAGAAGACAGCGCATTTAACAAAGAAGTCGGCACATTTAACAAAGAAGACAGCGCATTTAACAAAGAAGACAATTAGACGCAACAGACTTCTATTACAGATTGATTGATATTTTATTAACTAAAATAGGGAAAGCTTTCCCTATTTTAGTTAATAAAACACCAGAGCTGGTATAATGTCTAAAACGGACACTCTCGCTAATAAAATAATTTTAGATGGATTATCATCACACCAGCCTCGTTGTATTTTCTCTTAAGGAGACAAGAATGTGATTCAAGTTCCCACCTGCCGTCTTGCGAATCAGCAAAAAGGTCACTTTAAACTAATATACACGGTCACTATACACGAGATTTCCCGCTTTAGGTAGTGTGCCAGAATTGGGCCACCTTCCCCAATTCCCTGAATTGTTTCTGACTATATAGGGAGTTAGGGAAGGTGCCCCAATAGGAGTATTTAAGGTTAGGAATATATACAGGATTTGGCAGGTTATATGAATGTGAGGTATTAGTTATTATCCCAAAGAAAAAAAGGTCATATATTTTCGAAGAATTTAGTTCTGATACAGGCATCGAACCAACCATATAGGCAGCCTCCTCCGCAATCCGGGCGGTCCTCCGCAATCCGGGCGGCTCCCTATATGCCTCTCAGTCAACCATGACATTAAATATTCACTTGTCGAAACTTCCCTAACCTTTCAGATTTCACGTTGTAAAACTACCCTCGCAGCGTAGAAACAAATTTCTAACATCGAAAATGGGCAGTTTTACAAATAACCGGTTAATCTTTATACAATAAATCTTTAGCTTTATAAGTCAATCTTTGGTACCTAACAAGTGCCAATATAATCGAATTGCATAATATCTAAAGAGCTTTCCATTACAAACTAAATACAAATAAATGGCATCATTAAAGCATCATCAAAAGAAAGTATAAAGAAAACACAAGTATATAAAATTACCTAATCTACATAATGCCTTTATACAATGCAAGTGATTAAAAAGTAGAATAGAAAAAAATGCCTTGCCGTCATATAATTTTAGTGATTATTTTTCTCTGTGATATAATTCGCATCATTACGGCACGCCCACTATTAAAATACAGCTGCTGTCACTATGTCGCAACATTGATATCGTGATTTAGATATTTAGCCCATGATATATTTATTCGGATTAACTTTTCGTGATATGATCGTTAATTTGTAAGCAAAGCTTTATGCAAGATACTAGACGGAATATAATTGGTTAATAAATCTTAATACGGTGTATTTTTCTTACAGGATCAAGACAATAAACCGAATTCAATGAAGTGGGTAATTAATCTGTCGCGAATATAAGAATATGGCAAGGCAATGCTGCAGTCATTACTATAAATCTATGGGAATTGATTATTCTAATTTATTTAATATATAGGTCTGTAAGTAACTAGTTCTTACTTAATAATAGTATAATTAATTAAATACAATACAAATCAAATTATTAAAGTGAAGAGTTTTATTTGTATTTTCTTTATTATTATATAATTCTTACGGTAAAAATAATGCACAACCCTATAAAACTTATTAGTTCATAACCTTACTTGAATACTTTTTATTGATTTGGTATTTGATTAAATTGCGGCTACGGATGACTTTGTTTATTGATTATCGTAATTGTTTATAATGGCTAAATCAAAATTAATCCACCTCAATAATATAAACTTTAAACGTTTTAATAAATGCCAGCTCATTTTCCCATTTATAAAATAATCAATCTAGGCTATTAAGGACAAGATTACATTCAGCAGAGAGAGGAGTTTTAGAGCGGTTACGCACTACATCTGATCCGGATCCGTGAAAATATGACGAAATGAGTTCGGATCGGATCGGACGTAGTGCGTAAGAGCTTATGCATTACGTCCGATCCGAATCCGTGAAAATATGGCCCGTTGTAGCCGTAGAACTAATTCTATGGTAACTTACGAACTACATCCGATCTCCGTCCGAGGTTTCTAGACGAGTAAAATATTTGTGCGCCCGAACTTTTAAAAGGGCAACCCTTCTCGGGGACGGAGGTGGAACGCTACTGCTTTCAACCCCGAGGCCGTCCTGGGGTGATATTATTAGGTATGTCGGACTCTCGCCGACCAAAAACACCTTTCTGGCTTACCTTTGCTTGTACAGACGTCATCTGTAGCGATCGCCACTAGAAAGAAGGAGACACAAGAAACCCCTACTAGGATTCGAACCCTCTTGCCAATAGCCAGCGATCTGAGCATTCGACCAAGCCGGCCATCAAAATATATATTACATACATACACATACATAAATCACGCCTATATCCCCGAAGGGGTAGGAAGAGGTGAATCACGATCCACGTTTCGCCAATCAGGATAGGGCCCATATAATAGGTGGCGAACCTATTGCCATGTATCGGGCCCATAAATCGCAGTATATTGCTAACTGATATAAGATTAACGCTGCTGCCCATTACTCATTGCTGTGTTAACCTTTAGTCGCCTTGTACGACACGTACCTAATACGGAAAGATAGGGTTGGTGACTATTGTATTCTGTTCTGCCGTCACCACACGGCCTACAGATACCGTCGAAATATAATCGAGCATTACCTGTCAGTAGCCAAGGGCTGATAGTAGAGACCTACAGTTACCGTCAAAATATAATCGAGCATTACCTGTCAGTAGCAAAGGGCTGAGTGTGCGCCAGATAAGTTTGCGCGTGGTCAAACTTGGAACTAAAACTTCGTCTGCTATTTTGTTTATCTAGGAGTGTAATTGTAAGCGAGCAGCGAAACCCATCGCGCGCAGACTTATCTGCTGGCGCGTACTCTAGTAGAGACCTACATTTACTGTCGAAATATAATAGAGCATTACCTGTCAGTAGCCAAGGGCTGGTAGTAGAGAAGTCCCTGGGAGGGCGAGTGAGTGAGACCGACGATGCCGTCCATCAGCGTGAACTTTTCGCCGCCAATGTCGTACTCGCCCAAGTCGGGGTCCGGGTACATGGACGCGTGAGTCACGCGCCACGCGTTGTCACGGCGCCCGTCGTACACTATGATGCCTGGAAAGGTTTTCGGTTAGTTAGAATGGTAGAAGTCTGGTCTCTTGTACTAGTTCACTTTTTAAGGAATCTCAGAGAAATTAGGCGAATCAAACACTTCATACCATCATTATCATCACCAGCCCTTTAGTGTCCCCTCTGCTGGGGCGGGTTATTCCCCGAGTACCCCAATCACCCAGGTCCCCGTTCCGGAGTACCCCAATTTATTTGTAACGTGGCGGTTTTAAAAAGGAGTTAGTCTTCAAGCCTTCATGGGGCATAGGCCTTCCCTATGGATGGAAGAATATAGTGAGATTAGGCCGTAACCCACCACGCTGGCCCAGTGAGGGTTGGTGAGTATTAATGGCTGCATAATTGCAGCCGGGACTAACCGTTTAACGTGCCTTTCGAAGCACGAAGTAACTTGAGATAATAAATTTGGTCACCCACCCAATGCCTTAGCGAACATTGCTTAGTTTACGCAATAACAGGCCAAGCGCACTATGCCACAGAGCTAGCGAAACACTATATACGAAGACGTAATTGTATGAGATGATAATGTCGCAAGGTGAAGGTGATAATGTCGCATCGTGTTATTAATTAAGGTTTTGGGAAATTCATCTCCAAAAAATAATCTTCCAGAAATGGGAGAACTATTTTTAATTTTATGACTTTCCTTTCTTACATTACTTGCTGAAATAGTCACAAAGAAGTTCTAAGGATGTTGTTACATACATAAATCACGCCTATATCCCCGAAGGGGTAGGCAGATGTGAATTAACACCCACTTTTCGCCAATTATGTTCGGCCCCATGTAACAGGTGGCGAGCCTATTGCCATATATCGGGCACATAAATCGCAGTACAAATTTATATTGCTAAGTGGTATGAGAGAAATGTTACTGCCCATTACTCATTGCTGTCTTTACCCTTAGTCGCCTTGTACGACACCCACGGGAGAAATGGGAACCCAAGGATGTTGTTGCTACGGTGGTATTACACGTAAGATCATTCATGCAAGAAACATTCAAAAATAGATTATTCATGCCTTATAAGAAACGACTTCATACACGGGAGTGCTAGTTTAGGCACAATCGCTATGGGCCGCGCCTATAACTGGAGACTTTATTATGCAACAACTATGTAAACATAAAATTAAAAATATACCAATACTTTAATTTCAATATTATCTGCATATTTGTTATAGCATAGGAAGACGAAGAATGTAATTGATTATTTGCACACGATAAATAAATGTGGTAATAACATTTTTAACGTACGCATTGAACCGTTAGACTCGAATGCTTAATTTGTTACACGCAATGTAATTACTCCATCTACTGAAACGTACACTTTGTATAACAATATAATATTCAAACCACGAACATTATTACATGGTAGCATTTACCACCTCAACCAGTTCTTTGGAGGGCAGCTGATCAGCTGGCCTTGTATAACCATATTTTTTAATAATCCTGCCTCATGACTTTTGATTTTTTCGTGAATGTTTAACGTTTTCGATTTTATTTCTATTATTTGTTTGGAATTCAGGAATATTGTCTCTAAAGAATAAATTATTTTTGTATCATTTTGTTATCCCAAAAAGCTTTCATGAATGAAAGACTCGTTTACGTTAAGTAGTTTACCTAAAGGAATTTTCAAATATGTAAAGTTACTTCATAGAAGAATAAAACTAAAAACGGCCGCCTTGGTCGAATGCTCAGATTGCTGGGTATTGGCCAAGAGGTCCCGGGTTCGAATCCTGGTAGGGGCAAACTTTGTGATGACCACAAATGTTTGTTTCCGAGTCATGGTTGTGTATATGTTTATGTAATATATTTTCAACATTTATATACATAATTATATTAACAATATGTCCGTCATCTAGTATCCATAACACAAGTGCTTAGGCTACTTACTTTGGGTTAGATGATAGGTGTGAGGGTAAAAAAAAAAAAATATTATTATTATTATTATATGGTTTTTTATTTGAGAATTCTCGAAACCTAGTAAAATCTTGCATTGCGTAATATTATGAGCGAAAGCAGAAATTCGCAGGTGATACACTAGACTGCGCAATGTGAAACTCGTGCCACTAACAAGGTTATTAATACGCCAATATGTCTAGTCGCTTATGGAGACCGCGGCGATAACTACCATAATTTCAAAAATGCCACATCACCTCACACACCTCCTATGAACATAACCTGCTTTTAAGGTGGAATTTCGCTATTCGATCTACAGCCATTTCGACCACGTGAACTATTTCAAATGAATGTCTGTAATCAATTAAACAATTATTGGTGATTGATTACCTAGCCTACGAACTAACTACACCCACCACTTAGTAATAACAGAGTCACAACTCAAATTACTGGCTGATTGTTTCATTTCTTGCGCATGACCTCGTTCTGAATTTCGTGACTACGTCGGAACAAGTGGTTATACCTCATGGCGATACTGCTCTTTGCCTCGGTATGCTGCACTCAGCGTTGTGTTGCATCATCAGTATGTTATAGACCAACTAAGTAGGTGATAAACGAAGAACCCGCCTAATTCGACTCATTAAACACCGTAGTAATCAATAATTATTCTGACAGTGAGAATCTGATCGAAAGCATTGGCGCACGCCACGCTCGTATATTGAGTAACACCGAGCGGAAAGAATACGTCATACATTTTTACGCACGCATAACTTGCTGCGAAACCAACGCGTGAACTTTACTTTATAATTACAATCAGTAATTAATTGGTGTGAGTTACTAAGTAAAAAAATGGTGCCTATTAAATCTTATAAATGCCTTTGCCTATTAAATCCTGAAAATGAAACTTAATGTATCATTCATGCCCGTCCAATAAAAAATATTGATTCACCTTACCTTCAATCGTTATCTATTATTATGTGCTACACAATTATGTCTAATAAATCAAAGCTTAAGTTAATGCACATATTAACACGCAAGGAAAGCAAACATAATTTTAAAAAAAATTGTTATAGATAATAGTTTAATAGGTTTCATTAATTATATGGGATAATTTGTACCTATTTCGGAAACAGAACTCCGTACATATATCGAGTTCCAAGTTCGAATTTAAATTATACGGTATCGTTTTAATATAGTGCGGAAACCAACTAAAAAAACAAAAGAACAACGGTTTCTGAAATTAAACAACTTTTACAGATTAGACTAGGAGTGTTTGGCGCGTTTCGTGGTGTCAGTCAGATTTATTTTCAATAATTCAAAAATTATTACAGAGTGGATTTTGTGCAGTGAAAGTGGTGTTATTTTGATGCACAAGCATCTGTGTTGATGTGCAATTATGCAGAATCATCGAAAATAAGTCTCATGATGTGTTGGATGTTGTGGTGAAGATCTCTATAAAAAGTGGTTTTATCTATTTCATCAAGCACCATCATGAACTCTGTTACCATTAAATTCGCTCCAAGCACTCCCTAGATGCGTTAAAATGTGTGACACCCATATTTTAACGTAAAATTCATTTCATTCATACATTTCACCCACTCATTATTTCATAATACTACAGATAAAATAAACACTAAAGACTTGGCTGTATGGGCTAGACCCTTTGCCTTCCCTGAAAAATAGGGAGAATTTAAGAAAAAAAAACAGATTAGACTAGCGTATATTTAGGTGACAGGCATTTAAAAAAATATTTATTATTAAAACACCTAAATATACGCGTGTCTAATCCGTAAATGTTGTTTTATTTCAAACGTGTAGTGCTTGTTAGAATAATTAGTAGTAATATGTAGACTGGTTTCTATTATAATAGAAACCATTGGTATTTTTAACCGACGAATAACAGGAGGAGGTCACTCAATTCGTACCCGTATTTTCATAAAAATATCGTAATACTGTACCTGGAGCAACAGTGTCGGTTATGTACGCGAATATGTTGTCGCAGGTGGCGGTGGCATGAGAAGTGTGCGCCCTGGTGTCATCCAGCACGATGTTGGTCAAGAGCGACGCCGGTCTCAGCAACTCCCGTGGGAAGTACACGCTCCTCACCTAAAATAAATAAATAAAATTTCTACAATCAATGGTCACCTGTAGTAGGCCGTGTGGTGACGGCAGAGCAGAGTACAAATATCACCACCCCCATCTCTCACGTACAAGGCGACTACGGGTAAAGACAGCGATAAGTAATGGGCAGCAGCATTCCTCTCGTACCACCTAGCAATATACTGCGATTTATGTGCCCGATATATGGCAATAGGCCCGCCAACTATTACATGGGATCTAATTTAATTGGCGAAAAGTGGATGATAAATTCACCACTTCGGGGATATAGGCGTGATTTATGTATGTATGTAATGGTCATGTGGCTTCCTTTGTGGATATGTATCCGATATCAAAGATAGTACATAAAACACGCCAGAATGCAAAACGAATATCTCTTAAAGTCCCATTTTAATATTCTAATTACAATTAAGTAGAAAAAATTAACCCTTATTTCCGCATATGATTATAATTTTTCGATATTTTTCCAACCACAAATTTATTTGTGATAACTCTAAGTAGGATTTTTTTTATACCACCCACTTTAGTTAACTAGCAGCCTCTGTTATATTTAGTTATTAAAAACAACTGTAAATTTACATAATTATTAAAACAAAAATCAAATAATTATTTTAGAATCACTAACAAAAGCTTAACTTTTTAATCCTTGACAGAAAACGTTCACAAGCTTAGAAATCAGACCTCTGAAAAAGTAGCTGTCTATAGCCACTGGCAATAATGTTGGAAATATAAAACGCGGTTTTACTTGTTGTCAGTTAAACGTGGTAAAACTGCAAAAAAGAGGACCAATATTCCTACCTGAGTTTAGAAAAAATTAGAACAAAAAACGATTAGCATTTCTTTCGAAACTGCAGTTACCGATAGGCTTCCTTTGCGTGTTTCCGCTATTTGTAATGTATAGGTTTGATTTTAATCGCAATACGATAAAGGATTATTCATATTTTTATTTGCTTCGTCTTAGGATATCTTTCTTCTCTTTACCAACTTATAGGTATGTTCCTATTATACATACATAATTCATCCACGAAGAGGTAAATAGGCGTGAATTTCCTAGTAATATACTGTGATTTATGTGCCCGAAAGATTTATTTATTTATTACGTCAACAGGCTCGCCGGCTATTACATAGGAATGGGACCTAATAGAATTGGCAAAACGGGGTTAAATGTTAATTCACCTCTACCTTCATCTTCGGGGATGATGATGATGAATTTTCTAGGATTTTTTTAACGCCTCTTTGATCTATTGATTCTGCTCCCGCACAGTGAATCATCGAATGCTAACTGCCACACTCAGAGACGTCGATTAACTTTAATGAGTATTTAATGTCAAAAATTTTCATTCAAATCTAGACCCGGCAAGAATAGCTACTAGTTTCGAATTGTAATTTTTTGACGTTAAGTACTCATTAACGATATTTGACGTCTCTGAGTGCGGCAGGAGTTTTCAACTCATTAATAGTTTGCGTTGTTGTTAAACGCGTCACAAGTTGTGGTTAAAAATGCTGAGCTTCTAGATTTGATCCCTTCATCTGATGCTGTTTTATTATGCACCGCTCTTTTATAATCATACATACATAAATCACACCTATATCCCCGAAGGGGTTAGGCAGAAGTGAATTAACACCCACGTTTCGTCAATTATGTTAGGTCCCATGTAATAGCTGGCGAGCCTATTGCCATTTATCGGGCACAAAAGTCGCAGTACTTTGCTAGGTGGTAGGTATAAGAGGAACGCTGCTGCCCATTCCTCATCACTGATTTATCCTTAGTCGCCTTGTACGACACCCACGGGAGAGATTTGGGGGGGTGACAATTGTATTCTACTCTGCCGTCACCACACGGCATTGTTATAATTTTCGCTGTCTTTTAATAGAAATTATATTGTTTTCAGTGGTGTTTTTTTTTATTACAAGTGCAACTACTATCTCCTTACCAGATCAAGGTCGAATTACAGCTGTCATTTAGTGACAAGGAAGTGTATATATCACGGAAACACTTTGAATCAAATGCTAATAAAAAATGCCAGTGTCTTAACTTACAAATGATATTGAAACATTGATAGTCTGGTGAGGTAAGCATAATCCATTCCGTTGTTTTTATTTTATTTCGAGTACCTCCGTGCTTCAAGCCGTCCCGGCTGCATCTGCAGTGGTTAATCAATCTGCTAATCAGCACTAGGCCAGCGTGGTAGGTGACCCATTTTCCTATATTCTTGTAGCCATAGGCAAGGTTTGTGCCCCAGCTATTACCACAGGACATTAAAGGGCTGGTGGTAATAGATGCACAGGTCCAGAAGACTCCAGTAGTCGCCTATTATGACATCCACGGGAAAGTGAGTTGTGAATACCGTGTTTTTCATGCCTTGGATAACAATAATTATTTAAGAGCTGTATATAACCCTATTAGAATTTAATCCTGTAAGCTCTCGCTATTTCGAACTCTAACACCCACACCGAAGGCTTAAAAGCAATAAATTAACAAGATATAAAAATACTAAAATGTCAATCCTAACTTCAGTAACTAGATTAATCTAACAGGTATTCTTAATACATAAATGTTTTATGATCAAGTTTTCCAATGTCAACGGCAAAAATGAATAGTTAATAACGTATACAGTAATGCAGTTCAATACGGGTCCGTAAACTGAATTGTCAGTAGGTAATAAAAAAACTATCAGACCGTTCCCGTGGAAAAGAGGCTGTATTGTATGTAGGTACGAAATAGCTTTGCAGCTTGGATCTGTAGTACAAATAATTATATAGAGCTACCATAACTGTGCGTATTCGAGTCTAACAATTGCGGCAACCCGAGACCACACCCTTTCACATAATAGAAAACGGCCTCGATCCGACGGCGCTAGTTCTAACAACGGCCGTCAATCACATGAAATGGCACGATTGGAAATATTTATTAATATTAGCAAACTTCATACACATTCCTAAAGAAAAAATAAACAAACAAAAAGTAAACTATTTGTTACAGGGAAGTATTGATTGTTTACATGTTTTATTGGAATGATTATATAGGTCTGTATTTGAACAAAAGCGAGGAACGATTATGGATAATTATGCTCTCAAGGACAGTGTTAAACGATTTCTTGAATTGTCATTTATAAATCATACCAAAATTATGTTTATATACACATTATCATTAAGTACACCACGTTAATAACATACTTTTAATAATATACATACATAACAAAAAATAGCTCAGAGAATCATTATAGGATGCGTCTGGTTGGTCGAGTGGATTAGGCACCCGCGAATTCCATTTATCACGTCAGGAGAAAATTTAAAAATTCTTTTACAAAGATTTTTCTAACCACCAAAATCTTTGTACTAATTTTTCTAACATTTATATAATTTTGAAATCAAAATCGAATAGTTCTTTTACAAATTTCAAAAGAGATTTGTTAATTTACATATTTAGAATACAAGTAATAAACGACTGACTGTGATTTAAGCAAAGCAATGTTTGCAAGGACCGTTTTTAAAAGGTTAGTTCCTTGAATTTCGTTTGCGATTGATTGATAACGTATGCAAATCCTACTTCCTATTCTATCATACTTACAATTAAAATGGAAGTGTTTCTATACCTGGAATTAGTTCTTATATTTGAATACGATTATGGAATGACGCAAATAAACAAGGATTTTCCAACTCATCCACAAATGGCGCAATATTTTTGCAACCGTAAGCCAATGTTAAGTATTCTTCTTCCTACCATGTACCAAATTTTTAGAAGTAGATATGAACAGTAGATTTGAACAGTATGACCTTTTGTTTACTGCTCTTGGTTTATGGCTAGGGTTTTATATTCTTAAGCCTGACACGATAATAATGACTGTGGATCCGTATCGGGGATGTGACCGGAATCACTCGTTGTGATTGATTTACCATACAAAGATTTTGGTGGTTAGAAAAAGCAGTGTCTTGGGTGGCCGAGCGGTCAGGCACCTGCCCGGATAGCAGCGGACGCGGGTTCGATTCCCGCCTCAAGATCATAATTTTTCGAAATTATTTTTCTAACCACCAAAATCTTTGTACTAATTTTTCTAACATTTATATAATGTTAAAATTAAAAATCGAATGGTTTACCATATTTACCATACCAGCAAGCGTACCATACCAAATTGCTCCCCTGATGAAGCAAAAGCCAGATGAGTATAGAAGTTCCAGTACCTATTCTCTGTATCCACTCACAACTCATAACAATGACAAGTCTAAAACGGTTGCTTTCACAACAGAGTTTCATAACAATAACACTTGCCTTCAACTAAATGCAGCGATATTACTAGCACGTCCATAGATAACAACGAAACGTGTCCTTTCTAAATCGCTAATCTTGTAGCAGAACTCTGTGGTTCCTGCTGCACAAACCCGCTCTGTTCGCTTTCGAGTAAACAATTTATAAGTTGTACAGTACGCAGGAATTTAACTGCATTGCCTTTCACTGGCTATAAACCAGAAACCTTAACAAGGGTTCGCGATGCAATGAAAAACGGTAATTATCATTCAATATTCGCAATTCAAAAATCTAGCGGAATTTATTGCAGTTTCAAATGTTATTTATTATTACGGTCGTTAAGTACATAATTTATAGTTTTAAGAGACAATTAAATATCAATGCCTAATGCCAGTCCTGTAAACACAATTAGGAAACTATAATATACAATTCGCATTTAAAAAATTGTTTGTGGAGTAAATGGTAGTGTCAACGAAAACTTTTTCAACATTGACATTTTTTAAATAATATAATTAAACCAAAAATAATACAACATAATTTGAAAACCCTTTAGCTAGAACCATAATTAAGTTCTGTTTAAGCCTTATTATGGAAAACGGAAAAGTAACAGCTAGTCCATATGTGCTTGGAATTATGCAGAGAGTAATTAAAACAACTAGTTTAAAAAGGCTATTTATTTTTAAGCAGGTAGTTTGCGTTACTGCTTGGTTCTTAAATAATTAAATAGCTAATACAGTGTCTTTAGTAAAGATAAACTAATGCCAATAAATGCCAATACATACACACATAAATCAAGTCTATTTATCCCCAAAGGGGTCGGCAGAAGTCTATTGCCATTGTCATCGAAAATCTTTTCGGCCTCATAGACTAATTAATAAATCATTTCTTATTTGTAAATAGACAACAACGTTCGTTGTAAACAAATACGTAAGTTGTTCATAAAACCAAATTTCACCAAAGAATTGTCAACTAGTAATATATTAGATGGAAAGTGATTAGCTGACTGAAAAAGATTTTCTAAGAAGCTCGATACAATACAACCAATCCAAAATGACAAATACACTGAAAGGAACTGAAACGGACGGAATGCGACGATCGAATGAAAACAGCAAGCTATGTGTGAAATCGGAATGTATAATTATTTCTCAACAAAAATATGTGTGCGACTATGAGCTACGAGAGGGACAGAAGTAATATAAAAATAGACAATAAAACCAATAGAAAACGATGTCACAAAAGGAAAACATATAAAATACAAGAATTATAAAAGAGTCCGCAACAGGAACTTTTTCTGTCTAGGAATGCATGGACGAAAAGTTTTTCGAGCACCGAAATGTAACCGGATGCAATTTTCACGTAGTGGCATTTTCACACATTCTTCCATCCAAACCAACTTTGTACGCTACATTGGAAATTGTGTATTTCAAGTAATATAAACTTTTGAAAATACCTCTACTGCCACAATAACACAAAAAGCGTTATCATAAAGAAAGTTACCTCTGAAAAATCTAAATTGTCATTTTTAAAAGAGTATATCTATGTGACAAAAACCATTAGACCAATTGTTGATTAAAATATCCGTTAAATAAATCAGAAAGACATTTATTTTCAGAAAGGTACTGCTTTTTGGCTAATGGAGGCAGTACATTACTACACCTACGTGTTGAGTCTTTAGTCTAAATTCTTACCCTAACTTGAACTTAATTAACGACTCCCAATAATAGTCAAGTCCGTAATATTAACCATGGTATGCTTTGATGTTATCGCTTTAGTAGGGAAATATGTAGAGGTTAATCTTGCACAAGAATGTAATCATAATATAATCTAAGTGAATGAACCATTGTAACGCCGCCGTGACGTAAGGAGAGTCAAAAGTTGTGACCGTGATAATGCCAAGCTTGCGGTTTGATCTTGAAAGAGACCTCTTTTGTGTGTTGCGGAGGCAATTTCGACATGACATGACATGTTCAGGTCTACAAGTGTGCTTGTCATGTATACAATTTACTATTGAGATGAATATTGTCTGTTTTGAAGAAACGACATGCATCATAAATATATGAACTCTTTAATATTTTGTCACAAAAACAGTTTCTACAAAATAGTAGCAACTATTACTGCGCATGCGCTGACAGAGGACTAAAATGTTCATACATTTATGATGATGACTGTACGTGAATAACACCCGTATTCATTACTAAACATTACTATGAGGTCCGTTAACGCACAGGGTCCCAAAAACCTATTCATAGACAATACTTGAGTGACAAAACGCATTGAGAAATGTCTTACTTCGCACAGTATTGCTTCTTTACTTATACAAGTATTGTTTGTGAATACGGATGTAAGACAGTGACGAACATGGATGTTAAGGGATGCAAAGGAATAGGAAGACAGCAAAAGTGATGGATAGATTGCGTAAGAAATTATATGGAGAAGAATGGAATCTTGAGAGACGACAGCTAGAGCGGGGAATTCTCACACGGACACGGATAGGCCCGCGGGCTTGCCTGCAGATATGCCCGCCGGACCTTGTTTCTATGTATGTGCGATGTTTGCCTAGTTTAGTAGGTACCGTCAGTCAGTCTGGCCTATACAAACGAGGTTCGCGCGGGCATGTCTAGCAGGCATGCACGTCTAGTGAATTCCCCGCTTAACAGAAGTGAATAATATACTGTGCCGACCAATGATATTAGATTATTGGTGCCGACCATGATAGGTGGCGTATCTAGAGGATAGGTGCGGTGTGTCTATATTTAATATATTTCACACGTATCATCTAACCCGATAACATTAGTTATTTGTTATACGTGAGTGCAAAGTTGATTTTTAACCGCGTGCTCAATTTTAATCTTTGCACTCGAGTGCAACACGTAACTTTTCATCCCCCCTCAGCGAGGAAATGGCAAAATGCAAAAATAATTACAATCACATTATTAAAAGTTTCAGTCAATTCTATTTACACCCTGACACTTCCACACCCATCATACCAAACACACACACCCAACACACACACAACATCCACCCAGACACCCCACAACATCCACCCAGACGCACCCACAACATCCACCCAAACGCGCACGTGCAAAGCAAATTAATAAAAAAAAGTACACTAAGAAGGTTTCAAATCCGAATTTTTAACAAATTTTTAACAACACCATACAGATCCAATAGGTTTAATGATGTTTTTCAAAGTGGATTTTGTGCAGACTGTGCAGTGAAATTGGTCTTGTTTTGATGCACAATCATCCGGGATGGTGTGAAATTATGCAGAATCATTGAAAATAAGTCTTGTGATGTGTTTGATGTTGAGAATTTTGAAGTGGTTTTCACCACCTCATCAGTCGCCATCATGAACTCTGGTATCATTCAATTCGTACCAAGCACTCCCTAGATGCGATAAAATGTGGGACACTCATATTTTAATGTAAAATTAATTTGATACATTCATTTCACTCACTCATTTATTCATATTAATATGAAATAAATATACTAAAGACATGGCTGTACGGGCTAGACCCTTTGCCTTCCACTATTCGATTTTAATTTTAACATTATATAAATGTTAGAAAAATTAGTACAAAGATTTTGGTGGTTAGAAAAAGAATTTCGAAAAATTATGATCTTGAGGCGGGAATCGAACCCGCGTCCGCTGCTATCCGGGCAGGTGCCTGACCGCTCGGCCACCCAAGATACTAATTAACTTGCCGAAATTCTTCTAACCTTTACACTTCACGTTGTAATTCCCGCCTCAAGATCATAATTTTTCGAAATTCTTTTTCTAACCACCAAAATCTTTGTACCCTTTGCCTTCCCTAAAAAAACAGGGAGAATTAAAAACAAATAAAAAAATTTGTTCTGGTTTCAAAACATAATGTACTTGCACGCGATGTTCTAAATTCAAATTTATCCTCTAGAGGATAAAAACGGCTTTTGCACTCCGATATCGAAGAGCAAAAACGCTTTTTCCGAGATGGGGGGGTTGAAAAATATATTTGCACAATATTCGTCTCTATAATATATTATGTTTAAATAGACTTATAAACATCCATCACTCGATAATTGATGTCCATTTTAATAGGAATGGAACCCGGAACATTTCAAAAATAATGATGTCGTAAATTGTTCTATGTCTTTTGATTAAGAAAGCATATTATTATCATTCTTGCTTGTTATTATTTTAAATTATTAATTTGGTATACTAACTTTTTGTACTCCTATAGTATTTCAAACCTTCCACTGTAAAAAAAAAGATAGGAGTGTTTGGCGCGTTTCGTGGTGTCAGTTAGATTTATTTTCGCTAATTCAAAAATTGTTACAGAGTGGATTTTGTGCAGTGAAAAAGGTGTTATTTTAATGCACAAGCATCCGTGTTGATGTGCAATTATGCAAAATCATTGAAAATAAGTCTTGTGACGTGTAAGATGTTGTGGTGAAGACTACTATAAAAAGTGGTTTTGTCCACCTCATCAAGCACCATCATGAACTCTCTTCTTCTTCCTGCCCTGTTCCCAGTCTATCTGGGGTCGGCGCAGTATGTTTCCTCTTCCATTCATATGTCAGACGTCATCAAGCCATCCACTCCCTTTTGATTCATATCATCCATCCCACCGCAAAGGTGCTAGTGATGAATGAATGTATAGAAAAGAGACGGAACGGACCATGTCGAGAGACCCATGAACGGAGAGAGTGATTAGAATGACAACATTCCAATCCATACTGCTCAAGGTTTTGGCTTAGGTTTTACAGCCGGCCGCCTGCCTGACACCAACCCTCCTTGGGTACGCTGTTGGTGGTTTGCCCTCCACCATTCGGGTGCCGCAAGGTGCTTATTGGTCTACACCGGGCAATCTCCATTAGTCGACTTTTACGACACCCATGGGATGAGTTGGCGCTGGCCTATTCTACGTTATTTGTTCGCTCCCAGGCCAGCATAGAAGGCCATCATGAACCATCATGACCATCATGGCCATCATGACCATCATGAACTCTGTTACCATTAAATTCGCTCCAAGCACTCCCTAGATGCGTTAAAATGTGTGACATTTTAACCTATTTTATTTTTATTTATTTTAACGTAAAATTCATTTCATTCATACATTTTACCCACTCATTATTTCATAAGACTACAGATAAAAGACGTAGACTTAAGACGTGGCTGTATGGGCTACACCTTTGCCTTCCCTAAAATATAGGGAAAATTAAAAAAAAATAGATTTTGCACATCAAAATTAAATCAAACCTAAAAAGATTAGAGGCGATTAGAAACATGTGAGATTAGCTTAATCTTAGTTGCACGTACCGTAAAAACGAATAAATAGTCAATTATTATTACCGGTTGTAGATTATCGAAGACTATTACCACAAACAATTGCAAAACACGAACGATTAATTGTTTAAATTATTAATTTGGCATGAATAATTATTGTAGTGTGAGAATGTTATTTTAAAAGCGGCTGTTCTTTTTTAACTTTCATAAAAATTGGTAAAAAATTGGTGAGTAGAATTATTGCAATAAAACCGATAATCGCCTATGCGTTATGCAAACAACTAATTGGTAATTAAAAGTGTAGGTATGCAAAATAAGGTCACTCAAAACCTAATGAAAAAAATTTGCTAGAGCAAGAAATGTCATAAAAATCCGCAAATAGATTGTTAACATAATCAGGTTTATCCTATAGGGCATAATTGATCTATAAATAGAACAAAATAACAGGGAATAATATTTCACCAACTACTTTTTTCTACAATATTTTAGTATTTTTAAGTTTCATATGTATTATGCTTCATTTCAAACAGTTTTTACTCTTCAGGCCCAATATTTTACATAAGATTCATGTAAAATAAAATTTTGGCGTAAAATTGGGTAATTGCTGGTAATTACAATTTATGTAATTTAAAATTGTTTCTTTGCACAATCATTTAGTTCCGCAATCATACAATCGTTTAAATAAAACTTATTTTCATAAGATCCTCTTCCTGTTTTGCAATTACAATTATAGCATGCTATTTTGAGCTTTTTATTTATTTATTTATAGGTACAACTACAGAAAACAATTGATACATTATTACAAGTTAATATACTAGGTCACATGATAAAATTGATTGCCTATTAATGTTGCACACAGTTTTACATAAATAGAATTGGAAAACTAACCAAAATAAAAATGGCTGGATCACAATTACACATAAGTACCTACACCAAATTCTCTAAGATACTATGTGGAGCCGTTTTATAATTCTAACAAAAGAACCCAAGGTTTGAGAAAAAATATCTAAATCTTGTGAGTAAGTATTATAAGACCTACACATTCTAAACAGCAGGTCATTAAATGCAATATTTTAATTTATATCAAATTAAAATTTATATCAAATAACTACATAAACTTAAATATTTGACTGTTGTATTTTTATCGCACATAATTATAAACTAATTTATGAAAGTACCAACAAAAAGAGGCCAGAAAATTGAAAAAAGAATGACTTCTGACACGGGACATTTCTTTGCAATAGTTTTAGTAGATTTTCTGGGTAATAGTTTTAATATTTAATAATGTTCCAATAATAACATTTATCAAAGTATTAACGGCTTACATAATGACTAGGTACTTACCAATCGATCAGTAGCCATGTCAAAGATGAGTATCTTGGGTGGGCAGACGCGACGGAAGTCGTCTATGCTGGTGATGACACCGGAGTCCAACACCCACAATCTGTTGCATCGGTCGGCTCTTATTCTGTACACGGAGATGAGGCCGGTGCAGTTGATGTCCCCACGGCCAGCGGTGTGCCATGACCAGTCGGGATATGCCTGCGAAGCAAATGTTAATTTGAAAGAATTCCAGCATAGTTTCTTACGACTTACACGTCGAGGCAGTTTAGTAGGATGCGTAGTTGTATCAACAAATCTATTCATATTATGATCAGTTGTACACTTTAAACCGCCCATGGACTAAAGGTGGTCCTAGTTTAAAACAGATGCTGTCACTTTTATTGCTGAATCAATTTTAAGCCATGACTAACTTTATTACTCGTTTTATAATAAGGAGGTTTTAAGTAATTTGATTGACTCCGAGTTAAGTCTCATGTAATAGAGGGCGAGCATATTGCCGACTATCGGACAGTTAAATGGTAGTATATTGTTAGGTGGTTTAACAAGATCCTCGTCACTGCTTCAACACTTAGGACCGGTTTTTTTATCCATAGTTAACACAACCAATTGTTAAAAACTGTTACTAATTGATAAATATCAGTCTGATATGGTAACCATTAGTAACAATTTTAGTTACTTATGTTACTAATGGATAAATATCAGTCAGATATTGTTACTAATTGTTAAATATCAGTGATATTAAAAGATAAGTAACAATTGGTTAACAGTTAACTATGCATCAAAAAACCGGCCCTTAGTCGTTTTTTACTTACGATAAACGGGGGGTAGAGATGTGAGTTGGAACAACTGTATTCTGCGCTGTCATCACTACACAGCAATTATGTTCAATAACCTATTTTGACCATGAATATTTGACAAAACAGTTGTGGGCATTGTGGTTATTTAACTTTTCTCCAATAATATAGGCGTAATTATTGGATGTTTATCCAAAATAGTTCTGGTTACGCTGAGGCCCGAGTTCACCAACACATAAACAGGCGATTATTATTTAACCGTTAATTTTTGACATTTTACTGTATGGAATAACTGTCAAATACTGACGGTTATCTTTTAATCGCTTGTTTTACGTGTTGGTGAAATCGGGCCTTAGTTTAACAAGATAATCAGGCAAGTTTAAAACAAAAATTCAGCACCTTAACTAACAACTCAAGAATACTGTAATTGCCATGTCAGTGTACGTCTACTTCATATTTCATACTTAGTAATCTCAGTAAATGCCTTGCATATTGAAATATGGTTGATGGCTTGTAATATTATTATGATAGAATTCATACTATTTCTGAATATCAATGTAGCACTATTAATTCGATAATAGTTTTACATTTTATTAAGATAGTTATCGTAAATGGCAGTCAGATTAATGTGAATGTTTAAATGTTGTCTAATATGATTAGTTTAAGCGTTGAAAAGGATTCAACTAATATGAATTCACATCTTAATCGTAGCTAATACTTTTCAGCGAAGGCGAGGAGCTCGCTACCGCTGTAGTATAGCGCGCTTGGCCTGTGATTGCGTAAACTAAGCAATGTTCGCTAAGGTCGGTCATTGGATGTGTGACCAAAAATGTATTATATCGAGTTCCTCCGTGCTTCGGAAGGCACGTTAAGTCGTTGGTCCCGGCTGCATCTGCAGTCGTTAAACCCACCAACCCGCACTGAGCCAGCGTGGTGGATTATGGCCCAATCTCCCTATATTCTTCCAACCATAGGGAAAGCCCGTGCCCCAGCAGTAGGGGCATTAAAGGGCTGGTGATGATGATGACTTTTCAGGCGATTTGGTCAAACGAGTGGTTGTGGTTGGTCAAACGCTCAGCCTATTAAACCAAAAAAATATACCAGAGACAATAATATCGCAATTATCAATATACGGTTGTACATTACGTCACACTACTTTTATTCAAAGAATAGCTGTTGCCACAAAGAAAGGGTAGTAGATTAAAGAGACAATGTAAACAATCCAATAAACAACACCGTCAATATTTCGTGTGTTTTAATTGTAATAGTAGGTCATATACGAGTACATATATAAACCACGTACATTTGTCACTGAGAAATATTTCGGCAACTATGTTAGGTCCCATGATGGCGGGGCTATAGCCATGCAACTGACAGTGGCTTTAACCTTTACCTGATCATGTTTAGCTATAAGTCAATTTATACGCGAAAAAGATAAGGAAGGAGGCAATTGTAGTCTGCTCTGCCACACGACATTTTATTATAATTTACAAAACCTAATATCTTTGACTTATACTTGTACTATTCCAATTTTGAATAGTACAGAATATATGTCTGGATAGGCTGGATCATTGAGGTTAAAGACCACTAAATTACATTTGCTATAAAAATCACTATATGTTCTACCGACTTAAAGTATTCTGCTCACAAAAGCGTGACTGTAAATCGGATGTTGCATTTTTCTGGCCATTGCATACAAACGAGCGAAAAACAAAGACTAATATTTTTCTTGGTCGACTCAAGGGAATAAAGTGATATGAATTATTAATAGAAGATACATTATATTGTGCCCTTAGTGATGTCCTGATGTTTTATTTATGTAAGGTGCAGTGTGAAATATGCAAAGAGTGCCACATACAGTCCCAATAGGTATGCAAGGACAATAGTAAAACATATATTGAAACAGCATTAAGTAAAAAAAATGCATTACTACAAAAATACTGTTCGGATACGGCACCTCAGACTATGTAAAGCAGCTTTCTAATGCATTTCAACCTTTATAATCATCATCACCATGTTAACTTGCATCACATAACTTTGAACAGAAATAACATACCTACGTATTCAAGTAACTAGCTACTATTCGAATTTAATTTAAACATTGTATAAATGTCAGTGAAATTAGTACAAAGATTTTGGTGGTTAGAAAAAGAATTTCGGCAGGTGCCTGACCGCTCGGCCAACCAGTGTCTTGGTTGGCCGAGCGGTCAGGCACCTGCCCGGATAGCAGCGGACGCGGGCTCGATTCCCGTATCAATACCATAATTTTTCGAAATTCTTTTTCTAACTAGCTACTGTTTCGTTCGGCATTGTACGGTGTTATTAAGTTGTTTTTAATACACGAAGCAAAAAGTATTTTATAACAATACTTCGAAATTACTCTAACAAATAAGTACATTATTGAGATCCAATCAATCATTAATTTAAAACTATAGGACACCAGAAAAGAATGTTTACGGTTAAATGCACAAAAAATTCCAAGCGTGAACTGATACATTCGTCGTAATCTACTTATACAAGCCTATAAGTAGGTAGGTTCTCTAACTGCCCTTCACGCTTTCCAAGTCCCGCGCACACTGTCTGTGACGCATGCGCATAAAACTTTATTCAGCTCGCCAATGAGCCAATTCAACCAATAGCAATGAATTGGTAAAACAACAATAAGAATTTCAAGAACAAAATTCTACAGAAATGGAAATGGATTCTACAGAAGCTTGCGACATAAGTTATATTTTCATAAGTTATCTTTGAAGCTATACACACAGCTCTACACCGTTAAAATTATATGTATATAACGAGAATGAACTTAGTGCTTTAGTTATAGTATACGGCGTGGCTGTTTAAATTGCACTTAGTAAACAACTAAACTTAATCTTTATAGAATCAACATTGAATTTTCAACTTTATCTAGAAGCTCTTAAAGCGAACCCTGTATTGTATTGGTCGAATTCCTTGGAAAGGGAATAAGCAACAATAACAAGTAGGTTGTTTCAATATTACTGTTCCACTTAGAATCTCCCTCTATTGGCACTTACGTCTATCGGCGTAGTAATATGTAGATTACAGACTCTTACATTAAACATGATTATGAAAATCAACACCAAGTTAAAGAACTACCTATAACACGTCAAATGCAACTGATAAAATAAGCCTATAACTTTAATTACGGAAAATCTTAATTAATAATAATATGAAGTAATTAATGGTTTTTATCGTGACATATCCTAAATTTCATAGAAGATCAATTGCATCTGCATATCCTCAGTGCTGTTCAGTGTATATTACTATTAATAGGGGATACTTCAGTCAATTCTAAGCGGTTATATCCGGCAATTTATGAATTTTAAATAGTAATTCAATCAAATGCTACACACTAACAACATTAGTCAATAAGCACGAAACACACGAACAGATAATCACGTAGTTTAATAAAAATTACCCATTTGCGCATAATTAAGATAACATAATTGATTTCATTTGGAATATTAATTTCAAGTTTTACATTGTAATTTAATTTCAGGTATTATGTACTTCATAATTCTTAGGTGCAATAAATTTATGTTTTATTTGTTACAATTTTGCACAGTTGTAATGTAGGTACCCAATTATTTCACAATCGTTAGATATGTCTTACATAATCACTCTCTCAGTATTTCAGAAAGTCACTAACCAAGCAACATACATTTTAAGAACAAATAGCCTATTATATATTGTCTTCATAAATCATGGATTCCCTAGACAACTACTAGAATATTTTGATCGCCGACAGTAATTAAAGCAATTAGACCGACCTATAAATACAATGTTATTTGCTTTCTGCCCTTGTAATTAGATATTATAATTAATTTAATTTTTCAAACAGTAAACATTCGAGAGGAAATACCTTGCTTGATATTATTATGTAGTAAGCGGACCTTCTTTTAGATCCCGGATCCGTAACCTAGGAAATGTTTTTGGAGTGAGTATTGACAATTGAGACACGGTATTTAATTAAATAAGCCATAACGTAACGGCAGAGCAGAATACAATTATCACCACCCCATCTCTCGCGTGGCTGTCGTAAAAGGCGACTAAGGTTTTTTTTTATAATAATTTTTACACTCACACCTATCATCTAGCCCAAAGTAAGTAGCCTAAGCACTTGTGTTATGGATACTAGATCATGGACATATTTTTAATATAATTATGTATATAACTGTTGAAAATATACTACATAAACATATACACAACCATGACTCGGAAACAAACATTTGTAGTCATCACAAAGTTTGCCCCTACCAGGAATCGACCCGGGACCTCTTGGCCAATACCCAGCAATCTGAGCATTCGACCAAGGCGGCCGTCTTCGGGGTATGTAGGCGTGATTTATGTATGTATGTATTGAATTAAATATATAGGGAAAAGTGGCAAAGCGCCGAGTGCTTTTATAAATAATAAATTGTCCATACAATACAATACATAAAGGCTGGCGAGTATACATGTGCCTTTATAGGCAATATACCAGTTTTGTAGGCCTATTCCCTAACTTTTTTTGACAGTAGAAAGTGATGATCACCGAACTATGTATTTACTTATCCATTACTGCTGTACTATAATGCTATTGTGACACTTGTCCTGTGATAACAGCAATGTATTAGTAAACAGTTCGGTGATCATCACTTTCAACTGTCAAAAAAAGTTAGGGAATAGGCCTGCAGAGCCAAGTGTCTTTTCTATTCGAACGCATCGAAAACAAAAGTATGAAATTGAAATTTTGTTTGTTCAGTACCTAATACGTCAGTTTCGTACATTTGTTTTCTATGTTGTATGTCTTTGTTTCACTTTTGCTATTATATATTTACGATTTGACAGTATCAGTTGAAATTGGAAATGAAAGGCTTATCGATAGAAATTTATTGTTTGTTATAGTTGTTGTATTAAATTGACAGCTTGGAATTCAGGTGACTATAATTATATTATTACTCATCGAACTATCGATAAATAAACACTATAAGCCCTATTTCTATCAAATAGACTCACATAAGTATTATAAATAAGTTCCATGATAAAATAAAATTAAAATAAACTGCTCTTATTTATGACCCTCAACAAGCTACTAATTAATGTTCAAAGAAACAAAACAATAACAACAGTTATATAAACTAGAATTGATTAATTGTTGAACTCGTCATTGAAACTTTTAATGAATTTGACCTTTCTTCGTTTTAATGTCATTTATTGTTCTTGGTTACTAGTGTAAGTAGCGTTATTGTTTTTTTTTAGTTTGAATAAATTTTATTATTATTTATTTCATAGTCGAACAATTACCGTGATTGATTGGTGATATTTAAATATATTAAATCTACATTCGTTACGCCTGTTAGAAGATTTTATTTATGTCTAACGCATCCAGCGTAAGCTATTTTGTAAATGAATAAGATAACAGAAAGATAGCTTGGTATGGTCATGTTTTGAGACATAAATCTATGAATATGATTAAAATGGTATATGGACAAACATGTATTTGTGTGCCGTGTGGTGACGGCAGAGTAGAATACAATTGTCACCGCCCCAAATCTCTCCCGTGGGTGTCGTACAAGGCGACTAAGGATAAATCAGTGATGAGGAATGGGCAGCAGCGTTCCTCTTATACCACCTAGCAATGTACTGCGACACTTTTGTGCCCGATATATGGCAATAGGCTCGCCACCTATTGGGACCTAACATAATTGGCGAAATGTGGGTGCTAGTTCACCTCTGCCTACCCCTTCGGGGATATAGGCGTGATTTATGTATGTATGTATTTGTAGATGGATGTCGAAGTAGAGAAAGACCTCTGAAAAGTTGACTGGATTGTGTGATGTTTGATATGAAGGTGTTGATGGATGTGGAAGAGGAGATGACCAGTGACAGATTAGAGTGGAGGAACAAGACATCCGCGCTGACCCTAAATAGGTTGGGATAAGGGTAGACTACCGATGATGTTGCTTTAAAGTTTTATTTTTTACTATGCTGTCAACATTCTTTAAAATCTATTACAGCATTTAAATCCTATTTTTCTGAGAAGGGAGGCAGAGGTGTGTTAATACACTTCTACCTCCCTTCCACCCACTTGTAGCTCCTAAATATAATAAGGAGCAAGCTTATTACAACAATCATCATATATACAACCATCTACCGTTAATGCTGCTGCCCATTTCTCGTTCTTTTTAACCTTTAGTTGGCGTGTGTGATATCCATGAGAGGTGGGGATGGTGACAGTTGTATTATTAAAATTTATTCAGCCATCACCACAGTTATATTATAAATTACCAAGCAGCGTTGTATTGTACCATTACAGCTTATAACTCTAATTGTATTGATTAGGCAGGCAATTCTGTCCGGTGGCTAGTAGTTACAAATTTGCACTTTCCTGTAACGATAATCGGTAATTTTTTTATTTGATTTACTTAATCGAGGACTAAGCATGTGTGAAATAGAAAAGGGAAAAAACGAGCCTATATCAAACACACCGGTTCATTACATTCCAATCATATCGGTTTCAACAAGCTATTCCTGCCTATGACTTTTTTGCAGTGATTGCGCGGAATCGCAAAAACATGAACAGAACCGGTGATCTATTTCAAGAAGCTTAGTCACGCTTGAGTCCGTATTTAATTTAGCCTAGATACATACAATTCGTTCAAAACTCGATCACAAAGAAAATTAAGTCAGTAAAACTTGAAATGATGTGAATCATATTTTTTTTTCCAAATTTTTCAGACTTCATTTTCTTTGTAACATTTTTTCTTAGATTTATTTAGGTATATAAATGTTTAAATAAAAATCTAATCATGAACCAAACTCGATACGGGTTCGTTCTTTCTTCTTTTCTTTTTCTCTCTCCATAAACTCTTTAGTACTAAGCACGTTTAGAGCAGAGCAGAATACGATTGTCACTAACCCCATCTCTCCAGCGGGTGTCGTCAAGGCGACTAAGGGTTAAAACAGCAGCTTTCCTCTTAGACCACCTAGCAATATACTGCGATTTCCATGCTCGATAAATGGCAATAGGCTTGCCAGCAATTACATGAGACCTAACCTACTTGGCGAAACGTAGGTATTAATGGACCTCTGCCTTCTTTAGGGATATAGGCGTGATTTTTGTGTATGTATGTAGGTACGTTTATTATCTCACCTGTAAAACTGGACTGACGCCTGGTGGCAAACTCCTTGGCACCCAAGCTAACGTAGCGGGGATACCTGCCCTAAGGCGGGGAATACCCAGATACAGCTTATCCCATCCGATCTCCAAGCCAGTGGGGACCGTGTTCTCTGGTTGGAACTTCTCCAGAAGGACAGGGTCCGGCGGGAAATCGAACTGGAGGAGGTTCCATTGGTTAACCACCTCGAGAGTGGCGCTTGCCAGTGCCAAGCACGCGCATAATACTAACGTTTTCGCCCCCATTACAGCACCTATGACAAGAGATAAATAAATATAATATAAAAGACGGTAAATATAAATATTTCATGCACTCACACCTATCATCTATACATATATAGTCCAGAGTAAATAGCAAAAGCACTTTTACTTAGGATATTAGACGACGCATAAATTTTAAAGTATTAATATTGTATTAAACTACATAAACATAATACCCACCAACGTGCACTGAGCCAGCTTGGTGGGTTATGGCCCAATCTCTCTATATTCTTCTATCTATAGGAAAGGCCCGTACCCCAGTAGTGGGGACATTAAAGGGCTAGTCATGGTGATGATGATGATGACATAAATATATAAACAACCATAACATGAGAACAAAATAAATGTCTGTGTTCATCACGAAGATTTTTTCCTACCAGGATTGGAACGCGGGACCTTTTGGCCCATAGCCAGCGATATATATATAAAGTAAAAATGTAGCTCGACCAAACTGGTAGTGCTTTCTTCCTAGACAATTGATGCGACTGATGTAATGCAAAAGTATGGCAATGACCTGCTTCAAGTGGTTGCACGGACAACTTTTACTCACAGTTCAAGGTCGCCACTACGTCGAAGAGAAGTTCATATCTAAACTAATATTATAAAGCTGAAGAGTTGGTTTGTTTGTTTAGTTAGTTGGTTAAACGCGTTTATCTCAGAAATTACTTGTTCAAATTGAAAAATTCCTTTTGTGCTGGATAGTCACTTATTATATAGGCTATAAATAACAACCGACATTAACGCGAGCGGCCACTAGTTCAATAATATTCATCAACAAACCACCAGTTCTACATCATTCAGTTTTATATATATCAAATAGGTTCAGTTATTTCATACAATTGGCATTGTAGATTTCGGTATCTGTGGAAGTCATTTTACGTGACTATTTTTAAGTAAAACGTACGAAATGTAAAAGTAGGAAATGTAGAAATGTAGGAAATGTACGAAACATGTATTATAATAATAATAATATGCCTACCCCTTCGGGGATATAGGCGTGATTTATGTATTATAATAACATATTCACACTTCCATATCATCGTTTTTTTAATGCAAGACAGGACAGACTACATCTCACCTCATGGTAAGTGACGATAAGGACCGAAGATGGAATCGAGTTTCATAGCCAGCCCCTCTGCTGGCTATCTTATTACAACTGTCGGAACACAATAATGCTGTTAACATTATTAATATGGCGACAAGTTTGATAAGATGGTGGTAGCTAGCCAGGCGGACTTGAAAGAAGTCCTACCACCAACCAAACGGAGTACAAATCTTAATTCCGGTGGGCGACCCATTAGACCACGGAGGCAGTTTAAAGCACATCCAAAGCAATTTATTTCCCATCAGTGTGAAATTTCCAAAATTGCTTGTCTTAAATAAATTACATACCTATAACTGAGTAATTTTCTAATAATACAATGTACCTACTTAACCCTTTCACTGAACGTGTGTCGCAGTGTAAAGCAATTTTTCTAAGACTCTTTCATAACGCTGACCCTGACTGTTATTTGAATATTTGATTGATGTTATGTGCCGTAGTCTGTCGTCAAAATTAATGACAAATGCATTCTATAACACTGTTAACATAGCAGTCTTTTGTCATAATTTTCAATTACGCTACGTCTACTCTTGACCTCATTCGTGAACTTTGCGGGTAATCATTTGTCATTTTTTCTTGATAAAGTCCATGCTGTTAACCGACAAAACCGTGCCTGTCAATGAAACAATCGCGCATAAAACATGATGTAAAATACGTCTGTGCTGGTTACTGAATGACTTAATCAAACTTTTAACAAAAAATAAGAATAGAAAAGTTTCATTACTAGAAATTCTCATTACTAATATTTTAGATTATTGTCACTATCTGTTTGTAAGTAACCAAAATTTAGCAAGAATTTGCCGACCAACCCGTCCTTGTTACTAATAACCTAATACAATAAAAAAATATATTATTGGGAATCAAACAGATAAAATGCGTTTTATTATTTCCTTGTTTTGACTTCAGTACAAATTTATCAATGTCCATATTAATGTAAATTATTTACGGGGAAAATATTGATGAATGCCATCGCTTTCTTTGTCTAATGCTTCAAATAATGATAGTTAAGGTCATAAGTATTACGAAGTGACGCTGATGTAAGATAATCCTAGGATTGTTATTGTCCTTATTACTTCTCGTCTTATTGTCTTGCACTTAATATTTATTAAAGGCAATCTGAGGCGCCTATTATGTTTTGAAGGTCGGTCGGCATTCACTAGCTTAAGTTTAGGCTGTCCGATTACTAATAGTTAACTTTTTAATCCTCGAATACTTCCTATAAATTATTGTTACCTAATCAAAATTGATATCTTAATCGCGGTACAAAAAAAAATATAGATCACACCTACATTTTACTAAGATAATACGATAGCCTAGCCTCCGTATTTCTGCGCCTGTAGCTCCGTATTTATTATTCTATTCTTACTTTTGTCAAAATATATTCCATAACAAGACTTATTTTGTTCTTTTTATGAAAAATTACACACTATTATTTCATCACTTGAATAGACAACCCTAGTGCTTCAGTTCCAGATATAGCGATCGATAAGATTTAATGATAATCTATAAATTCAGGTTAAGAAGTACAGCTAGTCGTTACGCAAAATCAAATGTAAAGCAAGCAAAAACTAGACGTACAAAGTAAGATTCAGTATAAAATAGACTCACATAAATATGTTCCCCTTGGCTCTACCGTTAATGGTAATCAGATTCGACATGTTGCTTATCCAATGATAGCTTACAAAGGCATTTTTGGGGAAATAGCAATCCAAATTTAACAATTTCAACAGTTAAATTTTTACTGTATAGTATTGTTAATTAAATAACTAGGTAACGGTATGGGATTCTGTATTGATCGTTTGATATACAAGTTTATAGTGCGCTACGTTACGGTCGGCTATGATGCGAAGCCACTAGGTACCTTAGAAACTTCTTTTAAATTTATAACTACTGATAGAAATGTTCACTTCCTATGTGCTATACTATATAGATGATGGATCTGATGGAAAAACATCAATTTTTGCTTTTTTTTACACAAGAGTTTTCGCTTTTAGATCGCGTTTCTATAGGACAATGAATAATGTCTACCTTTTCCTGTTTACCTATTTCCAACTTCTGATTTTTGCGAACAAGTATCATTATAAATACAATGCCATCCTCCTTTGTGAAACATGCGTATGCGTAAGGACAGGTTTGACTGTTGCCAGCTTATAGAACGTAAGCCACGCTCTTAATTGTATAATAATATAATCAACACAAGGAATGCAATATCATATCCGGATACAAGCAAAAAATGGAAAGTAAATATGATGATTAATTGAGCGACAAGAGTAAAACAGAATAGTTATATGTGAAGGTGGACAAAAAGGGCCTAAAGCGGTGACTATGTATTTTCATGCTATTTATTAAATATTTCCAAATGGACAGATAGGAACTTAAATTTCGACCTATCGTCTATAGGGAGCACTGCAAATAATACATTTTTTAAATGATTTTATTCTCGATCGTATAATTTTTAAGCAGCATAACCCGCTACAAAAGGACTGGTAGGTACAACAAAAAGTTTTATTAGACAGATGCCGATTCCATAGACACTATATTGATTGGTATTTTCGTCAATACTTTGTCACAGAGCAGAATATGTATTAAACATTTCTTAACCAAAACACGGCATGTACACTTTTTGTTAAAACGGCATATGTCAAATCATAAAGTGCTATGTGCAAAAAGTATATTTAGTCCGACAAATATTGCCCATAAGCACATAGCAGTCAAAATGTTGGAATCTTAAAAAAGCTAAAGTCAAAATGTTGGAATCTTAAAAAAGTGCACGTAGCAGATTTTGGCTTGACAACGACGATATTTATCTTGGGTCATATATACACATATACATTTTCAAGGAGGACGAGTATATCTGTGAAAAGGGACGTGACATTTGTAACGGAATATTGAAATTAAAAAGAACCTCCAGTAGGCCTAGCACGGGGCGTGGACAAAATCTCTCTCCTCCACTTGACAGTGTTTTGTCTCGCAATTTAGTGGGAGGTAGAGCGAGAGAAAAATATTTTCTTTTCCCAGAGGAGACTTTGTCCTCGTCCCGTGCTACGGGGGGCAGAGTAACCTTTGTTGAGCCGCGTCGCTCAAATGCGACTATAAATGCTAACCTAAGTCAACAAGACCGGTTTTCGAAAGTAGTGGGCGCATCTTTACGCATGTTTACGTATACGCAATTATATAAAGCGGCATTACGACGCAACTGTTAACATGTTTTCTTTTTGTTATTGCAACCAAACAAGCAAGGTCGAAAGTGTAGAAAAAAAACAGAGCAGTACTCTGAATTGGACAGGCGTAGGTCGTATTTAATTAATTATAAATTAAAAATGAAAGCCTTAGGCCATGATTATGTCGTATGGTATCGCAGAGCAGAAAACAATTGACACCACCCCCAACCTCTCCCGCGGGTGTCGTATGTAGCGACATCATATCATTATCATCATCATTCAGCCGAGAGACGCCCACTGTTGGGCATAGGCCTCCCCCAAGGATCTCCAAACCGGTCGGTCCTGCGCTGCCCGCATCCTACGGCTTCCCGCGACCTTCACCAGATCGTCGGTCCACCTCGTGGGGGGCCCGTACCAACGCCATTCTCGGACCTTTCCGCCCCAACGACGGCCGTCAGTCCTCCTCGCAATGTGCCCTGCCCACTGCCACTTAAGGTCCGCAATTCTTCGGGCTATGTCAGTGACCTTAGTTCTCCTGCGGATCTCATCATTTCTGATATGATCACGCAGGGAAACACCGAGCATAGCCCTCTCCATTGCCCTTTGAGTGACTTTGAGTCTTCTTATAAGGCCCATTGTAAGCGGCCACGTTTCGGTGCCGTAAATCATCACTGGCAACACACACGCATTGAAGACCTTTGTCTTTAAAGCGACATCACAGCATGACTTAAATATCATCTTCAAGTCGCGTTATACTTCTTGTCCCTGGCAAATCGTACACGGCGACTAAGGGTTAAGATGATTGAGGCGATGAGTAATGGGCAGCGGTGTTCCTCTAAGACTATCTTAGGCTCGCCAATTATAACATGGGACTTAACGCAATTGCCGAAACGTACATACATATATCACGCCTATATCCCCGAAGTAGTAGTAGGGTAGGCAGAGTGGCGAAATGTAGGTGTTAATAAAATACACATCTTATAATTATATCCATAGACTTCTTTTTCGTCAGTGCCTCGATACATAGGAACGCGATTATAAACGACACATTTCCAAAGTATACAGCCTTTTGGTCTATAGGATCACATCGCATGTTTCAAACAGTGAAATATGACTACAAACCTATGGATTTCATTAAAAATATCTTGACTGTAGAAATCCAGCTTAAAATGCTTGTAATTTAATAATATCTACAATGTTATAGATTTCAAGCTTACATATTCACTTCAAATTTAAACCTAAAACAGCTGAGAATCACCACCTGACGTAGGTTGTCCTAGTTTACTATTAAAATCAGCTTTACACTTTCTCTGTTCATGTTCTCTGCTTGCAATGTAAATTAGACAGATTTATTAGTGAATTAAATTAAGGTTGCCTTTGCCTAGCTGACATTTGGTATTTAATTTTATCTAACAAAAGAATTGACTAGGTACCAAAATAATTAACTAAAGACTTAAGAATATAGTGTTACCAATCTAAATAAATAAAAATATGAACATTACTCGAATTCTGTAAGTGCTGCTCTGTGTTGACATTTTGCTGACATTCGGCAAGGAAATCTGCTTCCAAACGTATGGAATGGTTTTAATCAAGGTTATTTATCGACGAGGGTTCGAAATTAGTCCAGCATACATACAATGACATAACATCACGACGGAGGGAGTCACCTCGACGATACGCGCGGGTGAGAAAAAGATAACGAAATTCGATAAAGCAAAATGTATGGGATTTGACGTAAGTCGTCGTGAAATCACGTGACCAAAATCGACTTCGTAAGTTCCTAGTTAAATCGGTAGCGCAAGCTAAGACGCTATAGATACCAAAGTAATATGGCCGATCGTGACGAACTTCGACACGTTATCGTTATGAATCGATTACCACTTGGCTACGGGCTCTGCTCTGTCGTCATGTCAGTTAAGTATCAAACTTACATAAAGTGACATCAATAATAAATAATAAAAAAACAGTTTTATTATCTTAGAAAAGATATACGTAAAATAAAGAGATAATGTAGATGATGCACTTGCGTTGAAGTCTATAAACACCAATATGACTCAGTAATGTTTCTAAAGTAATAAATTTATGAATGGCTATCAGAAAAAACGTACTGGACAAATGTTGTGTGTCAAAACAATGACCAATAAACACCCAGACATGGCATCGATCATAATTTGGCTGCCGAATTACGTTTTACGACAATTTGTCAACATTGGACATAATTTTATGGCGTACGGACACATGTTCAAATTATTTTACCGTGTCGCAGAGATAATATCGAAACTGATCTGTATTAGCGATCCATAAATTGAAATAGATTGCATTTTGGCCTATTAATTACAACTTAAAACCAACACCTTATAAGAGGGTGGTTACAATAATGTGATTTATTAATTCGTGATAAAGTTACGCGTAAAAGAAACGCAGTTCACTGTTTCGCTCGTGTTGAAATGGGAGTTTTTGATTAGGTACAAACAACTATGTTTATAAGAAAAACTTTTAATTTTGCCCCTACCCTGGTAGTATTCGAACCCGAGACTTCTGGCTAGGCTAACGTACGATCAAACATAGTAAACATTGTGAAAAATTTTGAACTAATTTCCCATTTTTTATGATTAATTAATACTTAACTAGTTATGTTTAATTATTAAAAACGCCCTAGGGAAACTTAAAACAATGTGGCAATCTTATAACGATACGATTGTACTACAACTTTTTACTCTGAAACATGCATCAATGCTCTACAGAAACAATAGCCAACGTGTGCCTATGTAGAACAATGTCTCAAGTCTATGAGAAATATCGATTGCTATAGGTGGAACTTGGGGTCGATGGATGCATGTCGTCAGGTTTTAATTGTCGAGCATTGCTGCTTTAATAAGCGCATTCTTGCGAACAGTTCATATAACAATTACATAGCAATTGCCTTAATGTATGTGCCGTGTGGTGACAGCAGAGAATACAAATGTCGCCACTCCTGTCTCTCCCATGAGTGTCGTAAAAGTCGACTAAGGGAGATTGCCCCGTGCAGGCCAATAAGCACCTTGGGGCACCCGAATGGTGGAGGGCAAACCACCAACAACAGCATACCCAAAGAGGGTTGGTGTCAGGCAGGAGGCCAAGTGTAAAACCTCAGCTTAAGCAGTATGCATTGGAATGTTGCTATTCCAATCACTCTCTCCGTACATCGGTCTCTCGACATGGTCCGTTCCGTCTCTTTTCTATGCTCATTCATCACTAGCACCTTTGCGGTGTGATGGATGATATGAATCAAAAGGGAGGGGATGGTTGATGATGTCTGACCGATGTGAATAGAAGAGGAAACATACTGCGTTGACCCCAGATTGCCCGGGAACAGGGCAGGGAGAAGAAAAAGTGTTTCCATATGAAATTGCCATTTCATAAAGAAAAACAAAATGCCAAAAACACAAATAAAATAATAAATAATCACCTCGATACAGACATCTTTACATTTACTGGGCCCATTCAAAATATTTAAACAATGCACTAAAGCAGCATAGTAATACACAAACAATAATATACATAGTATATTTAAGACGTCTTCACTTGAGTGTTCACAATACTAAATACCCACAAAGATGGAGAAGTGGGTCGGGGTCGTGATAAACAGATCATGGTGCGGGTGGTTTAATTGTGCAAACTTGAAGGGCAAAGTGCTTAGAAAAGTAATTATTGACAAGACGAACCAAAACTTCCTTAAGCTAAACGTTGTTCAACTGTTTGGTGTAATAATGTTCTTATTTTTATTTTATTAGAGACGGTAAAAGGTACCAAACACAATTCCTCACAAATCGAAAATCTAAGCTATAAATCACACAAATCCGTATGATTTATATCTAAATCCCACGGATTTGTCTGATTTATAGCTAAATAAGTAGATATAAATGGTTTAAAGTGGCAAGACATCCTATACGACTTCCTCGAGATGTGTCGTAAAAGTTGAGTTAAGCGAGATAGCCAATAGACCTTGGGGTACCCAGAACACCACCAACAGCTATAGCTAGGTTTTTAAGGTTTTTAAGGCTACGGATCGTAGGTGCAATAATATGCATCACCCCTTACCACACCCCGTGACGTAAAAGGGGAGTGGTAAAAACGGTACTCTACTCTACTCCCACGACGCGTATTGGTGGGGGTAGAGCTAACATTTAATTAACGCTAACTTTGTTAATATATTGTTCAAATAAGAAGAAAATATTATCAAATCAAGGGATTTAACTCACGAGAGTGCTTTGGCTTAGAATTCATTATGTGCAGTTGAGAACGCACTGGCAAGCACGTAACTGTGCAATGTAAATATTGATGTTAGGTAAATAGTAATAGACACATTAATCTAGTCTAGCAGGTGATCTATGAACAACTTCCTCCCCTGTCAGTGTGGTCATTGTTTAACTGTTTGTAAACACCTAACGGTACAATTTACCACACAATGACCTATTGTTTAACTCGAATGATAGGTATTACTCAATTACCATGATTTTTTTTTAAGTTTTCCAACAATAGCCACTATCATAAACAGAATTCTCATGAAGTATCTAATTTGGTAATCTTTTTATACCTTAGCTAAATGTAAAATACGCGAGTTATTATAACATTTTTATTCATTATAAATTCACTAAAAATAAATATATACCATTAATTGATCTCTGTCTACCCCTGTTGGGGAAAGGCGTGATATATGTTTAATACATTTAGAAAACTAACATTGAATACTAATAAATTAAAATTTAAAATGCTTTACATTAATTAATTTCAAAGTTACGTCACTGATCTCAGATGTTATGCAATATCAATCGCAGCTCCAAATTAGATTTACTTATAACTCTCACAAGAAACAACCGACTGTAATAAGGCGAGAAATATTCAAGTCGCAATCATGGGGTCTGTATTAAAAAGTATATGTAGGTAAAAGTATATGCAGATTCAACCAGTTATTACGATACTGATATATTTAATGGTGTGTTGGTATAAAGTACAGATTCAATATGAAATTAATGTCTATTAAAATTTGGAAGGCCTAGGAAAATGGAGAGATTCTATTTTAATAGATCCCTCGCAACGCATCACCGCACATCTCTGGAGGAAACGCAGCATAATTCATTGACATTGACATAGACAACAATTTTGACGTATAAAACCCTCTTTTAACCGACGAAAAAACGGAGGAGGCTACTCAATTCGTGCCCGTATGTTTTTTAATGTTAGTTTTTTTGTAGATTTCACATAGTCGCTATTCTTGCCGGGTCTGTGGTCTAGATTTGAATGAAAATTTTTGACATTAAATACTTATTCAAGTTAATTAACGTCTCTGAGTGCGGCAGTAAATTAGTTAGTAAAAAACAAGAATTAAAGTGGACGTAGTTAAGCAGAAAGGACCCAAACCCAACAAAATAATTTAGTTAATAATAAAAATCTATCAAATTATTAGAGCTAGTAATATTATAGGAGAAGCTCGGTGGCTAGCGCGCTCAGCAATCCGCACCGGGACAGCGATATAGCTTATTCTCTATATTCTTCCATCCATAGGGAAAGCCTGTGCCCTGGCAGTACGGACATCAAAGGGCTGGTGATGATGATGATGAATATTATGGAAAATTTGGGTCTAGGCATTAGAAATATTGATGGTTTTCTTAAGCCTGTTTAATTTTATAAAATATGAGTGACTTCACTCACAATTATGCCAAATATATTTGTAACGAAAAATATTGACACCAAGGAATTTTATTTATGATTTCATTTTTGCTGCCATTTTCACGAGACGAATTCCATGAGAAATTTCATCACTGTCGTATTGTGAGAGACCCATTATCTGACATAGATCTACTTGCGAGAAATAAGCTTGGATGGGTAGGTACTTAAGTAATTTGATTAACTGCCTTTATATTATCTGTTAATAATTATGCAGTGGTAATTAAGGTAAAATGAACCATAATAACAACGTGATAAGAACCTGCAGATGACCTCCAGATACATAAATTTGGTGTTTTGTTCAAATATGCTTTGTTATTTTATAAGAATCCATAAAAACCTAAAGAGTATACAAGGTTTATCTTCTACATTCGATGAGAATTAATTTGCTGTATAGAACATGTTAACTTTATTACGCTACATTAATGTTATTTTTTCTACGTTACTGATAAGTATTGTTAGATCTGAACAAACGTATAATCTTGTTGAATATTACATATTGTTAATATATATTTTTTAACTATTTAATTAATGAATCGTTGTCACGATTTATCACGAGAAATTAGTAAATACTTTTATTTAACTGAATAAAATATTGGATTACTGAGGATTTTTAAGCAATTCAGGAATTCAACTTTATTTATTTTTATTAGGCTTATTTTTATTTGAAACATTTCCAAGTAATTATATGTTTGAAAATTATAAAATCTCACCATTACAAATAACAAAACAAATAATGAAAATGATGACATATTGTTTACAAACCCATCGTATTGATTGTAAAATCTTAGTCGAATAAAAAGGTTACCATGGATGGACACTCAAAAATAATACAACTCCGTGATTTGCTGTATAAATTTCACTTGGACAAGTAACTTGTTACTTTACGTTTAGAACACATCCACATTGACGTGTCAACCCAAAATCAAAATTAAATACATTGTGAAAATTAACAGGTAGGTACGTTTTTATCAGGCTTTTTGTTAGGCTCGATGAAACTTCAACTTTCAGTAAATTGCCACAAAAATCCTCGTGCACTTAATTAAACATTTTTAAAACTTATTTCAATTAAGTACCTGCAATGGACTTAAACACTGGAAGATTACCGGCCGGCACGAAACTTAACCGCGGACGGCAGATCAAACGCGGGTAAGCAGCTCGATCCCAGTATCAACAACTGAGGAAGGTTCGCTGCGCACGCGCCGAATTTACTCGCTAGCTCGCTACTCGCCCCTCTACGCATAGCGACCTGAAAGTAAAAGTGACCGATCCCGATCCGCGTGGCCGACGTGACTGGTGCTATAGCAACTCTATTGTGGTATTGTAGGTTGCCAAGGTGTATGATTACTATCGTGATAATGAGACACTTTAAATTTTTTCAATGCCGGAAATGTCAAGGCCATCGTAGCTACATACACCACGCCTATAGCCCCGAAGGGGTAGGCAGAGGTGAATTAGCACCCACGTTTCGCTAATTTTTATGTTAGGTCCCATAATATATGTAATATGTGGCGAGCCTATTGCCATTTATCGGCCACAAAAGTGGCAGTACATTGCTAGGTGGTATAAGAGGAACACTGCTGCCCATTTCTCATCATTGTTTTATCCTTAGTCGCCTTGTACGACACCCACGGGAGAGATTTGGAGTGGTGACAATTGTATTCAACTCTGCCGTCACCACACGGGTAGCACCACTGTCGTAGCTACCCTTGCATAAAAACTGTTGTAAAATTTCCCTATGAAAAAGTCTGTTTTATTTTCCAATTTTAGGAATTTTTTATTTTCTTAATTTTTAATTAAAAGTCAGATTATATTCCATTAAACGATTATACGATATTTTAATTATTTAACATCATACATACATAAATCACGCCTATATCCCCGAAGGGGTAGGCAGAGGTGAACTAGCACCCACGTTTCGCCAAATATGTCAAGTCCCAAGTAATAGGTGGCGAGCCTAGTGCCATTTATCGGGCACAAAAGTCGCAGTACATTTTATCCTTAGTCGCCTTGTACGACACCCACGGGAAAGATTTGGGGTGGTGACAATTGTATTCTACTCTGCCGTCACGACGCGGCTGACATAGCTTTAACATCATAGTTCGGGAAAACTAGCTTAAATGTAATTATAGACAATAACAAGCGCTCATAGGCGGTATTGTTCTTCTCGGCTCCTTAAAATACTTAAGGCTTCTGCATACCAAACACAGGTCAGCAGCACCACTGTTTGAATGCGTGCCCGCGGAAGTACAAGAAACTCTTTGAACTGCGTTACACCAAATTTTATCGCAGGTCCGCGCATAAAAACTTCTGTTGACAGATTGATCCGTATTTGTTTTATAGAATAACTGCAGAATAACACACCTGTGTTAAAGAAATTATCTATTTTAAGGTTTAACGGACGCTTTCACTCATTGCGCTAATGGAAAGACGTGCTATGTTATAATTGGTTTCTAAGGGCAAATCAACACTTGTAAGATCCCCATTTACTTTAGAAGCCACGTCAACCAAATGCGATTGGAGACGCTATAATTCGCATTTGACCCTGTGTGGTACGGGCTGCATTATAAACAGATAAACACTGCCCTGACATTCTAATGACATCGTGTAGTATTATATTTTTATGTAGTAGCCACCATAGTTAAACTTTACAAAGTTGTTACAAAGTCTACCTAGAACACTAATGGTATTAGTAAAGTTATAATATGATAATCTTGTTAGCCGTCCGTTAGAACTGAGTGAGACCACATTTAACCACGTAGGTATCTTTGGTTTAAATGTTTCACAAATAGATAGGTTTTACAAATTCTGTTAGACCTTTGAAAAGTTGATGAGTATTTTATTTTATTTTTTCATAGAGTGCTTATTCAATACGGCACGTACATAATAATTATTATTGTTTGAAGATACTGAAGTGTTCATATACTTATGGCGTTGATCGTACATCTTATTAATAGTTATTTAATGCGGCTGGAGGCGGAGGAGGACTGACGGTTGTTGTCGCGGAAATTGTTGTCCGTTGGGGCGGAAAGGTCCTCGAATGGTGGCCACGAACCGGGAGACGCAGCGTTGGAAGGCCCCAGGTGGACCGACGATCTGGTGAAGGTCGCAGGAAGCCGTTTGGATGCGGGCAGCGCAGGACCGACCGGTTTGGAGATCCTTGGGGGAGACCTATGCCCAACAGTGGACGTCTCTCGACCGAATGATGATAAAGGCGGCTGGGTAGGAGCTTAGAACAGCATGTTTCTTTTCGACCTTGCTGTTCACGCACGTAGACCCACTAACCCACTAACTTGCCGTCAGAAGGACTGTAATATAAAAGCTCTAATAAAGCTTCAATTAACTTGTGCTTTTAAACGAATTCACGATACGATCACGAAAGAATGAACGATAATAAGAAATGCATCTTAATTTTTACATGCTGAGGAAAAATAACTTAATGTCATCCTAAATAGAATCTCAGCTCAGAGGGGTGTCACCACTCACAAATTCTCCCACGGGTGTCGGGATTATCAGCTTGATAAAAAATTAATGTCTATTTTTTATAAATATATAGAAAAAAGATATTAATATTAATAAAAAATTAATATGCATTAATTGATATCTATTTATCATAAAATACCCTCTTTATATGTATAGAGCTTACTCTACATTTTGTCTATGACTCGGTTATATATTTAATGTTTAAAGGAATGTTATACCTACTCTGTGCTGCCCAGTTTTCAATAATGACAATATATAACACAATAAAACATGCACAGCACAAAAACATGCATTATTAAACATGAAAACATGAAGTACTTCAATGTTCCATCCGTGAATATAATAGTATCGAGTAGGTATGCGGGCGTCAGACAAATAATAAGCAGCTACGACTAGCTACCGCAGTCTACAGTTGTTTGCAACACCTAAGGTACGAGCGTCAAGGTTGTCACCCTTCAAAACGGCTTTTATTGTCTGTGCGTCTACGCACTTTACTAACAGAAAATACATGCATGCATACATATGTCACGCCTTTCTTCCACAGGGGTAGGCAGAGATCACTTTCCACTTGTTACGATCCTTACATACTTCTTTTGCTACCTCGGACAAAGAATAAGTATAGCTATTCAAAGGGGGAACGCTGCCAGTATCTTCGGAACCGTGCCTAAAGGGACTACTTTTAATAACATATTTTAGTTATTACATTATATTTTTTAAGGTTTTTACTTTTAGGTTTATTCGTTTCTTATTTAGTAGGAATAATAGGTAATTTATGTTATGTTTTCTGTTGTGTCTCAATCTGTCTCTGTATTTCAGTAAATAAATAATGGCCTCTTCTTTCGCTTCATCCAATTTCATTAATCTCTTCATGCATGCCCATCGGTTTCGGGTAGAATGAAAGTAATGAAATGTGTTTACCACGTTGTATGCTATTCATTAACTATTCAACACAATTTTTTGACCAAGAAAACGACTTCAGGTTTTAAGATTATCAAGGGTCTTTACGTGACTTGGATTGTAGATGACAATTAATGTTACGTACAAATGATGAGGTGGTACCTATAAATATACGTAACTAGAGATAATGTTAAGTGATAAGCAATTGATAGATTGTGTGAAAGATGATATAAGGAAGAAGGGAGTTGCATGCTGAGCTCATAGGATAGAAGAGAATAGAAGAAGAAGACATTTCTACAACAATCCAACACAAAAATAATTTTTCAATTTGAGTCAGTAGTTCCTGAGATTAGCGCGTTTAACCAACAAACCAAACAAACAAATAAACTCTTCAGCTTTATAATATTAGTATCGATGTTGTGCCGACCCACCCCACTTAGGGTCGGATCCGGGGAAAATAGACATCCGAGTTTATCATAGAAACATTTTATCCAGAGATAAAACCGGTTTAGACAATAGTGGCTATTGACTTCTTTGTTTTGGAAATCAAAATTTTAAAGGTTTACGTGCATCGCAATGGTGAAATATTTTCTAATTAGGAAACCGTATTATACAAAAGCAGGAAGTGCCAAGATATACTTGATATTGACGATTATACAATTATATTACAGAGCTACCTTGATGTTTCGAAACGTGACAGGGCAGATACATGATCCTATAATGTAAAACGATATAATCCGAATTCGGTCTCGCTCCAATTCCTTGAGTGTAAACTGTCGAAGGTGGGGCTCAGTTTCCTATTACTTTTATCGGTGTCATTATACAGATTGTTCACAAAAAGTTTTGATTGTGCGCCTGGGAACTGTATACAAGGTACCTGCTGTAAATATACGTAGGTAGGTACGCACAGTAGAACGCAGTTTGAATGCAAGCAACACTGATGTCATGTGCATCATTTATGCTCATAAACATTGAGCTATTGTAGGTTGAGAATTTCCTCACATTTACTATGCCTAATTTCTATAAACAAGTAGAAATTTAACAGTTTTTTGTAAGCTGATTTTAAGGACTACTGTAAAAAGTAATAATACCTTGAAATAGTGTGTTCCTGTAATTGAAATTTACCGCGTTTGCATGACGCAACAGGCTTTGCAATTTGTATGACATTATCTACTGTCATACAAATTGCAAAACTGGACTAAATTCACATTGCGCCAAGTTACCTGTTGTATAGAGCGAGTTACTCTACATGTCAAATGCAGCTTATCTTTTATTTTTTGAAATATGTATCGTGCGACCTTAGTTGACTAAAGAGCCAAATAAATTATAACACTCCTATCTGCGGTAGGTATTTTATAATTTATTTTAAGCTAACGACATGGCATTATTCATTTGTATCCACGCCTCGCTCGGTGCTAAATGTCAGGCCTAAACATTTTTCGATAAAATAACAATTCGTACAATATTTTGTGACCCGGTGCAGAATAACGACTGCAGTTGTAACCGGGACCAGGGGCCTTACCACCAACTCTAAACGCGACTCAATTCCCATTGTTAAAGTGAGACAACGCTATAAGCCGTGTAGATCGGCGTCCCTTTTTATCACCCGCATTTGGATCGCACTAATACTTCATGGTACGGCCCCTGGACGTGGAAAAACTCACACGATCTTTAAGCACTGGACCGTTATTTATTTATTTACACCGAGGGAATCGGTCCATTAATTTTTTTTCTTTAATTATTTCAATTAGTTCCTTAATTAATTTAGAATAAGTATTTAATTCTCTGGACAAAATATTATGAAGCCTAGCTTCGAACCTCTGCACAAAGTAAGAACGAAGCTAGTATTGGCATACTAGCTTCGTTCTTACTTTCTATCAATTTAATTATAATTCAAATATTAAAATTGTATTCTAAAATTAAAACTTTAGAATACGATTTTTATTTGAACATTATGTAAATGTTAAACAAAAATATTACAAAGAAAATGGTCAGAAAATATTCGAAAAATTATGTCTATTGTTACCTTTATGAATTAAATTATATTTTCCATTAGCTTTTGGTTAATGAAAATAAGTATTTCCGGTTCCTGTTAATTTTACTAGCTCTATCTACATAATAATTTGAAACATTTTGTCAGAGTCTCTCTCTGAAATTGTAGATCTACAATTTCACACTTAACATTTCGAGTCGCTAATAGCTATGTTCCTTTATCGATACTCCATGAAGTAATTGTTAGTGCTTGTTCTAATTTAGTAACAATAGACATCAAATAGGAGCTTATACGCACTTGGCAAGATCGAGGTCATTCAAAATCAAAAGCCCAGATGTAGAAATAACCTCAATGTCAATATGTCAGACACTAATAACTAATGTAGGTACGTGGCTTTATTAGCCTACAGACACATTATTACATTAACTAGTCCTCTATATGCAAAAAAGTTATCTCAGCTTTGTTCTTGAAGCTAATTTGGTGAAGTTGAAAAAAGAAAGAGACTTGATAATTTATTAATAGAGAATAATAATAAATTAAATAAATAAATAAAGAATGAATTGAAACTATCAATAGGTAGCTGTTGGCAACTTTGTGACGAAACTTGACATAAGGTACCTGCTGCAAATAAGGACCACCTAACTTTAACACTAAAAAACTCGGAAATTATTTAAAAAAATATAACAAAACGTAGTAGCTCAGTACAAAGATTATTTTCATCCCACCATCTCGGAAAAGGCGTTTTTGCTCTTCGATATCTGAGTGCAAAAGCCGTTTTTATCCTCTAGAGGTTAAAGTAAATTTGAATTTAGAACATCGTGTGCAATGAGTTTGTGAATTCAAAACATCATTATACTTATTTATTTCTACCTCCATGGTGCCGAAATTGTCATGCAACCTATTTTAATTTGTTAAAAACTCAGACTCGGAACCTTCTTGGTGTACTTTTTTTGTAATTTGCTTTGCGCGCGCCATTTTCTTTTCACGTCATAAATTTGTTAAAACCTAGGAGTTCCGTGACGGTCAATCATCTTGGCGTCAATCTTGCTTTAAACATTTTGATCGTCTACAACGCTTGCTTGATGCTTGAGTCAAGCATTTAAAAGCTTTTTAGGTCTGTTTGATTTGTTTACGCTAGCAACGGAACAAAAACATACAGAAAATCAACGTGCTTGACTCAAGCTGATTGACCGTCTCGGAGTAATTTTTATTAGGTACTTACAGATGTGTCTGAATGTTGCGGGTGTGGCTGGGTGGATGGGTGGCTGTTGGAGGTGTGTCTGGGTGAATGGGTGTTTTGAGGGTGTGTCCAGGTGAATGGGTGTTTTGTGGGTGTGTCTGGGTGAATGGGTTTTTGTGGGTGTGTCTGAATGGATGGGTGAGAATTGTGGGTGTTTCTGGGTGATTGAGTGTTTTTTGGGTGTGATTGGGTGTTTTATAGGTGTTTCTGGGTGAATGGGTGTTTTTTGGGTGTTTCTGGGTTAATCGGTGTTTTGTGGGTGTTTCTGGGTTAATCGGTGTTTTGTGGGTGTTTCTCGGTGACTGGGTGTTTTGTGGGTGTTTCTGAGTGAATGGGTGTTTCTGGGTGAATGGATGTTTTGTGTGTGTTTCTGGGTGAATGGGTGTTTTTTGGATGTTTCTGGGTAAATGGGTGTTTTATGGGTGTTTCTGGGTGAATGGGTGTTTTGGGGGTTTTTCTGGGTGAATGGGTGTTTTGTGGGTGTTTCTGGGTGAATGTGTGTTTTTTGGGTGTGTCTGAGTGGATGGGTGTGTATTACGGGTGTGAATGTTGTGGGTGTTTCTGGGTGGGTGTTGAGAGTGTGTTTGGGTTAATGGGAGGGTGTTGTGGAAGTTTCTGGGTGAAAACAGAAACTGTTGTGATTGTATTTTTTTTTTGTATTTTGCAATTTCCTCGTTGGGGGGGATGAAAAGTTACGTGTTGCACTCGAGTGCAAAGATTTTTCACCTTGTGCTCTTTTGATTCCCTTGCTATCGCTCAGGATTATAATTTTTGAATCACTCGCTATGCTCGTGATTCAATTTTAGAATCCTTCGCTAGCTCGGTCATCAAAATTGAGCACGCGGTTAAAAAACAACTTTGCACTCACGTACAACAAATAACTATTCTATAAGATACGATTAAAATGTAATTACTAACACAGAAATCGGCATGAAAAGAAACATTACAATTTTTAATAACCTTATTATTGGGGCCTTATTATACCACCACAGTATAATAAGGCCCAAAAATAAAATCTTCTTTTCTTATGAAATTACTAAAGAAAGTTATAGTTATTGTTGTTTTAAAAACATCTTTAACCAGTCCTTGCCAGCTAGGCCAACTTCTTTGTTGAAGTTATGTTTTAGCTCATATTTTTCGCAAGAGATAATGCTTGTCTACGAACAAGCTTAGGAGTAAGTGGCATCCCAATATTTGCAAATCTTATGATTATATTGATAAGATCGCATTCTTGAGCTTCATTCATACAGAATTTCATCCTAAACGCCATAATATTCTATTTCCACGTTTCAAGTGGTTCCTTAGCGTACGTCTGGGTATGTTATATCGGTCTGATCCCCTCGTTCTACAGCGGCCATAGCAGAATTCAGCCCTCGTTCTGCTGCTGCCATAGCAGAATGCAGGTTTTTTTGCCTCCACACAGCTTGCCGTGGAAGCATATCTATTCATAAGAAAGGTAGTGTAATAAGGCCCAAGACCTTCTCCAGCGGGTCTTATTGGTCGCTTAACATTATTTTATAAAAATGTAAATTTTAAACAAAAATAGCTGTTAATTATGATTACAACCATAAAAGTTGCATACAATAATGTCTAGTCTAATGTTTAATAAAATTACGTTACTTTACTGCTAGATACCAATTTAATACTTACATTTCCTTGTGACCAATAATTATAAATAAGAGCCTTTTAACGCAGCCTGTCACAGCTCGGTCGCTACTGGCAATATGGTGGCGCGAGCCAGTCACATGCTAACGTCAAGGTATACCTATCGGTCTTAGGCATGCCTAAATGAAGTTTGAACAAGAGTAGAAATATTTTAGCGAGAGTTTTCAAATGTGGGCCTTATATGCCGCAGATACCTTAGTAGCCTCATGTCAAAATCTGTCAAAAAAATAAGTAATCTAGACCATATTATGTCGAAAATGTATTGCGTCTAGACAACCTAACCTTCGAGACCTGAAAAGACACAGAACAGGTTCTACGGACTGCAGCGTGAAAGATCAAACGCCTGTGGTGCAGTTATGCATTTGTGAACCGTGCAATACGAAACACTATACTAATATTATAAAGCTGAAGTGTTTGTTTGTTTGTATGGTTGGTTGGTTAGTTTAACGCGCTAATCTCAGAAACTGCTGGTTCAAATTGAAAATTTATTTTGGTGTTGGATAGTTCATTTATTAAGGAAGGCTATATAACAACCGACATCAACGCGAGCGAAGCCGCGGGCGACCACTAGTATTTTATATTTGGGAGATGTTATCAAATTTACTAATCTAAAGAAAAAGAGATCTGACAATTTTCTTGATGATATTGATGATAAAAACTTAACATTACTTCCCCGAAATTAACACCCACTTTTCGCCAATTAAGTCACGTCCCATGTACGTAATAGGTGGCGAGCCTATTGCCATATATCGGGCACATAAATCGCAGTATGCTAGGTGGTATGAGAGGAATGCTGCTGCCCATTACTCATCGCTGTCTTGACCCCTTCGTACGACACCCACGAGAGAGATGGGGGTGGTGACAATAGTATTCAGCTCCGCCGTCACCACACGGCCATCTAACGTTTATAACAATAGGTATAATGATCAAGTAAAAACAACAAACTATGTGAAAGCAATCCTGACTGTGAAGATCCTTACGGCACTGCTATTATTAAAAAGTGTTTAAGACGTGTTTTGTTTAAATCTGATGTTGTCCCTTTTTTATCTATAGTTTGTGACAAAGACAGCATCTCATTTAAACACTTCAAACAAACAAATTTCACATTTAACTCTACCACTTACGCATAATGGAATTATTAATATTTTGTTGTTAATTATTAAAATAAAGATTTTGACTTTGACAGTTATATAAAGTTATATAGTTATTTAAAGACATCAACGCGAGCGAAGCCACGGGTAAAAGCTAGTAATAATACAAAGTAATCCGTTTGGTTTAATAGGTACTTAATTACTAGCGAACCGACCATGAGCATGTCGACCTGGTGAAAGTCAATCAATAAACTGGCTAATCAATAACTCTCCATGTCAAGTTTGTGCAAATTATATAAAATATCACATTAAGTAATGCAATTCTACAAGTGGGTAGGTAAGCTCTATCAAGAAACAGGACCTCTTTTTCTACTCCCTGCCCTGTTCCCAGTCTATCTGGGGTCGGCGCAGTAAGTATCCTCTTCCATTCATATCGGTCAGACGTCGACAAGCCATCCACTCCCTTTTGATTCATATCATCCATCACACCGTAAAGGTGCTAGCGATGAATGAATGTACAGAAAAGAGAGACAGAACGGACCATGTCGAAAGACCGATGAACGGAGAGAGTGATTGGAATAACAACATTCCAATCCATACTGTTCAAAATTTTGGCTTAGGTTTTACAGCCGGCCGCCTGCCTGACAGCACGTGCTCGTCTATTATTGCTATCTTCAAATGCGAATATCTCAGCTTCGATATAACTTAGGACGAAAATAATTAATCTCATATTTATACTTAACAGGGGACAATAATGAGACATAATACTATTGGCGGCCGCTGAAAAAAAAAATTACGCCACTAGTCCATACAAAGTTACTCAAACTCCATTAAATTTAAATAATATTACATATTTTTTGACAGCAGCTCGGACATGAAAAAATCTTAATTAAAAACTCAATCAGCCGAATAGAGCTGCAATCTCACAAACCATTCGATTAACGTTGCGGTAAACAGTGCGGTTTAGATGCCTTATGCGCGTTCAATTGAAAACAGTTCAATAAAGGTGCTAGCTACTGGAATACACGCTGCCTAGTCGATTTGTAGCTATCAAATACCTAGTTCACGGTGACAGAATCAACCGCAAATTATGGTTAATTAAAGAAATGGCGTCGTTACTGCCAATATCATAAACGTAATTATTATTTTTAATAACAACAAGTGAGAGTGACGGCTAGACGAAAACTATTGCAGTGTTTATTGCTATAATATTAATAATCATTTGTTGTCACACTACATAGACCCATAGGATATACTAAACATAAACATTGATCATTTAAAAAAACATAATTGATTAATTAATATTAATAAAATAAAATCAACATTAACAATAAATAGTATTAAAATTAGAAATTAATTAATTACAAATAAATAAATGCTATGTGTATAACAAAAACACTGCTGGCTATTCCTCGTGAATTTCTTTAAGATACCCCCGAGAGGGATTGGTGGTGGTGGGTGACAGACAAAAAATTGTATTCTATTCTGCTGTCACCCACCATAGGCAATAAACACTACTCAACAAAAAATATTTATTATTCCACCTGTTGAATAAGTCATGTGGCGTGGGGTTAAGTAAGGTAATTCGTCCATGCTGATGATTGAAAGGGAAGACTTTACTTATTAAGATTTTTCCCAAGTCATGCAGTTCCTATGTAAGAATTTCATTGTCTCTGCGTTCCGAGTTGTCGGAAGCGGATATGAAAATCAATGGCTCGTTTCGCTTCACATTAGACTTCATTATTAAATGGATCGTTGTCTTTGCGGCTATCTTTTTCTGCCTTCTCAATTACTGACTTGTGGCTTTGGGGAAGAATGAAAGAATGAACTTGTAGCTTGGGAAGATGTTCAACTTAATAGGCTAAATAGTAAAAAACCCACACACACACAATATATTAATTTAGGTCGACTTTTCATTTCAATCATAATTTTGTCAAATTAGCATTATAGGTACCTTACTTACTTACTTTACCTTACTTAACCGCTTCCGTGGTCTGGAAGATCTGGCAGTCCCGGGTTCGATCCCCAAGGGAGTACAAATTTGTGCTCGGTTTGGTTGGTGGTAGGACTTCTTTCAAGTCCGCCTGGATCTAGCCACCACCATCTTATCAAAATCTGTCACCATAAATAATGATACATACATAAATCACGCCTATATCCCCGAAGGGGTAGGCAGAGGTAAACTAGCACCCACGTTTCGCCAACTATGTCAGGTCCCATGTAATAGGTGGAGAGCCTATTGCCATTTATCGGGCACAAAAATCGCAGTACATTGCTAGGTGGTATAAGAGGAACGCTGCTGCCCATTCGTCATCACTGATTTATTCTTAGTCGCCTTGTACGACACCCGACGGGAAAGATTTGGGGTGGTGACAATTATATTCTATTGTGCCGTCACTACACGGCATGTTATCACGATTATTGTGTTCCGACAATGTGTGATAAGATAGCCAGTCCCTCTGTGGTTAAGGGTTCCAGGTAAAGCTCGAGGCACTTCATAGGTTTCGCACCGAGGTAGGTGTAAAAAGAGGCGCTTCATAGGTTTCGCACCGAAGTAGGTGTAAAAAGAGGCGCTTCATAGGTTTCGCACCGAGGTAGATGTAAAAAGAGGCGCTTCATAGGTTTCGCACCGAGGTAGGTGTAAAAAGAGGCGCTTCATAGGTTTCGCACCGAGGTAGATGTAAAAAGAGGCGCTTCATAGGTTTCGCACCGAGGTAGATGTAAAAAGAGGCGCTTCATAGGTTTCGCACCGAGGTAGGTGTAAAAAAGATGCGCTTCATAGGTTTCGCACCGAGGTTGGTGTAAAAAAGAGGAGCTTCATAGCCTTTCGCACACAAGCGCTGCCGGGGATCGACTCGGCACTGGATGAAGGACAAGAGCTTCCCTGTCTAGCATAAAAAAACCTATACCTATTATCATTGATTAGCGGGCCTACCACCTAACTCAATTGCTGAAGCAAAAGCTATAGTTTATGACGTCATGCTGTCACTAACAGCAATAGCTTTTGAACTTGTCACTATCAGCAATAGCTTTTGATTTTGTATGAATTTGGCAGAAAATCCGTACCGCCTAAAAATTCAAGATGACTGGACGTGGACACATCTCTTTCAGGGGAAAGAAAATCTTTTTCTCTCGCTCTAACTCCCACTAAATCGCGAGAGAAAACACTGTCAAGTGGCGTAGAGAGATTTTGTCCACATCCCGTGCTTGGCCTACTACTCGGTTGACAGACGCATGCGTCCGTCAACTGTCAATACTCTGCCTCGCACTTTCCTTTGTACCGCTAGCAGCTACGTATATAAATAATATTTCGCTGTTTTAATTAGGTATTAGTGAAATTTTTAATCTCATTGAAAATATATGGGCAAATATAATAAAATAAGAAAAAGCATTTGATGGTCGCGACGCCGACGTTTTACGGAGCGCTACATCATCGCACAGGCTCTGATGTGTCATCAGATGAGAGTGAAGATGAAGATAGTGAAGATTCAATGACCGATGTAGAAGAGTTAGAATTTTTTTTAATGAGTTATAGACATAAATAGTGTTTTACCAGACTGCGGTGAAGCCGGAGGATGGTTAAGTGTTCGATTTGTGTGTATGTCCGTTCCTTTAAACTTTCGTAACTACTCAATAACTTGCTTTCTAATAAAATATATTTATTATTTTCCTTTAAAATATTTAATTATATTTTTTTTTTTCAATAACCCTACTTTTGCGATCACTTACACAAATGCAAATCTCATCTTATGCCAAAAGAACTATATCGTTCGTTCACGTTAGCAATTGTTGTATACTCTGTGCTTATTGCTGATACAATTTTAGGCGGTCGCTCGGATAAACAGTGCATTGCTATAGAGCTATCATCAGCAATCGAGTTAGGCGGTAGGCCCAGGGGGCCTACTGCCTAACTCGATTGCTAAAGCAAAAGCTATAGTTTATGACGTCATGCTTTCATTTCGCACCAAATGTACCTAAACTATTAGCCATAGCTTTGAACGAATGATCACCGAATGATTTTGTATGAATTTGGCACAAAATCCGTGGCCCCTAAAAATTCAGAATGGCTGCTATAGTCGTAAGCAGTGCATTGCAATATAGCTAACATCAGCAATCGAGTTAGGCGGTAGGCCCCCAGGTCTACTACCTACTCAGTAGTAGCTCACGACTAACTTAAGTTAGGTACTGCAATGCAATCGTAAATTCTGTAACAAGATTATATTCTAAGTATTTTTTTTTGTAAATGTACCTACTAGGTATATTGATTAGGTACCTATCGTTATATATAAATTCGATACGTACACACCTACACACACTACAATACGCGTAATTCAATATTAATAACAGCTGTCAATTTAAAAGTAAATTGAGTTTGATACCTACCTAGACACAGTCGGACACATTTACTTCCTTGTCTCTAAATACTATTCAGATCACAGAACACTATTACTATTCAGATGTTAATCTAGGTGCATAACCTATCAATATTGTATCTAAGACTAATGGAAATTAACAAAAAATCTCAGCTAAGCATTCGCTTTTTAAAGAGCATTAAAAGCGAATCCATTAATTCAATCACACCCATTATCTAAAACGGACTTACATGCTGGGTACGGAACGCTAACAATTCTAAAATGATATTTATGAAATTGTTGCTTTTGCGATTATGTTGTACCTACATACATATTTAGGATTTTATCGTTTCACCGATGATGTGAGAGACTGTATGTCTGATTTCAATTAAGAATTGTTAGCAACAGAGTTTCGTAATCACCCTGCCGATAAATGGAAAATGGCTAGATCCCTATAAACATGTTGGCGTGTCTACCCCTAAACTTGGCCTGCGATTACGTGAACTAAGCATTTCGCTAAGGCCAGTCATAGGATGGGTGACCAAAAATTTATTATCTCTAGTTCCTCCGTGCTTCGGAAGGCACGTTAAGCCGGTGGTCCCGGCTGTATCTTCCATCCATAGGGAAGGCCCGTGCCCCAGCAGTGGGGACATTAAAGGGCTGGTGATGATGATGATGTGTCTACCCCAAATATTATACCAAAGATTTTATTGAATATCCTATTATAGAGCACTTTTTGAATGTGTAGGTACTTATCTATGATTCCTTCAGTGGAATGGATGGACTTTACACTGCTCAGATTTTATTTCCTTCCCATACAAAGAGAGGAAAAATCTTGCGTCAATTCGCACTATTTTTTTTCAGATTAAATTTTTTTATATAAATCTCACACTTGACCAAAATTAAATGCCTGTTGTTTTCATAAAAACGTAGATATACGACTCAGTAAATCGGGTTAAATAAAGCTAGCATTAACACCTAAAAATTATTGTGTATTTTGGGTACTGATGAGAAATAAAACAAAGCATTGTGTATACAACACATTATTATATTTTAACATAACGTGGTGAAATTATAATAAACATCTTTATATAATAAAAACAACGAACGTAATAATAATACAAATACAAAACATAGACGACCATAATTTTGTCTGCAAAAAGTTTTACTAAATTCATTAACCATAAATATTGCTATTTCCAAATGAACAATCCTTTAATAAAACGCCACTATATTATTAATATGGATTGTCAAGTGTCTTTAGGTTAACCTGCGACGATATAAATTCCTTTTATTGAGAGCAATCCATTTTTATCTTAAAATAAAAGTGATTAAGTATAGGGACTAATAAATAATATAGGTAGTGAAAATAAAGGTACTGAGAAAATTCGTCTTTCGCGAACTAAAATTTGAAGACAGAAACAATATAAAACATTGTCTGACAGAATAAAAAGTTTAAAGTTTAAATAACAGATTTGTGGATACAATTAAATTCCAAACAGAACAATTGACGACATTCAGATTTTATATGCAATTCAACAGACTATATTTTACTGACAATATTTATATGTATTTTCATTCCCTTTTAGGCCACTTAGGTACTATTGCAACACAAAAACACGATAAAACTGTCTTTTCAAAAAATAACTATTTTTTTTAATAAATAAAAACATCACAATAAAATGCTTCTACGAAAAGTATTAAAAATAAGTATAATTATATATGTACAAATGTCAACAGTTGATTGGAAAGAGGATACTAGCGTAAACTCGGCACTATTACTACATTTACACATCAGGTAAGATAAGACAAATTAGCGCGTGGTTTGATTACACCACGTTGGCCGTTAAGCCTGTATCCGAATGCCTAAGTAATTAGGAGTACTGACAATGGGTAGAATAGTTTCCTTCCATATTAGAAGGCAACCATAGCTTAAGTATTAACTCCGTTAATACTTAAGCTATGGTTCTCAAGGGTACCACCATAGCTAAATACTTGAGCTACTACTGCAATATGGCAGGAGAGATACAAATAAAAGCACTTGTAAATAGTATTATAAAATTAACTATTCAATGAAAAAGAAAATAATGTCTTAAAATTATTTGACTTTATTTTCTATGTAATATATTTTCATTTATGTAATGTTCAAATAAAAATGAAATCATAATTCAATGACAAAGTTACAAAACTGCAGTACCTTCTCATTTCAAATGGGATTATGTTCTACTACTATAAGTTGTATTCCTATCACTTTGAAATTTAAAAGCATAGTGGTATTTTCAGTGGAATTCATACTCTTTTTTTTCTTACCCGTATATAAAAAATCGTCTTTGCCTTTTCTGCTCTGCATCCTTTTCCAATTAACGCGTCCCGCATTCCAAAGGCCAAAGCGCATAATCGTAATTACACTCAATCACCCGATCACATACTTTTCAGTATACTACCCTATAGCTGCTGCTGCGTCCTAGTGATTTTAGATGGACAATAAATAAACACAAAATCCTTAAGTTTAAATATATCACAAGAACTATACTTTTTATAATAAATAATAATGTGTCATTATTTAAAGATTGATTGTGGGTGTTTCTGGCATTTGTTAATTTTAATCACAACATTCCTAGGGCCAAGGCACATTTTTTTAATTCATTATGAAATTCGATTTTTATGCCCACTAAGTTTATACATCTTATACATGTGTGATGTTATCTACAGTTATATTTAAAATGTATACATACAATAGAACATCGATACAAATTCTTTGTGTCTACTTGTGGGAACTAATATACATGTATTATACAATCGTATATCGTTATCAAATTTAAATAATGCGCCCAGAAGACTAACTGCAAGCCGGTATAGTAGTTCTATACGACATCAATTCTAAATTAAATCTATTGTGTGGTCAAATTTATTTTTCCTTATATTCGTAACATTCAATGCGTTAGTCTTCCTCGCAATGAGTATCATAATAAGCCAATCTTTGGTAAGCAGTGTAAAAACACATAGACACAATAAAAACAATTGTACGACATACTGACTTACCACATTAAACACTGTCCTATATATATGCATATTATAAATACTATTAAATATACACAACTGGGAAGAAACTATATAAGTAAAAAATATGCGATACTTTCTAATAGTATTCTAAGTAGGTATTATATTGGTGTTGAGTAGAGTACAATGTGGAATAACAAAATTAAATATAATTCTAGAAGCCTCTGTTCAGTCATTTCGTATGTAGGCGCAATTACACTTTAACGCTATTCAATTGTTCGAATCGTATGAATATAACCAACACAAATTGTAAAGTATGTAGAAGTAATTAAACACGATCTATTCTACTATAATATTAGAAATTTCAAGTAAATTTAATCCACTTTCAAGTTCTTATATTTTATATACAGTAAACCGACTGACAGATATTAGGTATACACATCACAAACACGGTTGACAGACACAACTGGCCAGAACACAAAAACAAGTGTATTAATCACATTTGTTATTTGGATATTGTGATATAAATGTTTCTCTGCAATTTTCCAATTTCGACCAATTACGTCTCTAGCACAGGAAAAGGATTCGTCAACCGCTTTCGGGATTTACAACAAACATGATTCCTTGAAATGTCTGCCCATCCACATTAAGTATACTGTGCAGCAACTGTACGCATTTCGATATACGCACCCGGCTACTCATTTCGATAGGTCTCCAAGGAATTGTATACAATCCAGTGCAATCGCGCCATAAATAAATTTGAACGTAAGTTCTTCTACCATATTCACATACAAATAACTGTCAACTGCATTCAACCAGATCTGAATTATTGGTATTAAAAATTAATGGTGAGTACGAGTCCATGCGGAGTCTGTCCACGTTCAGTTGCCCTCATGTGGATATACGAGTTTTCCACACTGACGATTTCTCACCTAATAATCGAAATACACACATTAAGCAAACTAGTTAGCTTTATCTATAACTAAGAAATAATTCGCAACCATGAAAACTCATAATTTCAATGAAACCCTAATGATCACAATTAATCGGATAGTCATAAGCTGTCTACAAAATTTATTGTTTAGAATTTGATTAACTGGTAATGTAGTAAGATGGCCACTCCTAACTAATAAATGACCAGTAGGTATATTCACTAACTTTTTTTGACAGTTGAAAGTGATGATCATCAAACTATTTACTTAGCCATTACTGTTTTCACAGGACAAGTGTCACAATACCGTTATAGTAAAGTAGTAATGGATAAGTAAATAGTTTGGTGATCATCACTTTCAACGATATAGGCCTACAGATCTATTACTGTCCAAGCCCCAGCTAGTTTGGAAAAAAAAAGCAGTTAAATATGTATCTCTAGTTATCTTATGTAATAAATATAGTTATAACAGCAATTTTTTTTAATAGTAGATTTTCCATCAAGGTCACGAAACGAATCATTTTTGTCCCGAGACGTAGGCGAGGGCTGATAGTAATGTCGAGGATAAAAATGGTTTTGTGGACGAGGTAGAAACTCTGCTTTTCACTTCGATTGCGAGGAAATAAATCAGAATTTATCATAACATTTCTTAAAATTTAAACTAAATTTAGTACAGTTTTGAATACTGACGGAAATTGTTTTTCCCATTGATATTAGGCTTGGGCTGCAGACATATACAGCCGAGTATTAAATTAATTTTGAAATAATAATTTTCTTAAATTAATTTAATAACCTACTGTACCTACTTGAATTATCTTTTATGTCTTAAAAAACACATTAGGCAAATAAATTTAAGTGAATATTAAAAAATAACCAAATTCTATCTCTGAATTTCTTATTGTGTTTGGCTGCATGGCTCATTTTCTTTGCCTTAATAGACACATTTATGAGTAGATACGTTAATGCTCTAGAACACAAAATTCGCACTTTCAGAGCATGAGAAGTGAAAAAATAAGTTAAAGATTATGCTGTACCAAAGCAAGACTGAACAAAATACATGTTAGCAACCCTCAGACATTGATAGGACAAAACTAGGATTCTATAAATTCAGGTCACTTACCAGCCCTGTGAGATTCCCCAGTAATATGATTAGCGTGTCTTGGCACTATATACTTGGACTCCTGGAACATAGACAGCATCAATTCCTCCGTAGTGGGATGGTATTCCACCCCATTAATGCTCGCTACAAGCGGCGAGCTCTCGTAGTTCCTGTTCGCGTCTCTCCCTGAAGACGCCACGTTTGTCCGAGGAGGGTAGTCCACAGATCGAGGCCTCCGACTATCTACCGGCGTCATTTTCGGATTTATATGCACATCTTTGTGTATATAAGAATCATTAGACACAGCCACTTCATTTTCATTTGGATCGTCATTCTTTTTGTTCCCGTTCACCTCGACTATCAATGGCCGCTGGAGTGTTGGCGATTGTATTATTGAAGTACTGTAAACAACAGTAGCAGTTTCATTTACAAATGTCGATGTATTCCCTGTATTGTCATCGGGGAGACTTTCAACACTTCTAGTTAAAGGACTATTAGTCGGGGCCGTCCCTTCAGACTCCGTTTCAATCTCATTGTTGTGCACTTCAATTTTATTTTCATTTAAGGTTTCCTCTTTTACCTCAATCAGTTCATTTAATACTTCAGTTTTTTGTTTCACGAATTTCGGCATACGAAGCGCCCAGTGCCCGTTATGGTCGTCGGAACACGAATGTGTCACTTTAGGCTTTTTACGTTTATAAAATAACATATACGCGGTATTGTTCACGAGTTCACTGTATGCATTATCGTCTTCGACCATTGTTACTCTTGAATCGTCAAACTTGTACCAGTGTCCGTCATATGGATTTCTGCAAGCTGCAGTGTAATGGCCCGTTTCTAAGTCATCTCCATGGTGGTAGCATATAGCATACAGATCATAAATGTTTTCTTGGAGAGTTGTATTAGAAATTTTTGAGTGCCTCCGTCTTGGCGAACGGGAGTGCCCAGGGGATTCAACTTGACTATTTCTCGTAACGAGATGTGGTGTCATATCGAAGTCAGTCAATGGAAACTCAACCATGGTTGTTAATTTTGTACTAGTGCGTCCTTTTGCTTGCCTGAAAAAGAGAAACAATTTATAAAATCTAAAATTTTAGTGAGTTACCAATTAATGGTTCTATTATTGATTCGAACAATCACTTACTGTCGAAATCTTTTCAAATGTATAACAAGAACATCCGGTAATGACCACAGTCCTAGGGTTTTCACAACAGGCATATATCGCTGACATTGTGGACATCTGAAATAAATATTTTATGAACATCCTTGTGCCTATTATTCCATACCGAAAAATACTCCTCTACAGTATCACTAAACATTTTCACTATAACAAAATTATCCAGAGAGTTTGGTGGCATATAAATTAAGCACTGAGATGCAAGCTATCACTCAAATACAGCATAAGTAGCAATAATACATACATACATAAATCACGCCTATATCCCCGAAGGGGTAGACAGAGGTGAACTAGCACCCACGCTTCGCCAGTTATGTTAGGTCCCATGTAATAGGTGGCGAGCCTATTGCCATTTATCGGGCACAAAAGTCGCAGTAGGTATATAGCTAGGTGGTATAAGAGGAACGCTGCTGCCCATTCCTCATCACTGATTTATCCTTAGTCGCCTTGTACCGTGGGTGTCGTACAAGGCGACTAAGGATAAATCAGTGATGAGGAATGGGCAGCAGCGTTCCTCTTATACCACCTAGCAATGTACTGCGACACTTTTGTGCCCGATATATGGCAATAGGCTCGCCACCTATTACATGGGACCTAACATAATTGGCGGAATGTGGGTTAGGTGGGCTAGTTCACCTCTGCCTACCTCTTCGGGGATATAGACGTGATTTATGTATGTATGTATGTATGCTTTTTATATAGAATAGAACTAACTTATTTAATTAATAAACGAAGTTGTATTTTACAGACATTATTCTCCTTAGGCATTGTAAAAATTATCACATGATGACAATAAGTGCTATTATTGATGATTGTTTTTGATTGTACCACATTATCCAGCCTGGCAGTGAACTTCTTTGTTTGTAAGTATGTATTAACATACATATACATAAATCACGCCTATATCCCCGAAAGGGAAGGCAGAGGTGAACTAGCACCCACGTTCCGCCAATTATATTAGGTCCCATGTAATAGGTGGCGAGCCTATTGCCATTTATCGGGCACAAAAGTCTGAGTGCTATTGTTAGGTGATACGAGAGGAACGCTGCTGCCCATTCCTCATCGCTGATTTATCCTTAGTCGCCTTGTACGACACCCACGGGAGAAATTTGAGGTAGTGACAATTGTATTCTACTCTGCACCACACGACTAGTGTGTATTAAATAAAGTAAGTATGTATTAAATAAAATAAAAACGCAAACCTCCACGCATCTTCCTGCGCTAGATGCTCGGCCCGCGTGTAATGTGCGAGGCAGGCGTGGAGAGTCAGCGGGGTAGCACCGGCCGCCGACACATGTACTTCGCAAGCTTCTCCAGCCTCTCGGATTATACTGCGCAAATTAAATAAGTTCAGTAAAGTAGTGCTAGCAAAACAGTAAAAATAGATATTTATTTTATTATAGGCTATTGGCCAAGATATCCTTGGTTCGAATCCTAGGCAGGGGCCAATGTTTTTGTGGTGAAAGTTTCGAGTCATGTTTATATTATGTAGTATCAAAAAATTGTCTTAATTTGAGCTAGATGATGGGTGTGAGTGTAAGAAATATTTATTTAAGTAACATAAAAACTGTCACCCGAGTTATATGCGCAACCCTTCTTTATTACTTAGCACAGATATTGATAATGCAAAACTCCAGTCATAAATGAGACAAAAAGAGAATAAATAAAGAGATAAAACATACTATTTTCGATTTGAATTTGAACATTGTAAAAATGTTAGAAAAATTAGTACAAAGAATATTGTAGTTAGAAAAAGTTCGAAAAATTTGTCTTGATGCGGCACTCGAACCCGCGTTCCCTAAGATCCGGGCAGACGCCTGTACAGGAATTTCTAACCACAATATTCTTTAAAGAAAACATAGTCAACAAATACATACCTATCTCTATGAGACGGGTCCCACAGAAGTTCTAGTCGAAGATGAGGGTATTTATCGTGTGCACACAGGGCTTGCTCTACATCTAACGCGAACAGTGGATGCGGTAGCTGTAAAACAAATATTTTGAATGGATAAATATTTAAAAAATATTTAGGCCGTGTGGTGACGGCAAAGCAGAGTACAATTGTTACCATCCCAAATCCCTCCCGTGGGTGTCATACAAGGCGATTAAGGATAAATCAGTGATGAGGAATGGGCAGCAGCGTTCCTCTTATACCACCTAGCAATGTATTGCGACTTTTCACATGAGACCTGACATACACCTATAACATGATATCGGAGATCGGAGTGGTTTATGTATGTAATATTCTTCCATTCATAGCGACGACTTACGCCTCAGAAGTTTCGTTGCAAATCAAGGCATTGGTTGGTTGTGGAGACCTATATCATTATAGACTGAGGCATGCTGCGCACTGCCCTACCTTCTCTAGGTCACACGGGATTTCGATATCTAGCGCCTTGACCATTCATAAGTGTATTGTAACCATAACAGATATGAATAAAAGATTTTTGACTTTGTGAAGTGGGGTCATTAAATAGCTGATGATTATCATCATTATCATCACCAGTCCTTTAATGTCCCCACTGCTGGAGCACGGGCCTTCCCTATGGATGGAAGAATACAGCGAGATTGGGCCATAACCCACCACACTGGCCCAGTGCGGGTTGGTGCGTATTAACGACTGCAGATGCAGCCAGGACCACCGGCTTAACGTGGCTTCCGAAGCGCGGAGGAACTCGACATGACAAATTTTTGGTAACCCATCCAATGACCGACCTTAACGAACATTACTTAGTTTACGCAATCGCAGGCCAAGCACGCTATGCCACTGCGCTAGCGAGCTTCTTAGCTGATGATAAAGATAAAATACGTTTTAATATTAACCGACTCCGTGGTCTAGTGGTTCGCCCACCGGAATGAAGATCCAGAAGTCCCGGGTTCGATCCCCATGGGGGTACAGTTTTGTGCTCGGTTTGTTTGGTGGTAGGACTTCTTAGAAGTCCGCCTGGCTAACTACCACCATCTTGTCAAAATCTGTCGCCATAATAATAATGTTAACAGCATTATTGTGTTCCGACAATACATGATAAGATAGCCAGCCCCTCTGTGGTTGAGGGTTCCAGGTGAAGCTCGATTCCATCTTCAGCCCTTATCGTCACTTACCATCAGGTGCGATGAAGGGCAAGAGCTTCCCTGTCTTCTTCTTCTCCCTGCCCTGTTCCCAGTCTGTCTGGGGTCGGCGCAGTATGTTTCCTCTTCCATTCATATCGGTCGGACTTCATCAAGCCATCCACTCCCTTTTGATTCATATCATCCATCACACCGTAAAGGTGCCAGAGATGAAAGAATGTATAGAAAAGAGACGGAACGGACCATGGCGAGAGACTAATGAACGGAGAGAGGATGATTGGAATGACAACATTCCAATCCATACTGCTCAAAGTTTTGGCTTAGGTTTTACAGCCGGCCGCCTGCCTGGCACCAACCCTCTTTGGCTATGCTGTTGTTGGTGGTTAACCCTCCACCATTCGGGTGCCTCAAGGTGCATATTGGTCTACACCGGGCCTCCCTTAGTCGACTTTTACAACACCCATGGGATGAGTCGGGGCTGGCCTATTCTACGTTATTTGTTCGCTCCCAGGCCAGCATAGAAGACTCCCTGTCTAACATTTAAAAAAACTTACCTCCGGTTGCAAATACGCAGAGTCCTTAGGGCGGTGCGCTTCGGCGATTCGGGCGCGGAATATGTCTGAGCCTTGCGCGGCCTCGAGAACGCGTTCCGCCACCACCTGACTCATCTCCTTCAGCATTAGCTTCTGCAGATCCTCGTACGACGTCTCACGGGCGACTTGCATAGCGTACGGCGACCCTTTAACATTATGAAAGCATAAAATAAATGAAGTGATAAGGAATAGGCAGCTGCGTTCCTCTTATTCTTATACCACCTAGCAATGTACTGCGACTTTTGTGCCCGATAAACCGCAATAGGCTCGCCACGTATTACATGGGACCTTTGGCGAAACATGGATGCTAGTTCACCTCTGCCTAGGGGTAGGCAGAGGTGAACTAGCTCTAGGATAGGCTCTAGCTCGGGGATATAGGCGTGATTTATATATGTATGTAAAATAAATGAAATGTTCACTTTGCCCGTTTCAATATTATATCTTCAAGATAGACATATATACATATGTCACGCCTTTCTCCCACAGGGGTAGGCAGAGATCACTTCTTTCCACTTGCTACGATCCTTGCATACTTCTTTTGCTTCATCCAATCTCATCAATATATTCATGCATGCCCGTCGGTTTCGGGTACTCTTGACCTGGCCCTTTTTAATAGACTGTCAATTTGATTATGAAAGATGTGCTTCTAGGCCTTCCCCTTCCCATTTCTCCATTCACTTCCGTCATGTAAATCATTTTTGTTAATCTCCTTTCATCCATTCTTTCGTCGTGACCAAACCATGCGAGCATCCCTTTCTCAATCCTTGTCATTATATCTTTCAGACCACACCTTTCTCTTATCACATTGTACAATCGATCGCTGCAGCCTTACCCCAGCCATGCTCCTCAACACTCTCAATTCCCAGCTTTCACCCGCTTTTCAATATCACTATCACATTTTCCATCTCTCGTAAATACAGATGCCAAATACACCAACTCTTTCACTTGTTCAACATCCTCACCCGCAATCTTAATTTCACACTTCGTCATTTGTTCATCTCTTTCAAAAACCATGGCATTTGTCTTGCATATATTTACCAAATCGTTCTCCATCTAGAAGGTTGACCCACAGGATAAGAATGTAGGGTGTGGTGGGCGTTTGCAACAATGGTGGAGCCTCAATACAATAAAGTGGTCCAAAGTCGATTCCTGCAACTTCCCAGCCAGCGCGAGCATTGCACCAACCTTTAAAATGTGTTGTTTAATAGTTAAGTGACTACAAATACAAACATGTTTAAGTTGGACGTAAGTTCAAATAACTAAATAATAATATCATTAAAATTTAATAAAAATGACCAGTCATAACAGTTAGTTCATTACCACCAGAAAATATGTTCCCAAAGGGAGCTATAACACCTCCTGTGAGGTTTTTGGACTTTTAAGAGGGACAGACAAAATTAAGGGATGTTGAAATGGTGTATAGATTTAACTGGATCAAGGCTTTGTAGATAAACTGATTATGCACATACCTGTTTCATTAATTTCCGCAAGTATAATGTGATCTCTATCAATTCCTGTATCAGTATGCAATGTGCTACGTAAATCATCCATGGTGGCATTAGGTGTCAGCTCTATGCCTATCCTCACTTGCCGTGGCTGTTGATTCACATATACTACCTGCAATAATTTATAATCATAAATTTAGGTTTTATTTATCCTTCCATGCTGGTCTGGGAGCAAAAAATAATGTAGAATGTGCCAGCCCTGACTGATCATATAACATACTGCACCAACCCCAGATAAACTAGGAACAGGGCAGAAAAATTACTGTAGGTTTTATTTATGCAGATTGAAAATAACATCTTTTTAATTTTTATGACTCTGTCTTGATATAATTAGTTATCTTTCAATTCAAACATTGGTACATACATATATACATACATACATAAATCACGCCTATATCCCCGAAGGGGTAGGCAGAGGTGAACTAGCACCCACATTCCTCCAATTATGTTATGTCCCATGTAATAGGTGGCGAGCCTATTGCCATATATCGGGCACAAAAGTGTCGCAGTACATTGCTAGGTGGTATAAGAGGAACGCTGCTGCCCATTCCTCATCACTGATTTATCCTTAGTCGCCTTGTACGACACCCACGGGAGAGATTTGGGGCGGTGACAATTGTATTCTACTCTGCCGTCACCACACGGTCACCACATGGTAATACTTATTATTTTGATTTTTGAAAATAATATAAATGTCATAAAAATTTTCACAAAGGAAATTTGTGGTTAAAAAAAATTTCGAAAAATTATAGTCTCGGCAACTAACGTCTTGGTTGCCGGGTGGTATAGGCATCTGCCCGGAATGCAGAGGACACAAGTTCGATAGCCGCATCAATTCTAAAATTTTTCGAAAAAATTTCTAAGCACTTTCTTTGTGGTTCATAATAATACACACAGTTTAAATTTAAATTTAATGCACACGGTTTAAAAATGACAAATAGTATAGTTTAATCTACTTACATTAACAGGAAGAGGTGAAGGCTGAGCTGTGGCTAATCTAGAAGGCAACTGCACACTAACACAGTGGAAAGGATCAAAAGTACAAGATGTGCGCTCACACTTAGCACATGTTAATGCAGATCTGAAACATGGTGTTTAGTGTTTTAGTCTAACAAGTACCATTTTTATAAAGAATAATAACCATTCTACAACAAAATAAGTAATTTACCTGTACTGTGCTTGAAAGACTGCTTGCACAAATGAACTATTCCTGCGAGCATGGTTCGCTAGTGTTTCTGCTGCTACTACTTCATCTGATTTACCAACTGTATTCTATAGTGCACAAAATATGAAATTAATATTAATAAATATAAAATTAAATATTATTAGGTAAATATTTAAATTGTAAAAAAACTACCTTTATTGTCTTATACTTCTTTTTCGTGGCTGTATTTAGGTCTTCATGGACCTTATCAAGCAACCAAAATAAGAATTCTTGTGCATCATGCTGACTATTGCCTCGATATTGTGTTCCATGTCTTTCAACTGCCCCCTGTTAGAACAGTTTATTAATAATATTAATTATCATTATTATATATTATATTACAAAAAAATACTGTAAAAATGTTATAAAATTTATGTAGATCATAAAAGACAATAATGATGAAGATATAATTTTTGTGTAATACTAGCAATATATGCTCTAATGGCTGTATAAAGTATATTTTAAAGAATACAAATAAAATAATTAATACCTTAAACATGGTGCTCATATCTGGTGTATAGTGGCATGCCCAAAGAGCTTTCAGCAAAGCTGCCAATTGTTCTGTCACTTCACCACAAGTGCCATACTTTTTTGAATTAATTTTATTACGTTTCTGAAGATCAACCTGTTTAAATTAAAATATTTTATTATTAAGTCAAAAAATATATAAATCACATCCGTTTAAACAGAAAGCAATGTACAAAGCTAAAAATTCAATGCCTTAATATCATTTCACAATTCTTTATAACAAGAAATGAAAAATCAGTTGCTGCCTACCTTGTAATGATCCAAAACAAAATATTCTGCAATAACATCAGTGTGTGAAAGGCATTGTAGAACTGCATTCATGTAACAAGTGTTTCCATGGTTCTTTATACCCGTGGCTGCGGGAGTAGATCCTGGAGGCCATGGTGGATCGCCAGTACATGGCACTCGCTCACCATTCAAAATTGGTGTTGATGATTTAACCTAATTATCAATAAAACATTGAATTAAAAGCTTCTTTTTGGCCTGTGTATTTAGCTTAACTTTAACGTAAAGTTAAGCTAAATACACGTCAAGTAACCTGAACTTTGTAATGTAGAAATTATTAAATCCTCGTAAGCAATGATGTACCTTTGAAGGAAGTAATAATTAATAGAGAAATGTAAAAAAGGAATTTATAAGTAGATGGAAATGCCTACTTAGGAACTAAAACTTTAATTTTTATTATAAAAAATAGACCTACTGAAAAAAAAGTAAGACTATGGTTTAAGCTGTTCAAATTAATCAAAAAGAACATGTATATCTAAAACAGCAATATTGCAAATAACAAATTACAATTTCTTTTTCTACCAATAAGTTTGATGCGAGATTATTTAAAGTGCTATGCTTCCGAAAGTACAATCGGTATAACTCGACAAAACTTGCCCTTCGGTCCTACGAGGACATAGACCTTCAAATCTATAAAATGATCAATGTTTATCAAGATAAAGTATAAAAAGCAGTAAGGATATTTATATACGTACACCCGGAGCATTAACAGAGCTCATATGCTGGGCTATCTTGTTTAAAAATCTTTTCCATGACGGCCTTCTGAAAACCTTCCTTTCTATACTACCTTCTTCCTTTTGTGACTCACTCTGTAGAGAACTAGCACTGCTAGGCTTAATTTCACAATCTTGAGTTTTATTCTTATTAGAGGTAGGTTTTGCAGTCCCAAATGGATTACGAGGGAGTGTAAAAGTACGTTTCAATCGGGATCCTTCCACTTGCTTTGGTGTCATATTAGCATCTGAAACTTCACTAATGAGCTCACTCTCCGAGCACGACTTCATTACAGAAGATAAATTATTTGTAGACATAATACTTAGATATGAAATATAACTTTACATTACATAGAACTAAATTACAAGCAAACTGAACAACAAAATCCAATTGAAATGAAAAATATTGATATGTCAAGCAGAGACGTAGCCGCCATTTTTCTTTATCATTGCATAGATAATAAATAGTAGCAAAGCAAAGATTATATAGGTTAATTACGCTAAGCTCTATTCGCACGTTACGACTTATAATTAATATTTTTTAAGGCCCGTATTCCTACCTCAGGCTATCAAGAATTCCGTTAACTACTATTCAATTCGTGCCAAGCACTCCCTAGACGCGATAAAATGTGTGAAAGTGGTGTTGATTTGATCCATAAGGATCCGTATCGACGTTATATTACGAGGAATCATTAACTTCGAAGTATTCTATGTGTTTGACGTTGAGAATTTATTATAAAGTGGTTTTTACCATCTCATCAGTCACCATAAAGATCTCTATTAGATTTTTTCTAGTATGCGCTCCAGATAAGCCCGCGCGTGTTCAAAATTGGAACTACAAATTCATTTGCTATTTTGTTTGTCTAGGACTCGGAGTAAATAGGACTGGAGTAGCCTTTGCCTAACATTCCCCTCTGCCAAACGCACAAGCATCGGATGCCTGTGCGTTTTATAAAACTAGTTGAGCCGCCATTTTAAAACCACAATAATCAATAGGCCTATTCCCTAACTTTTTTTGACAGTTGAAAGTGATGATCACCGAACTATTTACTAATACATTGCTGTTATCACAGGACAAGTGTCACAATAGCATTATAGTAAAGTAGTAATGGATAAGTAAATAGTTCGGTGATCATCACTTTCAACTGACAAAAAAAGTTAGGGAATAGGCTTACAACGTCTTACCGTGCAGAGCTCCCACTAAAATGCCTGCCTGTGCTGTTTTTTACCGTAAAAAAAAGTCGAAAACATCTAGTATTCAAAAAGATGGCGTCACATTTCATTTTTAAGTATTATTTTTAAGATTTGATATGCATTTACTTCATAATTTCATGATTTAGCATACTACAATTTCAAATTTCGTGCTATAGTCTCGTGGGGAGTCGGCCGTGACGTCATCAAACGATCTTCCAGCGCACTCCCCACGAGACTACCTAGGGTTGAACATTATCACATTCCAATTAATTAGAAAATAATTAAAAAAAGTTTGTTGTTAATAAATAAGTGTAATTTTGTCATTTTGTATTAATTAAATACCAATTATAATTTCGTTTTAACAATATACGTTGCGTGTTTATATTTAGTTTAGTATTAAGTACATACCTACCTACACTTTTGCGGCCGCTTGAAGCCTATTTTATACCACACTACATGGAAATATAAAATCATAAGTGAATTAATAAAATAAAACAATAATAAGACTATTTTGCCCTTTATTCATGCTGGGCGGCGCTCTTAAACATTAAGAGTACCTATGCTGTATATGCTTACAGCGTCCCTGACTTTATAAAATAAGCATGGGTAAAAAGGTACCAGCACAGCTGATTATTTCTGAGAAACATAAATTTTTTTTAAGCCACAGTACAAATTGTTTTTTTTTTGTAATCAGCAACCCTAATTGAATTGCACTTCATTACTAGTGATGTTAATGTCATCGATATTACGATTTTACGAGGGAGTAATGAATGAATGAATGAATGAAAGTGACATTAAATTTAAAATATGTATTATGATTTAAATCTATACACTGTGTTCCTGAGGTTATACATTAACTTCGGCATTTTATTCAGACTATTAAATTGATCATTTTTTAATATGGATTAAATTTATGATACTTTTATGAATTGAAGTTGCTTTAATTTTGAAATCCTAGAATAAAACTATAGAGATATAGAATAAAACAGGTCAAGTCTACCTTAAACCAAATGGCATATATGATGTTAGTAATTGCCGTGTGGTCACGGCAGAGCAGAATATAATTGTCACCACCTCAAATCTTAAATCTATCTCAAAAGCGTTCCGCTTATACCACCTAGCAATGTACTGCGACTTTTGTGCCCGATTAATGGCAATAGGCTCGCCACATTTTACATGGGACCTAACATAATTGGCAAAACGTGAGTGTTAGTTCACCTTTGCCTATCCCTTCGGGGATATAGGCGTGATTTATTTATGTATGTATGAGAGAAGAGGAAGTGAAATCTCCAATTTTTAACATTTTGTCTGTCTGTATGTATGTTTGTGCACGCATCATGCATAAACTACGAGACGGATTTTGATGACATTTGGTATGATGATAGCTAAATGTCATTGTCAACATTTAAGTTAAATTTATTTTTTATTAATATTTAAAAGTTCCTTTAAAAAACCCGGTGGTCCAAGAGCAATACTTCGATTTACTAGGAGTTAGGTATGTGGCACCAAAGTCTTCCGTACATAAATGAAGCTTTTGGGAAATGCTATTGTAGTATTAAAATCAGAAATGATCGGTATGTGTAGTTCAAGCGAAAATACCTCTGCCCCTAGCCGGTATCCTTATTGCTGATATTTATACTGTAAGCTTTCACATTCCCGAAACATCTAATTTTTTATTTTTATTTTTAGTTTCCCTAAAGAATACAGCATACGAAAAAATGGGTTTATGCTTGTAATAGGCACATCTCTTGGGCACTTACAAGAACAAGTATTATATGTTTTCTGTAAATTTTGAGCCGTCTCAGTTTCAGAAATTATCTAACAATAGAAGAACATTTTATAGAATACATGTTTGTTTTTCCTCGCAATTGTGTTGAAAAACGTCGTATGCAACTGGTAATTACACGCTCAGCTTCCTTACTATTACCTATTAAATTCCACATATAAAAATCAAAATATGTGGAATTTAATAGGATTCCCCTTAAAATTTACCAATTCCCAGTCTTTAAAAATACTAACGCAAAATTAATGCATTCATTCATTGAACGAAACTGATTTATCGATATTGATATTCTCGTGCTATGTCATGTCACTACTCACACAATGACATTCGTGTGTTTGAATAGAACGTTAACACACTATTTCAAGTATGTGTGCGTGAATTTTAAAAATGTGTGTCGTATTATGCATGTGTGCGTTTGTAAATACGCAAAAAGTTTTTGTTTCTGAGTGCTGGCATTCAGTGTAGTAGTAACCTCACCCCCCGCAAAAAATGGCAGAAAAATATGTACGAGAAATTGACTAATGGCTACTCCAGTCCTATTTACTCTGAGGTCTAGGAGTGTCAATGTTAGCGAGCAGCGCCACCCCTCGGGCGCTGACTTATCTGGCGCGCACAGTACCATTCGATTCGCACCAAGCACTCCACAGATGCATTAAAATATGTGACACCCATATTTTAATCTACAAAATCAAGAAAAGGAAATAAAAGTAATACTAAAGATACGGCTGTATGGGATTAATCTCGTTGCCTTCCCTGATAAAGGGAGAATTAAAAAATAAACTTACATTCGCGGCAAGCACTTCCTAGATGCGTTAAAATATGTGACACCCATATTTTAACGTAAAATTCATTTCATTCATACATTTCACCCACTCATTATTTCATAAGACTACAGATAAAATATACACTAAAGACTTGGCTGTATGGGCTAGACCCTTTGCCTTCCCCAAAATATAGGGAGAATTTTAAAACTAACTAAAAATAAACTTACAAACTGTCAGTTGTCATTGTGACAATGACAGCTGTGTGACAGACACAGTCAGTCGTCGGCCGTCATACTGCGTAGTACGTCATGTTATTGATGTTTTAGTGAGCGAAAAGTTGTTGGGGAATGATAGAATGTTACGATAAATAATGGTGAACAGTTATTAATATACTTGTACTAGTAGAAAAGGAGTATTTACCAAAAAAACCGGAGTGGTTACTGATTTTAAATACATCAATGTGACGATCTACAAGAGAGGTAAGTAAAATCGGTTCTTTAATTTTATAAATAAATGTATTAGTTTGGAAGGAAAACAATTCCAAACTTAATTTGCAAAAACTTTATTGGGTTTTTATAGCAACTAAATCAACTAAACTATTAAAATTAAATGTATGTACACACATAAATCTATTGTAAATTCTACAATATCTAAGGACCCCTTTTGAAACTTAAATACACAATGAATTAGACCCCACATAAAAAATTGTGTGTATATTTATTATATCTAAATATTCACATTCATCTAGTTCTCTATTATTGTTATAGACATCGATGTTATACATTTTTATATTATTGACCTTGACTGTATTTTAGGCCACTAGTAATTTGTTTATTACATGCTTGAGAATGTGAACACATGGTAATTTATATAATACCTATAGTTATTATTGAGTTTGTACAGTGCTTACACAGTAATAAATGTTAGGTAACTAGTTAAATTTATAATATTATATAAATATATATACATTTGTTAATTATGATCAAATAATTTTGTAATATTTTTACTGCACTCTTTATATGAATATACTTTAATGATTTGAAATGAAAAAAAAAAAATATACCTATTATTCTATTTTTAGCATTTGACAATGTCTGCTTTTGAGAAGTTGAAACTACTGATATGGAAAAACTTTCTTCTTCAAAGAAGACACAAATTGCAGACAGTTTTTGAAATCTTATCACCTGTCTTATTTTCTCTATTTCTAATTCTGGTGAGATGCCTTGTGGATCCACAATCAAACCCAGATACTTCCTATCCACCTTTTCTGCCAACTTTCATCAATATAACTGGTCAAAAATTGTAAGTATAAACCACTTTTATTTTTTCAATTGACATGTTACCAAAATATTATAAACTGTTTATTTTTATTTAAAAGAGGAAATGTGAAATCTGCTGGAAGAGAAGGCACACTTGCATTTTCTCCAGAAAACCCACTAACAAGGAAAATAACAGAAGATGCTATGACCACAGTAGCAATAGATAATATGATTGGACTATTGGCATTATTTTTTGATCCAAAAATGCTTCCCCAGCCTAGAGGATATACCAATGCTAAAGAAATGGAATTGGCTCTCACTCAACCTAATGTAATGAATCAAATTCTTGTAGGAATCCAATATGATGATAACATGGCAAGTAAGTGTCTTAAAAATATTCTTTCAAATTTAAAATAATCTTTAAAATATATTAAATACTAACAAATTCTCCATCACAATTAAGTACAATGTTAAAATTATGCCACTTAAGGCTAACTTAATTAAGTGAATGAATAATTTTAAATAACAATAGTGTCTATTTTACTAGAACTTATTTTAATTATTACACACAATGTAAGATCTTTAAGTGAGCTTAGAATACCCACCAATAAGCACTGGGCCAGCATAGTGGGGTGTGGCCCAGTCTCCCTATATTCTTACATTCATTCAAGGGAAGGCCAGTGCCTTAGTGGAGATATAAAAGGCTGTTTATGATGAACTTAGAATAAGCAAAAAAATTATATATTACTATTACATGATTATGAAGTGATTTTAAACTTCAACTTGATATATAATTTCTAAAACTATTGAGAATATAAGTTTAATGACGATATCACTTAAGGCTTCACCATTTTCAATCTGAAAAGCGATGTGGAGGAAATATCCTTAAAAAGTTATTTAAAAAGGACTTAAATAAACCCTACCATTTCGATTTTACGTAATAATTGCGTAGCTATCTCAGTTTAGCGATGTAGTGACGGCAAAGAAGAATATACCCCCGTTTCTCCCGCGTGTGTCGCAAAAGTAGACTAGGTTAATTAATACAAAGATTTTGGTGGTAAGAAAAAGAATTTCGAAAAATTATGATCTTAAGGCGGGAATCAAACCCGCGTCCGCCTGACCGCCACCAAAATCTTTATACTAATTTTCCTAACATTTATATAATGTTTAAATTAAAATCGAATTGTTTATAAAGCAAACCCAAGCTTAACCGAACGCACGGTATTTGTAAAAATATCTGCTTTGGAATGTTTGAAATTTATTTCTACATTGCGAGGGTACCCGTTGGCTGACAACGTGAAGTGTAAAGGTTAGAAGAATTTCGGCAAGTTAATTAGTGTCTTGGGTGGCCGAGCGGTCAGGCACCTGCCCGGATAGCAGCGGACGCGGGTTCGATTCCCGCCTCAAGATCATAATTTTTCGAAATTATTTTTCTAACCACCAAAATCTTTGTACTAATTTTTCTAACATTTATATAATGTTAAAATTAAAATCAATAGGTTAATTAAGACGGTAATGAGTAATGGGTAGCAGAGTCCCTCTTATGCCACCTAGCAATGTACCTACTGCGATTTCCGTGCAATAGACTCGCAATAGACTCGCCTATTATGTGGGACCTTACTTGACTGTCGAAACGTGGGTGTTAATTCACCTCTGCCTACCCCTTCAGAGATATAGTCGTGATTTATGTTTGATTTATTTGTACGTTTAACCCTCTATTACCCAATAGCAGTAACACCTTAGAAAAATATATGTCACCTACACGCTATAATCGACTTAATAACCTACCTATGCAAAGTTCGAAAGATAACCAGGGGGCCTACCGCCTAACTCGATTGCTGATGATAGCTATATTGCAATGCACTCCTTACGGCTATAGCAGCCATCCTGAATTTTTAGGTGGCACGGATTTTGTGCCAATTTCATACAAAATCATTCGGTGATCATTCGTTCAAAGCTAGCGCTGATAGCTTAGGTACATTTGGTGTGAAATAACAGCATGACGTCATAAACTATAGCTTTTGCTTTAGCAATCGAGTTAGGCGGTAGGCCCCCTGTTGCCTACTTCTTTCTAAATCCTAATCGTAGGTACCTTATAATGTTATAATGATTCAAAGCGAAACTTCCTTCCCTTCTCATTATACCCGAATACAACAAATCACAGAGAAAACAAAAAACAGCTGCATATACCATTGAGTTATAAGTTACAGTACAGTAGTTCAATGGCATATACCTACTTTTTGTAGAATTATTCTTATGAAAATTGTGGAATATTCTTATGACTAGATTCAATGAGTTACGGAGGTACTGTATAAACATATACTACCCAGATACTTAATTATTGAAAGTAGGTAGGTATTGATCCCATTCCCACCCACCCATGTGAGTAGGCGTAAGGAAACAGGAAACGCACGAAATTCTTATTGTAGGCACCTATGTGCTCATAACTTCATTAGTCGTCCGTCCCTATTAAAGACGAAAGTTAGTTTAGCAGGTACCTACCTACGTTTACTTTTGGATTAAATAATGCATTTTCATAAAGTGGATGTCGTGCATTAGGAAAGCACCAATCAATAATATTAAAATACATATACCTAACTAAAGAAAGCGCCCATTAAGGTAACCCAATTAAAATAGAAACCTGCGTAACCTGTCAAATGACCCACCAAATCTCATTAGGCCTGCTTATGCTTAATCCACGGAAAGCCAAGTGTTTTCAAACTGAGCCTATTAAGTTCACCCCGCCTTTGATGAATAAATATGAATACTTAGAACAGTCAACGTCATAGTCATTTTGTGACTGTCCACTAATTTAATAAATTATCTACATTTAGGGCCTGTTTCACAATTGGACAAGTAAGTTCTGAGTAGCTTACTTGGCAGTTCAATTGACATATATTTCATATTACAACAGTCAAATGATCTGCTAATTAAGCTACTCAGAACTTACCCGTCGATTGTGAAACAGACCCTTAATACAATAAAACCGCGTGGTGACGGCAGAGCAGAATACAATTGTCGGGTGGTGAAAATTGTATTCTGCTCTGCCGTCACCATCTCTCCCGTGGGTGTCGTACAAGGCGACTAAGGGTAAAGACAGGGTTGAGTAATAGACAGCAGCATTCCTCTTATACCACCTAGCAATATAGCAGTGGCGGAGCGTCCATATAACCCGATTCCCAACAGCCGTACCAAACGATCGAGCAAAAAAAAATCATTACCATAATTCAAGTACAATACCATTTTATAAGCAAATAAAAAAAATCCATCAATATAATCTTATCATAACAGTATTAAACGCGCGCGAAACAATATGCAACACAGGTACATACAATTCGCTCCCGCTCTCTAGATTCCTTCAACTAACTCGCTAAATATCGAGTTATGGACGCCTGCCATACAGCGCAGCGCCTGCACGCACACAGACAAGCGTAGTCTTGTCAGGCGCACGCAACGCGAAATAGTACCTAAAGTTTGCCTACAAGCCGGCATCAAGCCGGCATTTCGGCAGCCTACGCGCTTATGCATCGATACACTACGACACACGCACACATTAGTAATAAACTCCCACGAAAACAAGTTCCGTCAAAAGTAAATATTTTAGATCTTATTGCAATAGCCATAAAAGCGGAATTTCTTTTGTGAACTGCACTCAATATCGCGGTCGTGCGCCGCTCCTGCAAGCTGCTCCGGACCGGGTTGAATCGTCCTTCCCTTATTAACACGGCTTTTGTTTGTATAATGATCTCTCTTTCTGGCTGTATAAAACAAAGCACAAGCACGCAAAAGTGGCAACGTAGTTCTCCGCTTCGTCACTAGATGGCGTTGAACAGTTGTAGCCGTGTCCTAGCAGGCGGTGTTAAAAGTTAATGCTTAAACCATAAGAGGCTTCATATAGTTGTGGCTTGCCTAACTTGTTTTTTCACGCCACGCCACTGCAATATAGGTACTGCGATTTTATGTGCCCGATAGATGGCAATAGGCTCTCCTGCCACCTATTTAATGGGACCTAACTTAGTTGGCGAAAAGTGGGTGTTTAATTCACCTCTGCTACCCCTTCGGTGGTCACAGCCCTTCGGGGATATAGGTGTGATTTATGTTTGTCATACAATACATAAGTCCCCGTTGCCTCATGAAAACTCTGCTTATTGCGCTCCGGGAGCTTCATCTGGGGTTTGTTTATCGCAATCTCATAATAACCAGCCCTTTAATGTCCCCACTGGCCTGTGCACCAGACAGGCCTTCCCTATGGATGGAAGAATACAGGGAGATGGGCCAAAGCGCATCACGCTAGCCCAGTGCGGATTAGGGGGTATTATCAACTGCAGATGCAGCCGGGACAAACGGTTTAACGTGGCTTCAGAAGCACGGAGAAACTCGAGATTTTTGGTTACCCATCCAAAGACCGGCCTTAGCGTAATGGCTTAGTTTACGCAATCGCAGCCGAGGGCGCTAATCTATCTCAATCTGTTATATCTAAATTGTTTAGACAGACATCTGGTATATCTAAATTGTTTAGACCGGCCCGGCTAGCATTACCACTGAAACACGATAAATAGTAATTTATCACTTTAAACTGTCAAAAATCCATTGTTTTTTGAGAGTTCAAAGTGCTAAATAGCTTTATCGTATCGTGTTTCGGTGGTCATGCTAGCCGGGTAGGTAGTATACCACGATTGCTTCCTCCAGATGCAACCACATGGCCAGATGACATAGTCGTTACGCTTCGGTTTCCTGCTGTTATGAGGACCCCGATGGTGGAACACCCCCTACGAGCGAGTTGGAGGACGAATTTGCTTTTCCCTTTATTTCCTCGCCCTGGACCTCGAGATGCTGATGACATGTATGGGGGAAAGACGCCAGGTTTGTATTTGCGTATTAGATTGTCCATTGGTCAATGAATTTGGTTAGTAATAACGTTATGTTAAACTATCTTCCTATACCTAACTTCATTGAAATATAATGAGAAGAATAATTAAATGAATAAGTAAATGAGCTTGTCTCCTAACTTTTTCCTTAATTTTAACTTAATCGATGCTATAAGATTTTCCTTTAATCTTTAATCAGTCGCATAATATTTTTTCTAGATGATAGGGCAATATAGATGCTATGTCAGAGAAATACCCAGTGTATAATTGTCCTGTCGCGTACCTATTATGAAACAAAATAATTAATTTAGTTAAATTAATTATTTTGTTTTGTTTTTGTCAATTAAATATTTTATAAATTCCGTTTTGACTTTGCTATAATTACAGTAACTAACTACAGACAGTCATATTTATATTCCTACTTGCCAGTTTGCGCAAGCATCTGCTAAAGTACCGATTGTAAATAATACGAAATGGTCCAGGTGATCGGTTCAAAGTTCATAGTTTTTTATAAGTTATGACGTGGGACATACCTACTTTGTAGTAAAGAAGTAATATTAGATTAAAATATGACGTGTGAAGCAAACTGGTTACGGTTTGTAACTAGGTACCTATTGAATATGCTATGTCACTTCCTTTTACACACAACAGTAACATAAATTAATGAATTTCAAGGCACTTTTTATGGTGAGCTCACAGCGACGGCAGCATGGTAAAACAAGAATTCCAATAATGAAATAGTTACATTACATGAATAAAATATTCTAATTGTAAGGAACTTGTGAACTCAACAAGCTGGTACATAACAATATGAACAAAGATCCTCTTTTTACCGCACCTTTTTAACGAAGCTTTAGCTTCGAAAAATTCAAAAGAAACTTAGAAAACATTTAAAAATACGTAATTGTTATATATCTATCCGATAGCACAATATACAGTCTTGATATGCCTAAATGATACTCTGAAGGCTTCATCAATTATGTATACTTAATCGGTTTTGAATGAATAGGAGTAGAAAAGGCCCATTTGCCTTTTATAGCCAAATATATATAATTATGTCGTTTATTTAAAAAACATTAAGTAGCTATTCAAGCGATTTAATAGATTTACGCAAGCTCAGGCATCATACAGTGGATGGTGGAGTCATATTATCCAATTAGCTCTATTCCGGGTCACGGCTCTCTGAGCCAAATGTATCGTTTTGTGTGCCCATTTTCTTTTATCTAGTCAAAATATTCTATACTAGTGGTCGCCAGCGGGTTCGCTTGCGTTAATGTCGGTTGTTATATAGCCTATAGCCTTCCTCAATAAATGGACTATCCAAAACATAAATAATTTTTCAATTTGAACCAGTAGTTTCTGAGATTAGCGCGTTTTACCAACCAAACAAACAAACCCTTCAGCTTTATATTACTAGTACTACTAGTATAGATTTCTTCTCAAAAGGCTGAAGGTAATTTAACCAAGAGCTTCCTGTATTCCTAATGAAAGTAGTAGCAAGCATGTCGTATTATTATTACTTTACGTTTTTAGGTTATTCCCCTGAAATGTTCTTAGCTGTTCAACATGCAGTGTCAAAAGAGTTAATAAAAGCTAAATCCGGCAAGCCACTCAATACCAAGGTCTATCTGCAAAGATTGCCTCAGGCAGCATACAGAAACGACGATTTGTTGATAGCTCTTGAGAGGTTCGTCTCAATGATAATAATGCTGTGCTTTGCCTACACATTCGTAAACACAGTTAGAGTTGTGACTGCGGAGAAAGAGTTACAATTGAAGGTAAGCAAAATGAATGTATTACATATTGAGAACTCATGTTTTTTTTTTCAAATTAAAGCTAGCCCGTTAGTTCCTTCAGTTAATGAAAAAACCCGTCATTTTGCATAAAGTTGTTGGATATTAGTTAACCCGAAACGTCGGGTTAAATTAACCCGACGTTTCGGGTTTCACTCATATGTTTAAGGTGGCATTTGGCATTGGCCAATCACCTAAATACATGTGAGTTAAATCCATTAAAGTTGTTTTATTATTGGTTATTCATGTTAATACCAGTACTTTTTCCGCTATATCTGTGCCGGTACCTAAAATAGTTATGTTCTTATTTTTATCTGTATTTTTTAGGAAACAATGACTATTATGGGATTGCCATCCTGGTTGCACTGGTTGGCGTGGTTTATTAAACAATTCTCCTTTTTGTTGATTTCTGTTGTTCTGATGGTGATTTTGTTTAAGGTAAGCTAAGCTACACACATTTTCTTCATTTACCATTATCGTTATCTTTTCCTCAAGTCAAGTTAATTATATAGAGAAAGAGGCGTAGCCAAGACTATAAAGAAATCTCTTATCTCAAGAGCAAAACAAAAATCGGACTGTTTTCTTTTCAATACCTCATCAATAGGGGGAAAACATTCCATATTATGTTGAGCTGTTTGTGTTTCTCCACCATAGTCATTTAATTATTGCGTTACTTTCATATCATAATTGTAGGTATTTGTCCAGACACGCCCATAAAATAGCAGGTGTATAAGTATACCTAGACAGACAATGTTTATATCATATTTATTTCTTATTCTCGACTACCTAAAGCGCGACTAAAATGTTAGCTCTAATTTTTACCTTTATTGCACGTAAATTAAACTGACTCCCTCTGAAACTTCGACACGTTTATATTATGCTTAGTACACGTTTTCCAGCCATCTCTATTTTGCTTGGCGTCACTTGTCTCACTTACCTATAATATTGCTTATAATGAAAAGATTTCTAACGACAAGCTTTCGTCAAAATAGCATACAGCGAATCGTCCCGAACGTTAGCGAATCGCGCCTATATTTTGTGGGTGGAATATTGTTTTGTTCTAACGTACCTAAATAAATACTCTATTGCTAACTATACTCGTTTGAAATTAATGTAATTGATGCTTTTGCGATTATGTATTTACGAATTGATAGTCTCATACAGCTCTCATATCTGCAGCACTCTGTCAAATTGTGACATGTGGTATGCCGTGTAGTGACGGCAGAGCAGAATACACTTTTCACCACCCCCACATCTCCCGTGGGTGTCGTACAAGGCAACTAAGGGTAAAGACAGCGATAATATACTGCGATTTATGTGCCCGATATATGGCAATAGGCTCGCTACCTATTACATGGGACCTGACTTAATTGTCGAAAAGTGGGTGTTAATTCACATCTGCCTACCCCTTCGATGATATAGGCGTGATTTATGTATGTAATTAATTACACAAGCTACGATATCATTAATTTTATTAAAATTCATTTTTAATTATTAGCAACAGATTAACTAATGCTGATGGGTTCGTATTACAATTTAGGTCGTGGTGATTGTGTCTTAGGAAAATTGTGAATTCACCCACGTTTTTCAGATTCCATTCAATTCCACCAAGTTGGGTGACAAGTATGCAGTGTTCACGTTCACTCCGTGGTCGGTGCTTTTTTTCTTCATGGTGCTATTTGTGATCGCGTCTCTGGCTTTCTGTTTCATGATCAGTGTGTTTTTTACTAGAGGTAAGTGTTATTTGTATACGAATCTGTTGTGATGCCATTTCATTGTTCACCAATACATACTGACCCTCCCATCTCTTTCGCGGGTGTTGTAGGTACAAGTCGACTTAGAGCGCTAACGCACTACATCCGATCCGAATCCTAGATTTCGACGGTCCGTTGAAGCCGTAGAACTATTTCTATGGTAACTTACGCACTACATCCGATCTCTGTCCGAGTTTTCTAGACCAAAAAATTTTTGACGGATTCGGATTGGATGTGCGTAAGCGCTCTAAGGGTAAAGTCAGTGATAAACAATGGGCGCAGAACCGGTCTATACTGCGAATAACGTGAATAGATGAATAATAATTACATTGGACCTAACATAATTGGCGAAATGTTCATGTTTATAATTTGCCTACCCGTTCAGGGATAAATAACTAGCTAATCATTTCAAATCTCGAATCTATTTGTCAGTTTATTTACAAGTAGAAACTGGCGCTGAAATAACTACGAGTAACTATTTAAAACAATTTGATTCATATAAAAAAAAATTGTAGGGCCTGATCTAGGTACTACTGACTGTACCATTTAACGCGTTGTAAGTGCTTCCATAACTTTACTGTATTAACCAATGGAATTAACTCTTTATGTAGATGAAAATCCAATTATCGATCGACTGCGGCTTAGCAGCAATAACCTTACTTTAATGTGTAGTTAATGATATAAACACAGAGTTCGGAGCTATAAGCAGTAAGTAATTGCCTAGTTCTCTATTCTAAAACGGTCGATATGTATCAGGTCTGTATCTAATTCGCTCATTTATATTATTTATTATACGAGTATGCCATGCTGAAACGACGGTAAATTTGAAGTCTTATTCGCCAAATTCAGATAGCTCTTTGAACCAAAATCCTACTAGGTAATTAAATGATAAAAATTAACCACAGACAGTGTAACTTAAACACTATTTAATTGATAAAATTGATAGACAGCATTTGCGGATATTATTCGATAAACTACATTTTTTTAAAACAGCTTTAATTGAAACGCGACTTGGATGAGAATAGTGAAAATAATGTTTATAAATACGTAAACTAACCCTCTCCCTCTCCCTATTTCGTTTTGATGACTCAATAGCATGTTATTGTAACCTCAATTGCAGTTTTTATTGTTACCATGGCTTGGAATAAGTATCGATTTTTAACAGGTGAGATATGTACTTGAATGATGGATCTCCTTTTTTATGCGCTTATGAATATACTTAATTTAATAGCAATTGGAATTGGATAAAACTCAAATATCATGCATTAATTGTCACCAGACATGCTTAATTATTAGTTATTACTTTACTTATCTTGTACAGTCAACGGCACTTCAGACTACCCAAAACTGTCAAATTTGTTAAACCGATTGTCAACCTTAGTTTGGTAAAAATAGAGCTCAAAATCGATTGAGAATTTTTGCCATTTTGTGGTAGTCTGACGTGCTATTGACTGTAGTGAAACAACCAAAAATATGGAAGTTGTGGTTTAAATTCAATCACTCTGGATAGTGTTCATTTAAAACTTTAACCCTAATAAATTAAATTATTTAATTATTTTTTTACTCGTTTATGTTCTGCATTCTGCACATACCTAATAATTTTTACAACTTTTACGGATACACTTCGCGTAGGTAGGTATAGGTATCATGTCCAATAATTTCCTATCCAATCTACGATGGGGACGGTGTTATTGGTTATTGTACCTAAGTTAAATCGGACTCCAATGACCTAACATTTCGATGGCATTCGTCATTGTGGTATTCGTTACGCGGGCGACTAGCAATTGCTTGTCATTGGTTACGACGTTTTTATTGGTGTTATCAATTTCATCTCTTCAGTGTACCTAATACTAGTAAAGAGGTAACAAATTATAATTTATCTCTGTGAGATAATAATTTCACCAATTTAACTTGACGCAAGACCTGTTGCATGATGGAATTCCTTTCGAAATTAATTATTATTTCTATTTGACTCCAAAAAGACGCGCGATATTGCATTCAATTACATCTTAAATGAAAGAACAAGTGACTATTAAATAGGCAAGGATCTTAAGTAGATATATCAACAAATACTCCTTGAGAATCTAAAAGTTCTTGGAAATTTCATGGACTTTTCTTAAATCGAGGTGTTTAAATATACGTATAATTAATAATTATTTATTTCTCGTAATATTTTTTCCTTCACTATTAAGTATCGAAACAGTATATTATCAAAAGAAGCAATATTTATGTCAGCCGTCCGCTGCGTCGCTTGTTAATTACTAGTTTAATTGGTAGTGTTTATGCAATAACTGTTTCCAGCGAATACTGCAGCGTCATTCATGGGTCTCGCGTGGTTCTCCACCTACTGCGTGTTTATGCTTACGCAAGTACTCTACGAGGACATTAGTCTGACGACCAAACTACTACTAAGCCTGATCTCCAACACTGCCATGGGTTATGCTTTTCAGATGATTATTATGTGCGAAGGAAGTTCTCATGGTAAGTGTCATAACCGGAGATTATTATAATGTTAGAATTCAGGTTCTTTTTTATATAGCATGGGATCGCTCAGTACCATCACACCTCACATTGATTACAGTTATTACGCGACATATACGCGTTATTATAATTGTTTATTCGTTCACAAATCAACGAGTAGTAGAGTATTACTTTCAATATAATCTGTGGCGTTGATAATAAATCAATTGAACAATTGAAAGTAAATACTCTACTACTCGTTGATTTGTAAACGAAAAAATAAAATTAAGGACTGATTGTTGATAATATGGTTGAAAAAAAAAGTAAAAGTTATTATTGAATATTCTTTCAATATAGGTGACAAAATATTGCAAAATCTGATCAATCATTTTTAATGTGATGAACCAAATTTTAAATACCAACTCTTTTTTCATAATTTTTAAGGTCTACAATGGAATGAGTTTTTTACTTCTGTATCGTACCATGATGTGTACCAGCCGGGACACGTGGCTCTAATGTTGATACTGGACGCTGTGTTATACATGTTGATCGCTATGTACGTGGAAAAGACAAGGCCAGGCCTCTATGGTGTGCCATTACCCTGGTACTTTCCTTTCACGAAGAATTTCTGGTGTCCCGTCAAAACCAAAAACGTTGGTAAGTTTTGGGTTATATCGGTGGAAATTCCTCTTCGATTTTCGAATAATTGGTTTTTTTTCTTTAATGTCATTGCCAGATAGAACATGAAGAAAGAATCAAAAGAACAATATATTGTATAAAAATCAAATTGTATCTATGAAGTAATTTAGTCATGGTCATCACAAATTCAGGACTAGTATGATTAGCAGTAGTTACAATTAAAAATATGAGCATAGAACAAATTGTTTTGTATTACAGATATAACCAAGAATGGCGACTTAGATTTGGAGTACAACGATGGCCTGTTAATGAAAGTCATCCATGATGAAGAGCCAAAAGGCGTGCCAGTGGGTGTTAATATACAGGCAAGTATCTTGAATCATTCTAGATCGAGAGCTATCTGTGTAGATATTTGCAAAGAAAATTTTACGCAAAAATACAACTGACCTAGTAAACTAAATGCTAAACATCATCTTTGATGTCGCCACACATTTGTAAACGTTTCAAAGCCATCGTCTTCAGACATGAATATATTTCTGAACTATAAGGCAAAAATAGAATAGAGTCAAGTACTCACAAAAAAAGTATGGCACGTGTTTGAAATTTCCTATTTGCTGGACTGTTGGGTTTTTAAGGCAGTTTTTCTTTGTCTATATGAAGTCAGGGGCCATAATTTTGGCCACATCGGAGTTATTTATATTATTAACGATTAAATATTTTTTCAGAATCTTACTAAAATATATAGGGGTCGCAAAAAGGCTGTGGACAATTTAAATCTGAGAATGTACGAAAATGAAATAACAGTATTGCTGGGTCACAATGGCGCTGGAAAGACTACAACTATATCAATGTTAACAGGTAATTAGGTATAAAAAGTGCTATAAATATTGCAGCTAACTAACAGTGGTAGTACAGTAATATTATGTATCTGTTGATAATTTATGTGTAATCATTTGAATTAAGTTAACTATAGTCCGACAACTTCGTGCGCGACCCTCCTGCGGTATGAGAGACGGTGGCTGGGACGGGGCACATGTTAGCGGGGGCGGGTGATGCGAGGAGAAGAGAAAACGCGCTTTTCCCCGCATCACCTACCCCCACTAACATCTAGAGTGCCCCGTCCCCGCCACCGTCTCTCATACCTATCATCTAGCCCAAAGTACGTAGCCTAAGCACTTGTGTTATGGATACTAGATGACGGACATATTTTTAATATAATAATAATTATGTATATAAATGTTGAAAATATACTACATAAACATATACACAACCATGACTCGGAAGCAAACATTTGTGGTCATCACAAAGTTTACCCCTACCCGGATTCGAACCCGGGACCTCTTGGCCAATACCCAGCAATCTGGGCATTCGACCAAGGCGGCCGTCTATATGTTATATGTAATTAATTAGATCTATTTTTTATACTAACTCATATTTAACATTGGTTAGATTACTGTATCCAGAGCTAAGCTAAATAGCAATCCAATTTCAGGTATGGTGCCACCTACGTCCGGCTCAGCTATAATTAACGGCTATAATATCGTAAACGAAACAGAATTAGCCCGCAAATCGCTCGGAATATGCCCGCAACATAATGTCTTGTTCCCCGACCTGACGGTAGGGGAACATATAATTTTTTACTCTCGACTTAAAGGAGTTCCTATAAAGAAAATAAAGGATGAAGTCAACCACTTCGTGAAACTTCTAGAATTAGAAGAGAAGGTTTGTATTATCAATAAAGCGCAACATTCAAAAGGCTCAAATTTTTAATACTGCTTAGAAAGTTTAGTGAACAATACCGGTCAGAATTTGCATGGAAAACGTCAATTTTGACAATACTTAAATGTTGAGCAGGACTCAAACTTATAGTTAAAGTCAAAGTCAAGTCAAAATACGTCACCTGACCATAAAATTGATTTTTCCACCCGCTACGGCGTACGGAAAATCCCACTTCCTGGTCAGGGAGTGACATAAAACTATGATCTTACCTCGGGCATTAAAAAAAAAGTCTCAGATCGCGGCAAATTCTTGCGATCTGAGACATTTTTTTGTTTTATCGCCCTTGGTATATAATCTACTATTATTTATTGGATACTGCCCGGCTAGCATGACCACCGGAACACGATATGATATTAGCCGCTTATCGCGTTGAACTTACAAAAATCATTGGACTTTCGACAGTTCAAAGCGATAAATGGCTATATCTTTGTTATATAGCCTCAGAGGTTTATTCAATTCAGGCATATTCAAGTGTTTATACAAATTTTACTATTTGTGTGGTCATGCTAGCCGGGCTGATTTCAGTTAACTGGAAACGACGTTTATTGATATTTCAGAGGGACGTGTTGTCGAGCAAATTGTCCGGCGGACAAAAGCGGCGTCTGTCTGTGGGGGCGGCCATGTGTGGCTCATCACGGGTGGTCCTGCTGGACGAACCCACGTCTGGGCTAGACCCAGCCGCGAGACGGGCTCTCTGGGATTTGTTGCAAAAGGAAAAGAAGGGTAAGTGTTCTTGACTTCTGATACAAACTTCACTATGAAGGCCTGTTCTAAGATAGGAAAAGAAGGGTTACTGCCGCACTCAGAGACGTCAATTAACTTTAAAGATTATTTAATGTCAAAAATTTTCATTCAAATCAAGACCATAGACCCGGCAAGAATAGAGACTAGTTTTTAATTGTCATTGTTTGACGTTAAGTACTCATTAACGTTATTTGACGTCTCTGAGTGCGGCAGTAAGTGAGTGTTCTTGACTTCTGATACAAACTTCATTATGAAGGCCCGTATTAAGATAGGAATAGAAGGGTAAGTGGATGTTCTTGACTTCTGATACAAACTTCATTATGAAGGTCCGTATTGAGATTCGTAAATGCTGGATATACCTATGTTTGAAAGCTTACTAAAAGTCCGACAAGTTCGTGCGCGACCCTCCTACGGTACGAGACGGTGGCGGGGACGGGGCACTCTAGATGCTAGCAGGCTGAAGAGGGTCGCGCACGAGGTTGTCGGACTATAGTAAGCTTTCAAACATAGGTATATCCAGCATTTACGAATCTCAATACGGACTTTCATAATGAAGTTTGTATCAGAATCTTTTCGCCAATTAAGTTAGGTCCCAAATAATAATAGGTGGCGATGCTATTGCCATCTATCTATCTAGGGGGGTGGTGACAATTGTATTCTGCTCTGCCGTCACCGCATTATTTACATATTTATTTAATGAAATATTGGTTGTTACAGGCCGAACTATGATATTGACAACCCATTTCATGGACGAAGCGGATGTGCTGGGTGATCGAATAGCTATAATGTCGGGAGGGCGGCTGCAATGTGTGGGCACTCCGTACTTTTTAAAGAAGCACTACGGCATTGGATACAAGTTGACTATAGTGAAAGGCGATCATTGTATAGTGGAAGATGTGACGCGCTTCTTTAAGAATTACATGTCCGATGTCAAGGAAAACACTAACATTGGTAAGAGTTACACCCGATTCGGCCCATTTAAATTTAATCCGCTTTTAAAACTGTACCTATGGATAAATAACTCACACTCATATTCAACACAAATACCTATATGTCTTACAAATGCTCATGTTTTCCAGGGACTGAATTAACATACATCTTGCCAAACGACTATGTTAGTAAATTTCCAGGCATGTTAAAAGAGCTTGAAAATCAACGAGAAACTTTGCATGTATTAAGTTATGGGTTATCAGTAACTAGTCTTGAAGAAGTGTTTATGAAGTAAGTCTTTTTTGACCACTTAATTATTTTTCTATTTTGATCTATTCTTATATAATAATTGTTGTTTTGTTCTATTCTATTGTCAAGGGCTGGCGCGGAAGACAACGATGTGTCATCTACTAAAAAGAATAATTATCTTGGCTTGAATAACGAATGCTCCGTGGTGCCAATCGACAGGAACATGCAATTGAATAATTCGGGTAAGAAAATGTATTATAATAAGCAATTCAATCGCGCACTTAAATTTCTTTATAATATATTATTAACTTATAATATTTAATCATTTTAGTGGATTCAAGCCCAATCCAAAAAGTAGGCGGATTCAAGTTACTCAAAAACCACATCAAGGCGATGTTTTTAAAACTCTCTTACAATACAATGCGGAACAAACTGACAGCCCTAATACAATTCGTGACACCCATAATAAATATTACTTTATCGGTGATAATAGCGAGATCCTGGAAATTTATATCGCAATTGCCACCTCTTACATTAAGTTTGGAAAGTGGATTTAAAGATACGCAAACGCTACTGTCTCAAGGAGCTAATTTAAGTGACAGCAGTGTTGAAGGGAGAGCAATGAAAGCTTTCAAAGACTATTTCAAAACATCCGCTCATCGCGAGATGCACTTAGTCGATACTGGAACTATGGACTTGGGAAAGTTTTACCTGAAGCTTGTAAGTATCTTGTACTTATATAAAATAGCTACTTTATTAGGCCAACTGTCTGTCTGATACCAACTCTATTTGTGATCACTATCGTGAGGGGCTTACTCGCCCTATCCTTGATTGTACAAAAACTGCGCAGACGCCGAACAGCGATATGTGAAAATAAGTTTTATGTTTATAGAATACAGGAAGGAAATTGCTATCCACGGAACGCCGCCTTAGAATCCTCTAAGGACACGAAAGAGGCATTGAAAACTTCTTCTCCCTGCCCTGTTCCCAGGCTATCTGGGGTCGGTGCAGTATGTTTCCTCTTCCATTCATATCGGTCAGACGTCATCAAGCCATCCACTCCCTTTTGATTCATATTATCCATCACACCGGAAAGGTGCTCATGATGAATAGATATATAGAAATGAGACGGAAGGGAACGGACCATGTCGAGAGACCGATGAACGGAGAGAGTAATTGGAATGGCAACATTACAATCCAAGCTGCTCAAGGTTTTGGCTTAGTTTTTACAGCCGAACGCCTGCCTGACACCAAGCCTCTTTTCAAAAAAGACTACTATTTGAAATTATCAAGTTTCTTTTTATCACTTTCAGAGCAGAGATAATCTCGCACGTGTCCGATACGAGAATTTGGTCGCTGCCACGTTTGCGCCCAATAAAATCACAGGCTGGTTTAGTAATTACGGCTATCACGACTCTGCCATCTCACTCGCACTAGTCAACGACGCCATAATGCGTGCTCAGTCTCCTGGCAGCTCTCTGACAATCGTCAATCATCCGTTACCTTATTCAATTGAAAATTTGGTAAGTAATTCTTATATAAGTAGTATAATTTACTAAAAAAATACAGGCAGCAAGTAAAAACTATTTTGAAATATGTGTGTTCTAAATTTATGACGTTAAGGATTGCTTTTGTAAGAAAATAGTTCAATGCGTTTTAGACTTATGTCCGTTTTGTATTTATCAAGCAAAATATTAGTAGAATATAAGGTGAGGCACTTAGTTTTTCTTCGGTAAGTTAAAAACTAGTGTATAAAACAAAAATTATAATTGAAGAATGCCGTAGGTATTAACTTTAGCACATAAACAAAAGCAGATTGTAAACAGAGGTTCATAGAATGGTGCCATTACTAAACTATAATCCCATGTTTTTGATAACGCCGTATTTGATTGTTTTATTATTTTGCAGGTCCGCGTCATGGCTACTGGCAGTAGTATGGGTTTTCAGTTTGCATTCAATATAGGATTCTGTATGGCCTTCGTCACGTCATTCCTGGTCTTGTTTGTTATCAAGGTTAGTTTCATTAAATGTTTGTTTCGATTTTAATCCCAACATTATATAAATGTTAGAAAAATTAGTACAAAGATTTTGGTTGTTAGAAAAAGTTCGAAAAATTATGGTCATGATACGAGAATCGAACCCGCGTTTACTGCAATCCGGGCAGGTGCCTAAACCGCTCGGCCAACCAAGACGCTTCTTCTAAGTGTTAGGCTGGAGTTCACCAACACTTAAACAGGCGATTATTATCGCCGGCGGTTTAATAATAATCGCCTGTTTAAGTGTTGGTAATCTCGGGCCCTATTGTCGTAGTTTATGCTAAACTTTCTAATTACCAGGAGCGCATAAGTGGAGCGAAACTTCTTCAACGAGTGTCTGGTGTCCGGCCGGCAGTGATGTGGGGCACCGCATTCATTTGGGACTGGATATGGCTGTTTTTGGTCTACCTGTGTATTGTGCTCACCCTGGCCTGCTTTCAGGAGAATACGCTCTCTACTCCTAGAGAATTGGGCAAGTAATTTATTAATAATTTTATGTCCCACCTGACCATTAAGTGGACATTTTTGCCCGCTAGGTGTACGAAAAATCGCACTTCCTGGTCAGGGGGTGACATAAAACTATGATATTACCTCGGGCGATCGGACGCCCCCGCCTTCAGATCGGGCGTCAAATACTTGTGATCTGAGACATTCTTTGTTTTATCGCCCTTGGTATATAATCGACTGATACATACCTACATTTGAATAACTATTTATCCCCGAGGACCCATATACGACCCATGCTAATATAGTCATATAAATGCTATGGAGTTATAAAAAAGCTCAATTGTAAAATTCGGTCAGACGTTATCTTGCCAATCGCTCCATTTTGAGTGATATCATCCATTAATATTATTAATATTTATTATTGTATTGGCCTGTTTCACAATCGACAAGTAAGTTCTAAGTAGCTTACTTGGCAGATCATTTACATACATACATACATAAATCACGCCTATATCCCCGAAGGGGTAGGCAGAGGTGAACTAGCACCCGCGTTTCGCCAATTATGTTAGGTCCCATGTAATAGGTGGCGAGCCTCATTTGAGAGATCATTTGACAGTTGTAATATGAAATATGTGTCAATATGTGTGCCAAGTAAGCTACTCAGAACTTACTTGTCGATTGTGTAACAGGCCCTAAGTAATGAAAATAACCTTTATAATTTTGCATGTTTGCAGGTCGAGTACTTTTAGTTCTAATGGTGTTTTCCTTGGCGACTATACCAATGCATTATTTGGCCTCGTTCTACTTCGATGCGGCTGCCACGGGGTTTTCGAAGATGTGTTTCGTTAATATTTTCTGTGGTAAGTACCTACAGCTCTACAGCTTTAAGCCTACCAGCGGGGTTACTATGTAAGCCTCCTTCAATCGCTTTCGCCTACCTGTCACTCTCACTCATTGAGAATAATCGCAAAGTGTGCGAGTGACAGGTAGACGAAAGCGATTGAAAGAGGCTTTCATAATCGGGGTCCTGTTATATATTTAACCACAACGCTTAAACAATATTCAGTGCGATTGTTAGAGTGACACAACGCTCTTCTCAGCGTTGTTGTCTCACACTAAGCAGTTGCATTTACAATAAAGCCTATATAAAAAAATATATAAATATGTACAGTGTAAATTGTCATTGTCTTGCAGGGTGCATGCCTTTCCTTATAACTGAGGTACTAAGGCTACCAGAAGTGGGCAGTCCATACTATGCAAATTTATTTGACTGGATCTTTTCGCCTCTTCCAATATATTGCATATGCAGAAGTTTTAGGTGAGTGTTTAATAATAGCGTTATTTTTAATTAGATATTCAGCAAAAAAAGAAAATATGTTCTACAATCTATTCAAATCATTCACCGATGGAGTAAATTGTTTAAAGAGGAGAGTCATTTTCATTATCAGCCCTTAAATGTCCCTATTGCTGGAAAACAGTCCTTTCCTATGGATTAAATAATATTGGAACAATGGGCCATAACCCGTCACCAAATGCTGGCCATCGCGAAAATTGCTTAGTTTATGCAATCACAGGCCGAGGTCGCTAAGCCACTACGCCATCGAGCTCCTCAGAGAAGAGAAGATTGAATTGTCAATAATATTTACAGATAAAAAATTGTGTGCCTTTCTTTATCTGTCTTCCATTTATTACTAGACGGTCGGCTTGGTCGAATGCCCAGGTCGCTGGGTATTGGCCAAGAGGTTCCAGGTTCGAATCCTGGTAGGGGCAAATTTTGTAATGAACACTAATATTTGTTCCCGAGCCATGGTTGTAGTTTATTTTCAACATAAAATATTAAAAATATGTCCGTCATCTAGTATCCATAACAAATGTGCTTATGCTACTTACTTTGGGCTACTAGATGATAGGTGTGAGTGAAAAAATATCAAAAAAAAAATTATTCTCAATCTTCTATCCTTTTATTTTTCTCTCTTAACGTTTGTCTTTCTCTCTGTGTGTTTCTTTGTCTCTCTCTGGATGCAATGTAATAGGAGACTTGTTCGCAGTAGCGGAGCAATCGATCGATTTTCGATCGACGTCATCAATCGACGAATAATTGTAATAGTCGACGTCGACCGATATATTTTACTTTAACAATTCCGAACCATACCAATCGACCGACGTCGAATAAGAGTATCGACCGATCGATCTATTGGTGTATTCGTAGTAACACCCTAAAACCGATCTCTCCAATCAGGGACATGAGCGTGTCGGCGTTCTCTATGTTGGCATGCGACGGCCTGTGCCAGCAGTTCGTGAACATAGCGAACTGTTCACGGCACACTATTTGCGAGCAGCTCAACATCACCGTGTGTTGTAGTAAGTGAGTTTAGCTTTTGTGTGTTATTGTTTAGGCTTGCTCTGTTCACATTGACACGTATAATAATTATGTAACTTTTAAGAAACGAATGCACTTTTAATGCTTATTATTACGTATGCTTATGAAGACACACATCAGCCCTTTCTCGCACAGGGGTAGGCAGAGATAACTTCTTTCCACTTGCTACGATCCTTACATAATTCTTTCGCCAATCTCATTACTGTCTTCACGCTTGCCCGTCGGTTTTGGATGTACTTTCAACTTTATTATGAAAGACCCGCCGATTATTTCCTCTGCCGTTTTCTCTGTGCACTTAAGACATATATCCTTTTTTCCACTCTCTTGTCACAGTCCTTTTTGTCACACTCTTGAATAGAGAACATGTTTATTATTTTGACTGCTAATACTTAAAGGCACATGCTTGATGTAAGCTTTTGATGTTAGAGGAATTGTGGTTTCTGATAGTTACTATAATACCTTAGTATATTTTAAGGGTAGGCAGAGGTGAACACATTCACGTTTCACCAATTATGTTAGTCCCATGTAATAGGGGGTGAGGTCATTAAAAATATAATATAGTCGTAAAAATATTTTTTCTGAGATCTGGGATCATTTGTGAGCCCTACAATGGGCGTCGCTTGGCTAAAATGATGATGGTAAAATTTTGCTCCAACAGTTGAGGATGAACCTTTTTTGAAATGGAGCGAACCGGGAATCGGACGCTATTTGTTCATGATGAGTCTCGTTGGCTTCGTGGGATTAACAGTGCTCCTCGTAAAAGAGTACGAACTTTTGAATAAGGTAAATACCTAAGTGATGTGTCTATTATAATATATATGAAGGGCCTGTTTCACAATTGACAAGTAAGTTCTAAGTAGATTTCTTCGCAGATGATTTAACAGTTGTAATATGAAATATATGGCAATTGAACTGCCAAGTAAGTTACTTCGAACTTACTTGTCGATTGTGAAACAGGCCCTATGTCTAATAAATATGGAGCAGCTTGATGGCGCAGTGCCTAATGGCGACGATGATTTGATTTGTTGACAATGATTTGTATTTATAATTAATAACACCTTTTTTGTATCATTATTTATAATGTAATAGACTAATTGATCATTGACTACTTCTCTAATGGTCTGAAATCCGCAAAAAAGAAGGATACGTGTTCGAATTTTGATTCTTAATAATTTATTGATTGAGCTGAACATTCATTGGTGTGGTTGGCGTAGATGTGTTACTGGTCCCGCCGCCGTCCGCCGCCGCCGCCGCTGCCTCAAGAGGATAGCGACGTGGCGGCCGAGAGGCGCGCCGTCAAAGCCCTCACGAGGCCCGAACTCTCGCAACACAGCCTCGTGTGCCGGGACCTGACTAAGTACTACAACACTTTCCTCGCAGTGGACAGACTGACATTTGGTGAGTACATACCCTACATAAATCACGCCTACGTAATGTTGTGTATCTACAGTCAACAGCACGCCAGACTACCACAAAGTGTCTAATTTTCCCATTGGACTTTGTGCTTTACTTCAAACAGGTTAAGGTTGACACTCGATTAAAGAAATTTTACAGTTTTATTTTTTATCACACATGACCAGAAAGTAGCATTTTCTGCCAGCTACGCGTATTATAAATACGTACGTACGTACGTACGTACGCCTACTAAAAATCCCACTTCTTAGTCGGGGGCTGTGACAAAATTTTGTACTTACCTCGGGCGGTAAAAAAGAAAGCCTCAGATCCCAGATTAATCGCCCTCGCCTTCTGCTCGGGTGGCAAAAAAAATTACTTACAATCAGAGATATTCTATGTTTTACCGCCCTTGGTAATGAATTGGTAATAAACATACGCACACAGAGATATTACCTAGAATCGTGCAGGCGAATATAACCATTAAGGTGGGAATGGCCTTTTGGCTCTTTACTTTACTTGGCTGTTAAAGACCTACCTGTTAGTTAATCCCAATAAGCGTGCATGAGTTATTGCATTAAAACTGCAACCAAATTCCCGACACATCAACGAAAAATGAAGCGGGAAAGAAAAGGGTTAATGAATTGTATTACATATTTATATGGCATTCAATTTTGTTCGTACAGCGGTTCGCAAAAGCGAGTGTTTCGGTTTGCTGGGCGTGAACGGCGCAGGCAAAACTAGCACGTTCCGGATGTTGACCGGCGATGTGCGTATATCGGGGGGCGACGCGTACGTGCACGGCTTGTCCATCAAGACTAACATACAAGACGTCCATAGGCATATAGGTAAGTGTATATGTCTACTAAGAAAAAAAAATCTGAAGTGACAGTTGGAGAAAAATTCTGTAGACTGCGGTGCTTTTTTTAGAATGGAATAATTATTTTTTTGCAAATAACATGTAACAGGTCAAAACATTTATGTCAATTCAATATGTAAAAGTCTCAATTCAATAACAATATTGTAAATGCCAAATTAATCATTATTACAGCAATCAATTTATATTAAAAAGGTGAAAATATAAAATCATTTATTTATTGGGTAGTATTTCATGTTGTTGAAAATAACACGTTACGTAGGTATAGAGGCAACGTTGTTTTATTCAAATCTGACAACAAATAACCCCACAGGATACTGCCCTCAATTCGATGCGCTGTTCGACAATCTAACGGCACGGGAAACGTTGAAAATATTTTCGCTCCTGCGCGGCATACCTGTCAAAACTGGAGAGGAAATGTCAATTCACCTTGCAACTAAACTCGGTTTCCTGCGTCACTACGACAAAAAGGTAAGCTGTGTAAATAAATAACTTTATACAACGTGCTACAATAATATCCAAAAAAAAGAAATAGCTTAAAATATTCTTGAAGTAAAACTCTATTTTGTAATACAGAATTTTCTGTGACATACACTCAGGCCTGTAAGAGGAGGTACCTTAGTTTTTAAAAGGCCGACTCGCACTTGAATTGTGGCTTAAGGAACCAGTCATGGAAAGTGGTTGTTTTTCAAGTCAATATGAATATAAGTAATTCAAGATATAAAAAAAAACTTAATTATCCTGTAATAAAACCTTTAAGTCACCTCAATAGTAATCGTATTTTTTTACTCTTTAAGGTTCAGGAATGTAGCGGTGGAACGAAAAGGAAAATAAGTACTGCTGTAGCTTTACTAGGGGATTCTCCTCTGGTGTTTCTCGATGAACCGACAACAGGTACTATTATAAAATAAGCTTTGCATTCTCCTTTTATATAGGTTATAAAAATGTCAGTGCTTTATTATAATTCTAATTAAATATATTATTATTATAGTAATTGTTATCAAACTGAAGACCTACGGAATGCACTACTGAAAACTTTATTCCCTCCAATAATATTAAAGCACATAACTGCCGCACTCAGAGACACAGATAGAGAATAAGGTTAATGAGTACAGTAAAAAATGACAATTCAAAACTAATCGCTATTCTTGTCGGGTCTATGGTCTAGATTTGAATAAAAATTTTTAACATTAAATACTCATTAAAGTTAATTGATGTCTGTGAGTGCGGCAGTAAGCCTCTAATGACGTCGTCACTGAGAAATTATGACAACCGGAGCGATTTTTGGAAGATTTCTTTGATGACTATTTTAGTTACGGTGCTATTGCGGTGCAGTTTAAAACATGACATATGTGACGTTATTATGATAATGAGAACATGTTTATTTTTCATCATTCATCAATTAACAGACAGTTCTAATCAGAGAAAATAACTATTAATTTTTCCTTCATATCTAATTATTATAGACATAAATTACTTGTTTATTCCCGAAGGGCCAGTGTTGTATTAATATCCACAGTTCTCCAACTATTTAAGGTCACATCTAGGTGGTTCCAAGAACGGTGGCTGCTGCCTATTCTCTTCATTATTATTTCAGATTATTGAGTCCATAATTGTTGTTGTGAGTTTTATGTGACTATTCTAGGAATGGATCCGGCTTCGAAACGCCTTGTGTGGTCGGCTATAAGCGACGGTGTTACTTCAGGCCGTAGTATAGTTCTGACGTCACACAGTATGGAGGAATGCGAGGCTTTGTGCTCCCGACTTACGGTCATGGTGAACGGAAAACTGTATTGCTTGGGCCCATTGCAACATTTGAAAAGCAAGTTCTCACAAGGTAAAATATTATATTATATAGGCACATACATTTGACGGCCGCCTTGGTCGAATGCTCAGATCGCTGGGTATTGGCCATGAGGTCCCGGGTTCGAATCCTGATAGGGGCAAACTTTGTGATGACCACAAATGTTAGTTCCCGAGTCATGGTTGTGTATAAGTTTATGTAGTATATTTTCAACATTTATATACATAATTATATATAAAATATGTCCATAACACAAGTGCTTAGGCTACTTACTTGGGGCTAGATGATAGGTGTGACTGTAAAAATATTTATTATTTATTTATTTATACATACATAAATGTATGTATATTATAACATACATAAGTCACGCCTATTCATCCCCGAAGGGGTAGGCAGAGGTGAATTTACACCCAAGTTTCGCCAATTATGTGATGTCCCATGTAATGTAGGGGCCTAATTGCTATCGATTTCGTTGCGTCTATCTATTGAGTACGAAATTGCAGTATATTGCTAATTGGTATAAGAGGAACGCTGCTGCCTATTACTCGTCGCTGTCTACCGTTAGTCGCCTTGTACGACACCCGCGATTAGATTGCGATAGATTAGGGGTAGTGACAATTGTATTCTGCTGTATGCCCCAATTGTATTCTGCTCGGGGTACCTAGAAAACTGATCAACAGATTGCGTCGAACGTTTATCGAAAAGAATATAATGTATGAAACTCAGAATGCATCGTCGTGTCAAATGTAAGAGTAGTTATCAAAAATTTAAGGTCTCTGCATACGTGGCGGGTTTTTATATGAACGGGACGTTACGGGAAGTTTTAGTAATATCGTTTCATACAAAATGTACATGAAAGACATATGTCACGGACTACGTGAACGTAGCACTCACGGGGCGTTTTGAACGACACGTCCCCGTCCCGTTCACGTCCCGTCCGAGGTATCTCCGTACTTATACAGAGACCTTTACATTCGTTTAATTTTGTTGTGGCGTTTGCCACTTGCCTAGGCGCTCTGCGGTTACCATACGGCATAGTATTTAATTATATCTTTAAAATATTTGTTTGCAGGGTATACTCTAATAATTAAATGCACAGCTGGCATAGAGAGGGACACGAACTTAGCTACGGTCAATCAATATATATTAGAGCAGTTTCCTGGTGCAAAACTAATGTAAGTCATACCGATTTTAAACAAGTTGTCAATGATAGGCTGCATTAATTTTATCTATAGGTCAAATTAAATCAAGATAAAAAAAATCAAAAAGTACAGGCGAATTGAGAACCGAATTTTTTGTAAAGTCTGTTAAAAATAGACTGGCCTATACAAGACACATACAAATTACTTATTAACTACTACAAATTATTACTTTTAAACATTATACCTACACTTAGGGCTTAATTAAAGGCTACATCAACACAAAACATGTATATCATGACCATTGTTATGCTTTTTGTAAATAGAGAGAGGTACTCAATTCGACTGTATTTTTTATGTTTGTTACCTCTGAACTTTCGACTGGGTGAACCGATTCTAATGATTCTTTGTTCGTTCATTAGCGAGACCTACCTTGGCATCAGCACGTACTACGTGAACGACGAAAGCTTGCCGTGGTGGCGCGTGTTCCACGTCATGGAGAAAGCTCGCATGCAACTCCCCATAGAAGACTACTCGGTGTCACAAACTACCCTCGAGCAAGTCTTTCTCAGGTTCACGAGGCTTCAGGGTACCACAGAGTAATGGTAGAAACACATTTTTGAAACACGACGCGAACCGATGTAACGCGACGCGTGTTGAGTCGAATCAAATGTATTGGTTTTCTATGACCTGACACACTGTGAACATCCGACGCGACGCCGGATTGTTCGGTGTCTACACGTGGAGTCGCGTTGCGTTTCAATAATGTGTCGCGGTCATAATAATTAACCAATGTTCTAACTTTAGATTCTCACAATTTCTCATAATTTACTGCCCAAAGAATAAGAGAGACCAAATTGTATGTGGTGCTTTTATTTGATATATTACAACAATAATGCAATGTTTTCTTATATTTGCACGAGCACTACACATTTGAAATAAAACAACTTTTCACGGGGGGACTGGTCAGTCCCCCCGTGACCACGGCCACTGTAAAGTGATCGAAACGTCGGGTTAAATAATTAATATGCCAAACACCAAATTATACGCGAGTCTTATCCGTAAAAGTTGTTTTATTTCAAATAATGCAATGTGTATTTTCCTTCTTGTAGGTTATTTATTTTTATTTATATATCAAGAAACAATGCATGATCTTTTGTATGAAGCTAGATTTAGATCTGATTTATTATCTACAGAATATTTATTGATTTTAATGAATAGAGGTGATATGATATTACAGATGGTTAACTCAAATGATTCTGACAAAGTTGTATACAATTTTATTTACACACGAGGAGATGGCAACGCGTAAGAGTAATAAATAACAAATTACCAGTTATTTTGCTATGTGATAGTAATAAATAATTATTAAATAGTTTCTTGTTGTAAGTACTTTTTATAGTATGTACTTAAAGTTCTGAGTTTCCACGACATTAATCTAGAAAATTAAATTATCTGTAAAATAATGTCTCTGTAAAATATAAAGTATAGTTTATTAATTGAAGGAATTTAATAACTTATACTTGTTTGTCGCAAATAAAAGAAAGACACTATATTACGTATGCTATATTATATAGTTACTATATGACGACCGTTATATAAATAGGTTAAACCTTTTTGGTTTTAACTTATTGACACATAAATAGAAAACTTTTTCTTACTCATTACTTGTACTGGAAATTCAGTACTTATAATATTTAACCATTTTGTATTTACGGAGTATTACATTTAGAAGTATCTACACAATTTGTATCTTTGTATGGAAAATTTCGAAGAACAAAGAGTTGCTTTTTCTTTGTAATAATTTTTCTAACATTTAGGTATATAATGTTCAAATAGAAACCAAATAACTATTGTACGAAAAATATTTACAGTATTAGATACTATTATTATACGTCGTGTACGCTGCCTCATATTTATATTGAAATCATTGTAAACTTTTAATAATTCCTAAAATGTGTAATATTTACCTATAATACAATTTAGAAATTTTGTGATTTTTTATGCCATACCACTTTTTTAATATAGTAAACAATGATATTACAATGCAACTATGATGCAGCGTGTCGCAGTAAATAAAATCTTGCCTGCGCGTGAATCTCGTAGTGATCTATATCTGTTAATTACATAAGTATTTATTTATATGTACAGTTACTAGTATACTTAAGTAGGTTAAATGGATACAGATAACATACAACAAAAGACGTAGACAGATTGTAGTTAAAGTACCAGTGTACGTATTATGCATTTATGCAGCTATTTTAAACTGCAATAACTATGTTTTTTTATAGTTATAGTTCCTAAAATGCTTGTTGTGCTGATATCAAAACAATAACTTAGTCAAATTCTATTTATAATTTATATCCTTTGAGAAAACTATTATTATTTCTTTATCTATGTGATCTATTTTACTAAGAAAATGTCCACAAGACTATCGTTTATTCGTCTCCAGAGTCGACGAAACTATGACGATGAAATACTTAGTCGGCGACAGTATTATTCGAAATGAAATGATTTCGTCCCTTCTTTTAGATCTGTCCCTCTCACACACCATCATAATATCATAGTGTAACGACACGGTAATACTATGTAACGACTACCATCTGCAAATCTTCAAGCCGTCAAAAATCTCACAGATTGACATTATCTTTGTGTGGTATATTTTAAATATTATATGTATTCAATCTTGTTGAGTGCTTATCCTTCTTAATTTGTGCTAGATGGTACGTGTGAGTTCAATAAATATTATTAATATATATGTAATTTTATCTATTCTTTATTTCTAAGTATGAAGTAGAAGTTGTAATACAACCTTCATATAATTCTACTCCATAAGTAGAAATAATTGGTACAGGCAGCAATTAAGCTGCGTACTCTGCTAGGTAATAAATAAGTGTGTGTGTGTGTGTGTGTGTGTGTGTGTGTGTGTGTGTGTGTGTGTGAAAATATTATTTTCTGATATTACCTTGTGTTAATAAAATAACCGTTTTAATGAATAATGCAGTAACGTCGATTGAATTTGTGTCAATAAAAATCGATATTATAATAAATAAAAAATTAATAAACTTTCAACAATTACCGGAGAATAATATATTATATGCCAAGGGCGATAGAACAAAAAATGGCTCAGATCGCAAGTAATAAGGCGAGGGCGATAAATATGCGATTAGGGGGCTTCTTTTTTATCGCCCGAGGTAAGATCATAGTTTTATGTCAGCCGCTGACTAGGAAGTGGGATTTTCCGTGCGCGTAGCGGGCGGGTAAAGTCCACTTTATGGGCATGTGTGACAAAATATTTTATAGTTCATTCTCATTCTTCATTACGACGGCAGTATAGCTAAGTAGAGCATTGAAACGATTATAGTAAAATGTAGACTTCTAAAGTCTAAAAATGATTAGAAGACTAATTTACACACGTGGTGTTATTTTTCAATGGTGTACTTATTACAATGTTGATTCTTTAAAAAATAGAGACCACAGACGTACATACGTACGTGCGTCGTATTCGCAAGGAAGATGGATAGTTCGAGTGTAAGGAAATTCTGTCTTCGTCAACTGAATACAAAATATCTTTTGTGGTCTCCTAAATGTTGAAATATTCAAAGGGTTGATGGCCTAAACCGGGTATACTGCCTAAAGCGGATCAGATTATCCGCTTTAGGCTTACCTCATACAACTATTTGCCAATACACAAGGCGAGATGTGGTAACTTTTACGCCTAACGATGCGCATCCTTAGGTCGGCGAGAATATATCAATTTTCAAAATGATTTTATATACGAGTGTCTTTTTGTGGCAGTATACACGCTATGCCAACTACCTCTACCTACCTACTTATATTTATTTTATTCTAACATCAATGCATATTTATTTTTACATTGTATGTTTAAAGTACATAATCTGGTATAAATAATACCTAAAAAGCGATAGGCTGCTTACTTAGGGCGATAATGTGCGTTTGTTTTTTTTATATGTTTAAAACCACCAAACCAAGTTCTAAGCAATACCTAATATCGACGTCTACTTTAGTAAAAGTTTGTGATATAATTTGAAATTTCATGTGATCCTATTCAATATTATTTACGTACTGTTATATTTTGCCAAATATAATTTACTTAGGCTTTAATATAAATACGAGGTTTATTTCAATTACTTTAGTTGAGCACTCAATACATCATTAGATACTTTTTATTGTGATTATTATTGTTGAATTACGAGCAGTAACAAGGAAAAACAAGGCCGTAATTTTCCGACAAATTATATCTTGATACTGAAATCGAAACGCGTTGTCCACGTTCCGTGCGGACATCTGCACGAATGAAGAAGCTTTGCTCTGAACTTTTGACCTACGTTTTCAAGTAATATTTTTTCTAACATTTACATAATGTTGAAACAAGATAAATTATATACAAATTATGTAAACTGTATTTTTGTAAATAGTAACAACCTTTTAACCTTTTATTTTGATGTTTAGTAAAATTAATCGAGAAGGCCGGCTTGGTCGAATGGTCAAATCGGTGATAAGGGGTTCTGGGTACCAATCCTGGAATATATCAAATGATCACGGGTATTTTTTCTCGATTTATGGATGGTTATGTTTATGAGTATATTTGAATACTTCTGATGTATTGTAATTTATTGACATCCGCGAGAGAGACACGTGTGGCGACAATTCGTCACCACTTTTTATAGTATTGCTGTTTGACACAGATCCTGTTACCAAAACAGAAAATAATAAAGACACTATAAAATTCAGACATTTTCTATTACCTACTGTTAATGTAGATAAGGCTGTATCTGCATCGTTAATTTGCCTGGAACGTTAGAACATGATCTAGCTATATTAAATCAATTATAGGTAGGTACCTCACATTTTAACTGGCCATAGTATTTTATGTTAATCTTTACTATTAGTAATTTTTTGTACAGTCAATAGCACATTCGGTTCCACAACTTATCGTTTTTTTTGCTTTCTCAATAGGTTTATTTAGGGTAGGTATAATTCATTTATATGATGTTGTAATAAAAAATAGTTGTACCTACCTATTTATTTAGAGAAAAGTTGTCTACTTGTTAATTGTGAGTTTTACCATAGCCTAATAAGTATGGATAGTACAAATTTTAATATTTGTCAAAAATAGGTATTGTTGATTGTGAAACTACTTTTTTTACAATAGAAACTGCCCTTTTACAACTCAACGTTTTTTTGTGATACTATGTAAGTTCAGTTAATGATTTATTTTATTTTATAGACAAATAAAAATCAATGAGTCTTAATTAATTTTTTTATACGCTAATATTTGAAGTTCTCAAAGGAGTTTTCCGGTTCAATAAGTCCGTTTAATTTTTAATTAATTTATAAATGATTAAAAACATGATTTGATATAAATTAATAACTTGGTACAGTTGTTGCAATTCACAACGGGGAGTGAGTTTTATTAGTGGTTGAATGTGTTTATAGAAGTAACATTTAAGGTTAGTAGTGTGCGTGTCTGATCTGTGCTTCTGTGTCTTTATTATGCCAAGGGCCAGTTTTTTTGATGCATAGTTAAACAATATGTTGAGGTTGAGTTAACTATGCATAAAAAACCGGCCCTTACTGTATCTGCTTTCCATCTTACTCACACTGTGATACAAAATATACAGTTGCGTGGTTACTACAAGTAAATCTCACTCGCCGCCGCGCCGTCGTGAATTGCAACAATTGTATCTGATATTGCAGATTCCTTTTCGTTTAACTGCGATATCATAATATTTTATTGATTTAAAGCTGTGCTATGATTTGTGATATTATTTTCTTTATCTTCACTTTTACACATTTATGTATGAAGTTAAAGTTATATGGTATTAATATATAATGTTCTATGAAATAAACACGATTATTTTACTGAAATATTATTTTATTTAACATATAGATATTTGATACAAGAAAACATTATTTTAATTTCAAAAGATAAAAGGTATTTTGCTATTAATGTAGCTACTATGATCGATGGATTAAGTAATCGTCAAAATAATCATAATTCAATGTCTATCTCGAAATAACATTTTCTTCAGCAGTACAAAAACCTAAAAAACTAAAAATAGCTAATGAACACATTCATACATTTCTAAGTAAATATTAAAGCATTCCTAATTAAATATGATTTATTACCTATAGTATTGTGTCACAGATATGTTAGTTATTACAATTATATGTTAGTAAACTTAATATTACAATAAACATTAGCTGTTATTTGACTAGTATTGATTTAATAATTGTGTCATAACATAGTTTGCTTATTTTACAATCAATTCCTGCTGGTATTTTGTGAACTGCAGGAAGATCTGTTCAAGGGTAGTCTGTGAGATATTGTAATCCTCTACGTTCACTTCGCGCTTGGCTCTCTCCATTATACCAAATATTTTGGACCAGACCATGCTGCGATCGGGCAGATAATACGTCAGAAGGCCTTGGTACTCCTCCCTGAAATTCACGCTTTGAGTTATTTAACCCATTCTTTCATGGTCCTTTGAGCCGGATAAAAACAAAATGTATTTGTTAGTCAAACAATTTTTTGAGATGTAGATGTTTTCACGAGGATATACATTTTTGTAAATCTATACTTTTGAATTATTAATTAAAAATTAAAACTAGTTGGGTATTATACCTACAGAACGGCCATAAAAATAAGGAATGCAAACTTACATAAGTTTTGGACTGTCGAAATTTGATTCAACGAATTCCTTTACAGCATTGGTGGCTGTATTAGAACTTGTCGAAGATTCCGATTCATCTGATTTTATCTTGATGGTCAAAGTAAACCCTGGAAACAAACATTAATTACTTAACTAAAAGATTACTGACTGAAAGAGACCAAATTAATATTTAGATAATTATGATAAACCAGTTTACTATTGCTTAAATAAAATAAAAATATGGTTTATTCAGTAATAATATATTCATATCATCACTACCAAACATCACATCAGGAATTAGGGGAGGTAGGTAGGGGTTCTGGTGACAATTTTATTCTACTTTGCCGTGACCACACGTCTTATAGCTCCTACTGTACCTTGGGAGAATTTGTTCTTGAGATGCTGCGGTGTACCAAGACACTGGAAGCGACCGTTGACCATAATAGTGAGCCGCGAGCAGAGCGCCTCGCACTCTTCCATGCTGTGCGATGTCATCACTACGCCGCGGCCTGTCCGTTGCGTGCCACGGATTGCGCGCCATACCTTATGATAAATCGGTTTTATTGATAACAGTCCCCCGTAAATTGGTAATGCGCCTGACCGCCATTTGGAGGCATAATGATTAATTTTGAAAAACTACACGTTTGGTTTCACGTGTCTACTTTACCCAAAATAAATTCTATTTTTGTAGAAAAGAAGTGAATGAATTTAAATTTCCTGCCAAAACGCCAACATGGCAATGGCGTCTGCGTGACGTCACGATTTCGTAAAATATGACAGTTTCTCTAATAAATTATAGTGATTTTGCAAATAAAATGTCAAAACGGTTTAAGAGTGCACGCCAGTTAAGTCCGCGCGTGGTAAAAATTGGAACTAAAAATTTGTCTGCTATTTTGTTTATCTAGGAGTGTCAATGTTAGCGAGCTCTAACGAAATCGTGACGTCACACGCATGTTAGACAAAATATGGCGGTTTTTAAACGTTTAACGATTTTCCCAGCAGGGCTTGAATGTAACGGTAAGACATAATAAAATTATACCTGTCTTTTTGCAGCAGGGTCAACTCCAGTGGTAGGCTCGTCCACGAACACAAGCCGGGTCCTGCCAAGCAAAGCCACTGCGGTGCTCAATTTGCGTTTGTTACCACCGGAATATTGGTTGACCTGTGGCACATTCAAGTATTTTACTTATAGCCCCCGAATCGGGATGTGGACGAAATCTCCTCGGGGACAAGAAAATATTTTCCTCTCGCTCTAACTCCCACTAAATCCTGAGACAAAACACTGTAAACCGGTGGAGAGAGATTTTGTCCACAAAAAGCTGCAGTGTCTGCAAAACCTACATACTTAAGAAACGACCATAATATTATCTCGAGTTCCTCCGTGCTTCGGAAGACACGTTAAGCCATTAATTGGCTGAAATTGCAGTCGTTAATATATACCGACCAATCGGCTTGGTGGGTATTGCCCATTCTCCTTATATTCTTTCATCCGTAGGAAACTCCTACTGAGCCCCAGCAGTGGCCACATTGCAGGACTAGTGATGACGATGATACAACAGGAAACTGTAAATTCAAAGATAGTAGGTTCAAAATGGCTCACCCTTTTGTTCAAATGCTTATGGAAGCCGAGCTTGTGCGAGAGCGCGACGGCGAGCGGTTCCAGGCGCGACGATTTCATCCCGCGCAGCAAGCCGAACAAGACCAGAGTCTCGCGACCTGTTAGCTCGTCGAACACCGCGTCGAATTGCGGACAATAACCTGCACAAGGTAGGTACATGCATTCTCGAACCAGGGGGGCTAGACAAAGTAACACAGCGACAAAGATAACGAAGTTCGATAATTGACGTAAGTCGTCGTAAAATCACGTGACCAAAATCGTCTTCGTAAGTTCCTAGTTATGTTGGTAGCGCAAGCTGAGACACTGTAGATACCAAAGTAATATGGCCGATCGTGACGAACTTCGACACGTTATCGTTATGAAACGATTGTCACTTGGCTACGGGCCCTGATGATATAAAATCCAAACTGGGAACATCCTATCATTTTTAGACAGTGCCCAGCTAAAGGAGTTTATGCAGAGCCTTAATAGGACTTACTTGGGGCTAGTCACAATAGACCTCCATAGGTCGCAGTGACGCAAACAGCCCCGAAACTTCGAAATAATAATAATAATAGGTACATGAATACATTATTTATCATCATCATGACCAGCCCTTTAATGTCTCCACTGCTGGGGCACGGGCCTATTCCCTATGGATGGAAGAATAAAGGAAGATTGGGCCATAACCCACCACGCTGGCCCGGTGCAGGTTGGTGGGTATTATGCAGCCGGGACTAACGGCTTAACATGGCATCCGAAGTTATGCTACGAAAACACAGAAATAATAAGTTTTTGGTCACGCATCCAATGACCAGCCTTAGCGAACATTACTTAGTTTACGCAATCGCAGGCCAAGCGCGGTATGCGACTTCGCTAGCAAGCTCCTCGCACATTACGTTACATTATACATTATTCACGACTATTTAAGTAGGCATACAACGAAACTAAACATACATAAATCACAGAGGCAGCGAGGTAAAATAACGCCCGCCACGTTTCGCCAAATTAAATATTTTCAAAAATAAAAACTTCTTCCGCGCTGTTCCAATTTTATCTGGGGTCGGCGCAGTATATTTCCTCTTATTTTTACCGGTTAGACGTCATCAAGAATCAAAAGGGTGTTGGCTTAGTTTTACATCCGGCCGCCTGCCTGACTGAATTAGTTCTAAAAATTACAACTAGATGGACGAATACATTTTCCAATTTGTTCTAACAGTTACCTATGTTTTTGTGAACTTTGGTGATCTGATTCCGAACCGAGTACCCGCCAACATGAGCGTCCCCGCTGGACACCCTCTCGTCGCCCATCAACATCTTGAATGTGGTTGTCTTGCCCGCTCCGTTCACTCCCAGCAGACCGAAGCACTCCGAGTCGTTCACACCTGCATCAAGTCGATCTGACGTTTTTAATCATTTCAGAAAAAGTAGATAGTAGATAGGTAAGTGTAAGGTATTCCCAAGTAGAATAGTTTCACGTCATTTAACCTGCAGAAATTTCTCCAACCATTCAACTTCACATTGTAAGCCGACGGCTATCCTTAAAATGCAGAAATAAAAAATATTACCTACCTACATAGACAAATATTTGAAAAAGTAGATTAAATATTACTAACCCCTTCAGACCCGACGTCCATGTGAGTGGACATGCAACTAAAACACCAATTGCACTGTTGGGTTTTATCAAATGCCGAATGTAAACAATTCTCCTATTTCTAGACGTACTTACAATCATAAATATTTAGAAAATCAACTCTTTAAGCCCGATGTCCATGTCAATGGACATACAATATTCCCAAAAAATAAAAAATACAAAATTTTTTTTCTACATAGAATCATTCATTGGTCTCATACGAGTTAAAAAAACATATTTTTTTATTTTACATCTTTGATATTTAATTCAGGTCTGAACGGGTTAATACCAAGGGCGATAAAACAAAAAATGTCTCAGAACACAAGTATTTGACATAAAATGCGATGAGGCTTTCTTTATTATCGCCCGAGGTAAGGTCATAGTTTTATGTCACCCCCTGACCAGTAAGTGGGATTTTCCGTACCTACGGAAGAAAAAGCCACGTTAGGGTGGTGTGACATAATAGTACCTACATTTATTACCCAGGGCCCCCGGGGCATTCTTTGTTTTACCGCCCTTGGTATATAATTTACTATTACCGCCCGCTACGCGTACTGAAAATCCAACTTCCTGGTCAGGCAGGGGGTAACAAAAATACAGTCTCAGATCGCATATTTGCAAAATAATTGCGATCTGAGGTATAATAGGTAAAATTTGTTTGATCTAATATTTCTGTCTTCTTTTTGTCTTTGCCATTCGCACTTACTGAAGGAAACCTGGTCAACGGCGAGATGCTTCCCGTAGTACTTGGACAGGTTGCGCGCGACAAGGCTCGGCGCGGAGCCGCCGCCAACGCCGGCGCACACGTGTCGGGCCTCGTCCACGACGTCCTCGTCCATGGTGCTCTCGTCCAACGGCGGGGGGCGCTTCTCGAAACTTAATAACTGATGATAAATACACATTTTCAATGCCTCGACTCGATCCGCTACTGTAACTATCTATTGCGAAGTTCCAAATATTTAACATACCTAAGTATGTTTACATACATACATAAATCACTTCTATATCCCCGATATTATATGCCCTTATTACATGGGTCCTAACATAATTGGCGAAACGTGGGTGCAAGTTATTATATGCGTGATTTATGTATGTATGTATGTATATCCCCGAAGGGGTAGGCAGAGGTGAATTAACACCCATGTCTCGCCAATTATGTTAGGTAGGTCCTATGACTGTAATAGGTAGCGAGCCTATTGCCATTTATCGGGCACGAAAAACGCAGTACATTGCTAAGTAAGTATAAGAGGAACGCTGCTGCCCATTCCTCATCACTGTTTTAACACTTACTGCCGCACTCAGAGACGTCAATTCACGATAATGAGTACTTAATGTCAAAAAATGACAATTCAAAACTAGTCGTTATTCTTGCCGGGTCTATGGTGTAAAATCAAATGAATTCTTTTGATATTAATTACTCATTAAAGTTAATTGACGTCTCTGAGTGCGGCAGTTAGTCGCTTTGTACGACACCCGCAGGAGAGATTTGGGGTTAGAAAAAGTTCGAAAAATCCCGTCCCGCATCAAGATTTTAATTTTTTTGGAACCTTTTCTAACCACGATATTCTTTGTACCTATTAATTTTTCAAACATTTCTATAATAATCGAGCTACAATCAAAATAATAATTAATATCTGATGATAAATACCTACATATTTCTAATTCGACAGTGTCCTCGACTCCGCTACTACTGTATCTATTACGAAGTTTCAAAATTTGTACACAGTATGTAAGTTCTAAAGGACATCAGCCCGGCTAGTATGACCACCGAAACACGATATGATATAGCCATTTGTCGCTTTGAACTGTCAAAGATCCATAGGTTTATTATAATATACACTTACATAAATGACTAAATATAAATATTTATAAACTACATAAACCATATGAACCATATGACGGTGGGGTCGTGTCTGGATATGTGCGAGCACATGTCGGCGTGGTTTAATGTCACCGAATGTACTATGGACATCATGTGCGAGCGCTTGGAAGCTTGTTGTGGTAAGATTATCACTAGTGTACGTTAATTCAATTATGCATGAAACCTACTCACGTGTGGTGACGGCAGAGTAGAATACAATTGTCACCACCCCAAATCTCTCCCGTGGGTGTCGTACAAGGCGACTAAGGATAAATCAGTGAAGAGGAATGGGCAGCAGCGTTCCTCTTATACCTACCACCTAGCAAAGAACTGCGACTTTTGTGCCCGATAAATGGCAATAGGCTCGCCACCTATTACAAGGGACCTAGCATAATTGGCGAAGCGTGGGTGCTAGTTCACCTCTGCCTACCCCTTCGGGGATATAGGCGTGAATTATGTATGTATGTACATAAACCATCATGACTCGAGAATTAATGTCTGTGTTCTCATCACAAATATTTGCCCCTATCAGGATTGGAACCCGAAACCTGTTTTCCGATAGTCAGCAATCTGACCATTCGACCATACAAACCATAACTTCATCTACTACTTTATTTCTTCTGTAAGAGTTAGTCCTCCTGGCCTCCTGCCATATGCGTTTTAGAGAATGTATTATGTATTTTATGCCCGCCGTGTGGTGACGGCAGAGCAGAATTCAAAAGTCACCACCCCCATCTCTCCCGCGGGTATTGTACAAGCTAGGTGACTAAGGATTAAGACAGCAATGAGTAATGGGCAGCAGCGTTACTCTTATAGGTACCAGCTAGCATTATACTGCGATTTACGTGCCCGATACATGGCAATAGGCTCGCAACCTATTACATGGGCCCTATCCTAATTGGCGAAACGTGGGTGTTGATTCACCTCCGCCTACCCCTTCGGGGATATAGGCGTGATTTATGTATGTATGTATTATGAATCTTATTTCATAATAAAATAAAATTAAAAAAATCTTACCTTTCCGAAGAGGTTGTATTCAATCGTCATAAATACACACCAGCAAAAAACGCACGTAGCCAACATCACAGTCAAGTAACGCAATATACCCGGCGTTTCCCACTCAAAGAACGGGTCATCCTTCACTAAAAAAACAAAAAAATGTATCAAAACAAATGCACACTATAAAAGCAAGGTTTGGTTTTGGTTTTAAAGAAGGGAGTGGAGTAGAAGATGGAATGTTTCTCCTGTGAGTACATACAATACATACATAATCCACGCCTATATCCCCGAAGGAGTAGGCAGAGGTGAACTAGCGTTGCGCCAATTATATTAGATCCCATGTAATAGGTGGCAAGCCTATTGCCATTTATCGGGCACAAAAGTCGCAGTACTTTGCTAGGTGGTATAAGAGGAACGCTGCTACCCATTCATCATCACTGATTTATCCTTAGTCGCCTTGTACGACACCCTCGGGAGAGATTTGGGGTGGTGACGATTGTATTCTACTCTGCCGTCACCACACGTGAGTAGGTTTCATGCATAATTGAATTTACTTACACTAGTGATAATCTTACCACAACAAGCTTCCAAGCGCTCGCACATGATGTCCATAGTACACTCGGTGACATTAAACCACGCCGACATGTGCTCGCACATATCCAGACACGACCCTACCGTCATGCCGTAGTGGTTTAACAACCTAACGTGGAAAATAATTAAGGTTAAATTTTTTTGATTATTAATATTTACTTTTGTAACATTTCGCACCTTTAATAATAAACTGAAATAATGCAAAATTCAAGATTGTTGGGAAAACGCGTTCAAAGTTTTGGGAGTATGACCCGGTCTACGTTTTTGAAAACTAAAATAAGGAGAAATAACTACGATATAAAGATTTTAGTTGTAAGAGCGCTTGTAAGACTGATCGTATTCATTTCACGGTTTAAATGCGTTTTATGATAAAAAGTCAAAATCCAGTGTTGTACTTATTTCGGTTTATTATTGTGTTTACGGTGCGATTTACCTACATAGGTAATGTTCAAACAAAATAATAGGGTTTGAAATTATCAATATAAATCTGCTTTTTGATAATTATTGCGATAATCAAACAGATATAAGTTACGCCCACACATAAAACAAACGAATGAATAAAATAATGAATAGGTGACAGTTCAGATACGAAAACCCGGGGAATCCCGCAGTTGTTGCATGCGACAAATAACAAATGGCAAATATTTTCTAATAAACTTATCAAGATAATTATCAACCTATATTTATCTTGATAATTATAAAAGACAAATATCAATTATAATAATAATTATGACTTCAAACTCTCCTGAAAATAATAAGTAATTTTTTAGCTCACTTGACGGCAGAAATCAAGCTGTAGAGAGGGTAGAACTGCAATATCTGGTCCACTGTTTCCGCAGCAGCCGCCGTAGTCAGTCCGGGCTGCGACAGAGCTTCCACAATCTGCGGGCCCATGATTCCTGCGAATGATTAGGGACACGAAATTCAAATGCCAATTGCTACTTTGATTTTAATTTGAACATTATATAAATGTTAGCAAAATAAGTACAAATAATAAATTGTGCTAACCAAGACGTCTTGGTTGGCCGAGTGGTTTAGGCACCTTGCCGGATTGCAGTGGACGAGGGTTAAATTCCTACATCTACGAACTAAGACTACTTGAGTCTTGAATTTTTCGAACTTTTTTTTTCGAAAATTTTCTTTGTTCAAATGCCAATTTAATAATTATGTTCAATGTATCGTGTGGCGATACTAACTGTCGCACTCAGAGACGTCAAATAACGTTAATGAGTACTTAACGTCAAAAAGTGACAATTCAAAACTAGTCGCTATTCTTGCCGGGTCTATGGTCTAGATTTGAATGAAATTTTTGACATTAAATACTCATTAAAGTTAATTGACGTCTCTGAGTGCGGCAGTAAGTCGGATGAAATTCCCACGTAAAGTGACAAAAACATGTAGGGTTGGGCCAATAAAGAATAAAAAGATGAACTTTTTAGATGCAAAAGAAAGATAATAAAGAGTGAAAGGGTGGACTTCCCACGCTAAAGTTACCAAAGAGTAAAATGATATATTTCCTAGATGCAGATTAAGTCACCAAAGAGTAGGTAAAAGGGTGGACTTTTCAGCCCGGATAGCATGACCACCGAAACACGAATTAACATTATGATATAGCCGTTCATCGCTAACAATCAATTATCTACCAAAGCAATCCTGAGGGGTTACTTTGAAAGCTGATGCTAAAGAGAGTATCAGATTCTCTGATACACAGCTGTACGTAAAATGATTTATGTCATTCAGTAGGGATAGCAATGACGGTTATTGATAGAATCTTACTAGAAGCTTACCTAAAATAACATTGATGAAAAACACCACGACAAATCCGAGTGCTGGGCCTTGGAATAACAGGGTGAACAAGTAGTTGAGTGGCAGCATAGAGGCCCCGTACACCATAAGACACAAGTACAGCCGTCCTGTGACAAAAAAACGACAAAATCAAATTACCCACTTTCCCAAAAGTTGTGATTTTGAATCTGACTGAATAACTAAACTTCTTTGAGCATTAAAAATATTATTGCTCGAGGAATTTTTTACGTCAATATTAAATATATTTCGATGAAATCTACTTTTATCGTAAGCTATATTTCGTACAACATATCCAAAAATTATAAAAATTGGACTATGTTTACAGGGTGAAAAATGTTATCGCTTTTTGTACTAAAATTTACAGCTTCGCAATCCTCTTAACCAGCCAGTTGTTGGTATAACTACAACTTTTTATTTTTATTAGCATTTATCCAGTTTTTACTTGATTGAACTTCATAGCAGAATTTCATCAAGTCGTTTAACTTTTTATTTACTTACCCAGCTCCGGTGCAGTGGAAAGACCCATAACATTGAATGCAAGACAGGCAATCAATACTGTGATGCAAATAATCATGAACCATGTCCAATCGAAGATGGAGGCACTGCCCCACATCACAGCCGGTTGAATACCGGCAGCTTTCTGAAGAAGTTTCGCCCGCGAAACTCTTTCCTAAATCACAATAAGAAAATTAAACAAAAACATTGATACAATGTAAAATTATGTAACATTTTTTACCACGGACACTAACGGCCTTACTAATAAACACGGTATAAGCCTTGAGTAGGTAGTTACTCAGTGTTTTGTCTTCGTCTCACAAACATGATTTTGAATGCGAGGAAAAGAGGCAAAACACTAAGTACGGTATAAGCCTTGAGTAGTTACTCAACCCTTATACCGGGCTTATTAGTAAGGCCGTAAATATAAAACACGATTTAAACTTATCAGAAGAAAATCAAATAATCTAGTTCAGGCCAAGTTCCAAGTCATCTAATTTTCATTATTCAGCCAGATATTGTTGATATATACTTACATGCATACATCCATATTACTACGGCTTTCTCCCTGCCTAAGGCAGAGATAGCATCCCTCTACTAGATACGATCTTTTGCACACTTCTTTTATTTGATGTCACCAATTGCCTAATACCCTTGCCTTCGAGTACCTAAGTGCTTTTGAATCAACCTTTTTCTAATTGGCTTTTAATTTGATTCTCTTTCTCCCCCCACTCACTCTTAGCATGTATAAACCCAAATGATTAAATCTCCTTTCACTTCCACCTTTCTACGAGGCCGAACCATGCAAACATCCCACAAGTATTCTTCTTAATTCTTATAGTGACAAAAAAATGTTCTTACAATTTCAAACCATAGCTTTCTCTCACAGCAGATCTAACTTACTCCAGTCATATTCCGTAAAGTGCGCTAGGCACTTATTCTACTTTCAAATTTCTTTTCCCATACCTATCAATGAAATAACACACACACTTAAAAAAACACACAGATTGAGAGACACACACTATATTTACCTTGATATAAAACATCACGAATACTGCACTAGCCATTCCCAAACTCGATCCAATCCCAGATGCTAATTGCATGGCCATCATTTGCACCATAACTTGCATGTCGGTCTAAAAATATTGCATGCAAGAAACTATAATAATTTGTTTAAAATCAGTGCTACTCCTACTTCGGAGCACGTAGCACGCAGATCGTAACACGCTCTCCAAATAAAATAGCGTAGCAGACCACGCGGAGAGATGTGCTACGAGTTCTGAATACAACTGTAGTAACAAGTTTATCTATGATATCAAGCCTTACCATAAAGTGGACTTTTCCACCCGCTACGCGTACGAAAAATCCCACTTCCTGGTCAGGGGATGACATAAAACTATGATCTTACCTCAGGCGATAAATAAGAAGGTCTCAGATCGCATATTTGACGCGATCTTTCGAATTACTTGCGATGTGATACTTTGTTTTATCGTGGTTATTATGTACCATACCATGGTATAATTATAATGTACTATTATTCAGGTTCACCAACAGTTCACATAAATGGGCATAAAAAATATAAAGGGTACATTTTGATAATTTATGTAGGCCAATTACAGGCGTACACAACCTTTTCAAACTGAACTTTCCGAATTCCGTTACATGGTTAAAGTTTTTAAAATGTCTAGGCCTTGTCATACCTGATCTCTGTAATTAACTTCCAGTGGATAGTTGTTCACGTTAATTTCGGCAGTTGGATGCACCGCTCTTAAGAGAGCTGAGTGCACAACGGCTAAGGACGTAGCGATGTCATGGTACCCAAAGTTGCTGAACCAGGCAGTCGCCGACTCATCGTTGAATGTGGCCCCTCCCAATACGCGGTGACGGATGGCACCCATGGCGTTAGCATCAGCTGACTGGAAACACACTTAATGCTTAGGGAAGGCGGCCAATAACGGGGCATGCTGTCTAAAGCGGGTACTCTTTTGTATAAAATTAATTTTCGAAATGGATATATTACATACATACATAAATCACGCCTATATCCCCGAAGGGGTAGGCAGAGGTGAACTAGCACCCACGTTATGGGTCTATTCCCGCAAGTTAATAACTGCATCCTTCATAGGACATTTGAAAATTGAAATTCCTATCAGGTATCCTTGGCTGCATGAAAAATCTTAGCTTTAGACAGTAAGTATGCCCGTTTTCCGTTACTATGCGTCACTATTAAACCGAACGAACATTTTAAAACTAAAGTTTCCCAATGCCTAAATAATACTCACAATATTTAAGTAATATTCATCGACTGGCTGGCCAACCTCAGTTAAAGCCATATTGATACCATTGTTCACCAGATCTCTATACGCAGCGGTCGCTAGTGCTCCGAATGAAGTCAACGAACTCCCGTTGAATGACAATATGCTCTCCGTACCAGTGTATCTAAAATAAATACCATAGGTTTGATCGTTTAACTTCAGGCTGATGGCAGACGTAACTGTTGCTAACAAATCTTAATTGAAATTAATATAAAGGAGATTGAACAGATTGGACCAAACGATGTTCAGATATGGGAATACTTTTATTTTGTTCCTTATATGAAGAGATATTAACAAAAATATATTTAAAAAAATATATCCACGAGTTACTCAAAATACTTAACTTTTTCTTTTAGTGCTTCCACTTTTGATCTATATATTTTTTGACGTTTACATCAAATAATATTATTATTATTTTACTTATTCTACCTTCTAAGTCTGGTTTCGACCTCGCTAGTCTCATTCAAAGCAAGTTTTTTTTTTAAGCTCTGTACGAAAATGACTCAATGACTGACTGACGGCTTTGTATAGTGCTGTCTCGATTTTCAATTCAAAAAAGCAGACACTTTTCGTCAAAAGTGTATCACTGCTATATTTTCATTGACGAAAACAATCATGGGCTCGAATCCGTGCAACATTATTGCTGTTCATGTTTTACTGCGCGAAGAACTAGACGATGAGGATGACGTTTAATGATAATTAAAGTCAGTCGTCATTCTCATAATAATGATTTACATTCGTGCCTCATGTATCATGTGGCCTACATAAATATAACGAACAATTAATGATTACATACATACATAAATCACGCCTATATCCCCGAAGCGGTAGGCAGAGGTGAATTAACACCCCCTTTTAACACACACAATTAATGATAGGTTGAATATTTATTTCATTATCTATAATAAACCGTCTTTTATTTAAAAACAAGCTGTTGGTTATGATTTTCGTCAATGTAAAATCTATAAAATAGATTGTTATTTTCTCCATACTCCTCGGAAAGATCCTGAAGCGCTTTGGGTTAAAGACAAGTATAAGGAATAGTAAGGAATAGTATGCACTATGATTTAATGTTGGGCGACACTTGGTCCAACGTCCATAAAAAGTGGTCAATCTCCTTCGCACAGAAATTTCAGTATATTGCTAGGTGGTACAAGAGCAATGCTGCTGCCCATTACTCATTGCTGTCTTTACTCTTAGCCGCCTTAAACGCCCGCGGGTGGGGTCACCACAAGGCTTTCTGTCACTACACGGCTTAAATTGACAATGTACTTAACTGGTTTAAGCTGGATCCAGACGAGTGTAACGTGTAATGTAACATGTAATGTACTACGAGCGTTACATATAGCCGTCCTAAGGTAGAACAGGTTAGATTACATTACACGCTACACTCACCTGGATCTGGCTTTAAACGGTATTATAAACTCATATTTACCCTTCTTCAAACGAAAGCGGTCTCTTTTGAACCCGGGGAGAGAGCGACATAATGTATCTCATGACGCCCAGCGTAGCGGTCATCTGGAGTACTGGCACCAACACCTGCAGCAACACCAGTCCCCACGAACGTGTCCACACCAGCCATAGCTTCAGCCAAATGGCCAACACGTGATTCCAAAACAGACGGACACCCCTAGCGTTTTCGTCGTCGTTCACTGCAAATGTAAAAATGCATACATACGAATCACGGCTATGTATCTCCAAAGACAGGTGAATTAACGTCCACGTCCACGCTAATATTCGTGTAATACATCAGTGCCAACAAAATTTTATCTTGGCAATTTGTGTTAAACTAATAGTGTCATAGAAATTTTAAAATCTAGTGGTAAATTGATCGGAGTTCCAATTTTCACCACCTGACAATATAAATTGGACGCACTATACGCACTAAATGTCCTGGTTTATTTGGGTGAAGTGTTTACAAGACGCACTTCAATAATACGCATTATTGAAGTGTTTAGTACTAAAACACTTACTAGAAGTGGGCACTTGTTAGTGCGTTTGCACTTAATGAACTGGTAAACAAAGCCTCCATTGGTGCATTGAATTATTATTACCTAATAATAATTGTGTGCCGTTGTGGTGACGATGACGGCAGAGTAGAATACAATTGTCACCCCCTCAAATCTGTCTTTTTTATAACAAAATCTTAACGCTGAAAGAATTTACCTATAGTCGCCTTGTAGGTATGACACACGCAAGAGAGACGAAGGGTGTATTCGGCTCTGCCTTCACCACACGGCGATTTTTATACATTAATAATGTTAGAATTATATACTTACATCGGTCCAAAGACGATGAATCTAAAGCCTCGTCACTTCCCGATTCTGTCACAATGTCACTATCCTCAGTTTCTGCTTGAACTACGTCAGATCCAACTCTATAATAATCATTTATTTTAGAATACATAGTAATATGTAGATTCATACAAGAAAAAGAAAATAAAGTTACTAACTAAAAGCTCACTCAATACTCACGACATAAAAACGTCTTCCAAGGTAGTAGCGAGCAGTCCGTAATTTTTGAATTTTATGGCTTCAATTTGGCTTTCAAGATCATTTAACAATTCTTCGAATACTGATGAATTCTCATTTTTCAGACTATACGTAACTTCCGTTCCTGTATTAAAAATTTTGACGACTTGAAAATTTTACATCGCAAAACAAGCTTTAAAAATATTTTTTACTAAAATAATCATTAAATATTTATAATGAAAGTAAATAATTAATAAGAATAGTAACCACCTCTATCTTCCTTCAGTTTTGTGTCTGGAATATGCCTATTTATGGCAGCGGTACAAACGTCTAAACGAAATCCATCGTCCTTAACTAAAACCAATGTGTAACCAACTCCATAATGTCTCTTCAGAAAATATGGAGAACCAAGGCACTGGAGTTGTCCATTTGACATTATAGCAATTCTATCTCCGAGTATATCAGCTTCATCCATGAAATGTGTTGTCAGAATCATAGATCGACCTGTATAAAAGACAACAATGCATTATAATAAATACCAAATGCAGAGGTAAAACAAAGATATCGCAAAAGCATTATTGGCATTAAAATAATAATGACTATTAAAAATATATATAATAATAAATATTGTCCTGTCATAAGATTCGGAAAAATTATCGTAATGATCAAATCTGGCGAAATTTGTACGTGTTTACGAACCTTGCTAAGATAAGATTATTCCATTCAATTGAAAAATAGATATGCAAAACATTATTCGATATGAAATCGGCGGAGGTGCTATGAATAATCTATTCAGTAGGATTTGCAACGTAGCACGGAAGCCAGTGTGGGTGGGTAAAGGTTCGAATTATTTTGCGATAATGGCAGTATGCCATTTAAGAAAAAAGATCACCATTTTAACGCGGCAACACTTTAATGTAGGTACCCACTACCCACTGTTACTGGCACAGGCCTTCCTTTTGGATGATAGAATATAGAGAAAACGAGAGAACCCACCATTCGGACGGTTTAAGGCATAAATCGCGTAAAATATTAAAAAAATAGTTTTGTAGGTATATTTTTTTCTAGAACCCGCTTTATTAATAAGCAATGCGTAACGAAATGCGCCTCAATTGCGAACTGTGCCATTTTTCCGTGGTCTTACTTCGTCATTCCATCAATCACACTGTATCCTTACGCCAGTAAGGAGATTACTATTAAAAAGCCCTTCTTATTCCGTTTTACTGACTAAAGAAACGATTTACCGTGTTTTTCCTTCTGCAAAAGATCCCAAAGCGCTCGTCTAGATGACGGGTCCATTCCAGAGGTCGGTTCGTCTAGCAGAACAACCCGAGCGTCACCACATAAGGCGATACCTACGCACAGGCGACGCTTCTGTCCACCAGATAAACCTTGAGCCTGGTAGTCACGCTAAAACGTAACATTCACATTCATGTCATTGGCTGTTTAGACTTGAAAACATACTCTGTGTTAGTACATAGAGGTTTCTTTTCTATCTCTACGTACCTACTACCGTACGTAAAGTTAGTAATAGCCTAGTAGTACGTAGGGTAAAGAATTGAAACCGTACCTACTACGATTTCTTTTTTTACCCAAAATTCTAATACATTTTGCAAAGAGAGTAAAAATGTATTCATGCTACAATAATCAAGACGAATTAAGATAACACTTCAAAAATAAATTATATAAGTGCAATTCAATATAATAAGTAATATAAATCGTTTAGTATTGCTTGATTGACAAAAAAAATGCTTATAGCGCGACCTAATTGTGGCAAGCTACGTGCCTATAGGACTCAGTACCTTCTCCTGTAATTCCAATTTTTCAATCAAGCCGTTAATTTCATTTTTCAGATCATCCCCAGAAAATCCTTTCAACATGGCGAAGAACTCCAAGTGTTCTTTGACGGTGAGCTCGTTGAAGAGCACGTTGTGTTGTGGGCACAGTCCTATTTGACGGCGAGCCTTACTGGATTGCCATGCCATGTCATAGCCCCCGACCCACACAGAGCCACGGGTAACTTCTAAGTTGCCTAGAAAAGAGATTAAAAGAACTTTCACGTAAGTATTCTTCACGTAGATCTTAAAATTAGGGTTAAAATCTAGATTAACTGAGTGACTTAAGCTTGCGATTACTAGATAATAATTACATACATACATAAATCACGCCTATATCCCCGAAACGGTAGGCAGAGGTGCACTAGCACCCACGTTTCGCCAGTTATGTTAGGTCCCATGTAATAGGTGGCGAGCCTATTGCCATTTATCGGGCACAAAAGTCGCAGTAGGTATATAGCTAGGTGGTATAAGAGGAACGCTGCTGCCCAAGCCTCATCACTGATTTATCCTTAGTCGCCAAGTCGCTTAGTCACCCACGGGAGAGATTTGGGGTGGTGACAATTGTATTCTATTCTGCCGTCACCACACGGCTTAGATAATAATTATCAGATTTAATTAACAAACCAGTTAGCAAAAAGAAAAAGAAATCTTATAACAACATTTTAAAAAAACTTTAACGGTATATTTAGGTGTTTGGCATGTTATTATGAAAGCGACGTTTCAATCCTTCTAGACCACCATGTTGACATTACTTTACAGCTGCCGTCTCCCACGGTCGTCCCTCGTCGACCACGGCCGCTACGACGGTAATAAGCAAATTAGATGCGCTAAAGATGTTTTATTTCAAATCTAAATCTTTAAATCGTTCTTTAAATCGTTTGATTTAATTATTACGTAACACTCAACTAGTATTGTTAAGTTTTTATTTTTATTAATGGCCCACGAGCGAATGTGGACACGCGATAGTGTAGACCACTTTTTCCGCCAACATCAGATCAACAATAGAAAATAAAATGTAAATTGAAGATTGTGTAGAGAACAAAGCAGAATTGTACATGCCGATAATTATCACATTTAGGTGGCATTGTAAAGATAATCCGGTAGATAACGAAAAGTTGTTTTTAGAGCACTGCCGGACTAAACTGTGGGGGGCCAATGTTAAAAATAAATTAATTTCTATTTCCGATTTACGGGATAGAAAAATATGTATACAAATAGATGAAAACTAAAACTTGTTTTTACTATAATTAAAAGTACCTGTTAACATCGAAATTGTAGTAGATTTTCCGGCACCGTTGTGACCAAGCAACACGGTTATTTGATCGTCGTAAATGTTTAATGTTAGATTGTTTACCGCCACATTATTACCAAACGCCTTCGTTAAATTCTGCAACCAAACGAATATTTATAACTACATTTACAAACCAACATATCATCACCATTTCCGCCGGGAGACGCCCACTGTTAGGGATAGGGCTTCCCAAGGATCTCCAAGCCGAACGGTCCTGCGTAACCGATACAATCCAGAAACAATAGTTCTAGATGATACATACATACATACATAAATCACGCCTATATGCCCGAAGGGGTAGGCAAAGGTGAATTAGCTGACTAGATGACGGATAAATGTTCATAATAATTATATTAACGGCTGATTTTGTCCAATGGTCAGATCGATCACGAAAACTCATTCTTGTGTCTTTATAGTTACAATACTTTTTGGAGCGCCGCAGATTCCAATGATCATAATAACTCGGATGTGGATTATATAGTTGTGCTGCCCTTAAATATATGCCCGTACCAACTACGATTCTATACTTACTAGTTTTCAAGTAAATACCTTATCTGTTAATTACAAAAAATATATAGAATCAATAAATAGAATCAAAATAAATAAATAGAATAAAACTTTTCATCTCATTGATAACTTACAGACATTTTTACGCCAATAGCGTGATCAATAGGATCAACTTCTTTAGTAACATCCGGTGCCACTGGTATGTTCTCGTGAGTATCTTCTGAAAAGATACCAAATTATTTAATATCAACAATAATACTACATATCAACAAAACGACGACTATAGTTATATTTATTTCACCTGTATGTACTTTGCTGTTAGGAAGCCAAAACTGTTTTTGGAATAAGAAATACCATTTCCTAGAAGTGCCATAAGGTCCTGGTATTACTTGCTCTAAATAGAGAGCTATTAGCATGTATAGAACACAGTTGAAAGACAACATTATAACCACATGGCCGAAAAGTAATCTTGGCGAATCTGATGTAGGCGATACCATGAATTCACCCCATTGCATCCCTGTAAAAACAACGGACATAATTAAAAGTAAATAAATATTTCTTACTTCACTCACACATACGATCTAGCTATGCCAAAGTAACCCCTCCTATACTCCTCCTTTGATCTCCCTGTCGTCTCTCTCTCCCTACGCTCTTTTTCTTCCCCTGGTCAGTCACTATGGGGCAGATTTGACCATAAAGTCGCCCTATATGACCAACCTCACCTTTCCTCACTCATTAAAGGGGTCTGCTTGCCCCTTTTCCCTTAATAAACCAACAACATACTCAAATTCAATTAGTTTAAAAAAAAAACAAAATAACCTACTTAAAAGTTAGATAATGATGTTGTGTAAATATTCAAAACAATACCAAAACACTCACATTGATTCTAAAATAATCATTCGATTATATAAATGTTAGACAATATAGTAGTATAAAGATTTTGGGGTAAGAAAAATTTTGAAAAATTATGGTCTTGATGCGGTACAAGACTTCCCGCAATAAAGCTCTGCATGTACCAGGATTCGAACCTGACAACTCTAGGCTGATAGCCATCCCGTCTGACCATTCGACCAGTACAAACCGTCTAATACGTAAACAATTAAATAGTAGCGATTTAATATATTGAATAGGAGAATGAGGAGTGTTAAATAATAATTAAGAGCTTTAGTGGTCCAATCAACTAATTCTTGACTCCATATGAATAGGAAATCAATAGAGCTACGGGCACAGACCTGAGTCCGACCTAAACTCACGATATTTTAAGATACAACATACATATCTATATACTTACCACCAGTACTCTCTTTAGCCAACATCAATTGAAAACCGTAAGACATGGCAGAGTTCAGGCTGAGGCAGGTGAATATCTGCACTGGCACTGACATACTGATGTCCATCGACAGCAAGAAAGCTGGCACGTACGTAAGGAACCACACCACCCCCGCGAACAGAGAAGCCATATTACCTGCATCGAAATATCAAAAATATGAACAACGTCTGCATGAGAACATTTTTGTCATAGTTTTTAAGGTTACTAAATTCAAATCTAGCACATGCTCTAATACTAGTCCAACATCCAATTTGCAAGATAATTTTACAAAAATTAAAATACTGAAAACTTTTTATATAATAATATTGTTATATACTTATGCGGTTATTCTGACCAATTTTTCTTTGAAGTATATTTTTATTATATATAATAATGACGAAGTAACGTTTACATTTAGATAAATCGCTTCTCTTTACATACAAAAGAGATACAACTCAAAATTACATTTGAGCAATTTATAGTGAGCCTTATTGTCATAAAGGACAATGCAACTCTTCCTTTGACCGCTGGCCCAAAAATATGAAACCCAATGTACATAATTGAAACCTATGCCAAACGTTAATACTTGACCACTTTTACTATGGGGCCAAATAAATCTATCCTAGGAAAAAAAATACAGAGTAACTAATGTTAGAAAAAAAATCTATTTTCATCCCACCATCTCGGAAAAAGCGTTTTTGCTCTTCGATATCTGAGTGCAAAAGCCGTTTTTATCCTCTAGAGGTTAAAGTAAATTTGAATTTAGAACATCGTGTGCAATGAGTTTGTGAATTTAAAACATCATTACACCTATTTATTTCTACCTCCATGGTGCCGAAATTATCATGCAACCTATTTTAATTTGTTAAAAACTCAGACTCGGAACCTTCTTGGTGTACTTTTTTTGTAATTTGCTTTGCGCGCGCCATTTTATTTTCACGTCATAAATTTGTTAAAACCTTGGAGTTCCGTGACGGTCAATCTTGCTTTAAACATTTTGATCGTCTACAATGCTTGCTTGATGCTTGAGTCAAGCATTTAAAAGCTTTTTAGGTTTGTTTGATTTGTTTACGCTTGCAACGGAACAAAAACATACAGAAAATCAACGTGCTTGACTCAAGCTGACTGACCGTCTCGGAACTCCATTAGGGGCGGTAATTTTTATTAGGTACTTACAGGTGTGTCTGGATAAATTTTGCGGGTGTGGCTGGGTGGATGGGTGGGTGTTGGAGGTGTGTCTGGGTGAGTGGGTGTTTTGTGGGTGTGTCTAGGTGAATGGGTGTTTTGTGGGTGTGTCTGGGCGAATGGGTGTTTTGTTGGTGTGTCTGAATGGATGGGTGAGTATTGTGGGTGTGACTGGGTGGAAGTTGTGGGTGTCTGAATGGATGTTGTGGGTGTGTCTGGGTGATTCGATATTTTGTGGGTGTTTCTGGGTGAATGGGTGTTTTATGGGTGTTTCTGGGTGAATGGGTGTTTCTGGGTGAATGGGTATTTTGTGGGTGTTTCTGGGTAAATGGGTGTTTTGTGTGTGTTTCTGGGTGAATGGGTGTTTTTTGGGTGTTTCTGGGTAAATGGGTGTTTTGTGGGTGTTTCTGGGTGAATGGGTGTTTTGTGGGTGTTTCTGGGTGAATGGGTGTTTTTTGGGTGTGTCTGAGTGGATGGGTGTGTATTGCGGGTGTGAATGTTGTGGGTGTTTCTGGGTGGGTGTTGAGAGTATGTTTGGGTTAATGGGAGGGTTTTGTGGAGGTTTCTGGGTGAAAACAGAAACTGTTGTGATTGTATTTTTTTTTGTATTTTGCAATTTCCTCGTTGGGGGGGATGAAAAGTTACGTGTTGCATTCGAGTGCAAAGATTTTTCACCTTGTGCTCTTTTGATTCCCTCGCTATCGCTCAGGATTCTAATTTTTGAATCACTCGCTACGCTCGTGATTCAATTTTAGAATCCTTCGCTTGCTCGGTCATCAAAATTGAGCACGCGGTTAAAAAACAACTTTGCACTCACGTACAACAAATAACTATTTTATATGACTTAATAATAGGTTTTGTTTGTTTTAAACGTTTAAAATAAGCGCCAATCGTAAACATAATTATGGACAATAGAACACCTATATAGGATGTAGGATAGGATATTCAGTTTCAAGAATAATACAACATAGTTCAATAGACGCTAGGCTACTAGCGACCAACAAATGTGTGAACGCTCATTTATCAGGAATGAACCATTAAACAATGAAATCAGCAGCGAATAAATTCTGTATGCGTTTTAACCTTTACGAATTACATTAGGAGATATTTGAAGCCTGTTTAAAATAAACAAAACCTACAATTAACTCATATAAAAATCGACACTTTTTGAAACATTTGTTACAATGTATATTTTTTTTCCTAGGATACATTTATTTGGCCCCATAGTAAAAGTTGTCAAGGTTGATTAGTACTAACGTTTGGCATAGGTTTTGAATTATGTAAGTTGGGTTTAATATTTTTGGGCCAATCAGTTGCATTGTCCATAGAACACACAATATTAAAGTATTTTTTGAGTTGCGTCTCTATTGTATTACATTTTACTTTAACCGTACCTTTAGAAAAGAATCCGCTCAACATAAAGCAAAAAAATATTGTGCAAGCCAAATATAGTAGTAAGTAAAACAGCAACACTGTCCAAGGAGTGTTAGTAAACACGGCATACTCGTTAAAACCATCGTCGTTAGTGAACCAATTTATCTAGAAAAAAAAATTAGAACTGTCTAGATTGCTATAAAACTAATGAAAAATCTCTCACTTTACGTAAAGCTGCTAGCTTTTATCAGTCAGTCCGATTAATTATATTATAAGTACATTATCTTTATTATAGAAAGGAATGCTTAGATATTTGTTATATACCACTTTCGAGAAATAAGCTAATTGTTACTAGATACTAACCGGCACTTAGGTAAGCCATTTCCGTTTCAAAACATTTTACTTTCGAACCGGCAGTCAAGAGGAAGAACTCTCAGACAACCAAAAAAAACGTAAATAATACCTTCTAATATTTTGTGAGGTTCTTAAGTTAATATTACGAAACAACAAGAAATGTCAATTCTATGATTTCTAATTAAAAGCTCCAAGAACACATAGTTAGACACAGAATATTACATAAATCTATATTTTTACGTCACTTCGATATTTTTTTTAGGAATTTCATTGAATGTACGCCCAGTCAACAGTGCGTCAGGTTCAGTGCGTCACCTTAATACCTACTTAAATGATCTCGCATTAAGTTAAGTTTGGTTAGTAGATTGGGGAAATTAGATTTTTTTAATTAATTTTGGCTGCTGCGAGATAAGCTAATGCTTAGTGTAGCGGCCGTATGATATATTTATTAGTTTTAAGGTTTGTTGGAAATAAACAAAATATTATTATTCTTTATAAAGTCTGACGTGCTGTTGACTGTAAATACGCAGTACTTACTTTCAAAACGACGACTATAAGAACTGAAGATATCATTAGATATATAAATTGTTTAAAAAACCATGCTGTCCAATGTATCCATGTAGGAAGACCCATTATTTTTAGAGTTTCCTAAAATAAGAACAATAGAAATTTAAATAAATGTTCAACACTTAAATATAGCCTGAATAGTTAAATTATTGGTTTCAAGGCTATTCTAGCGTTTTTTAAAAGTCGGTGGTGGAGTAGCTTAGAAATTAACACAGTGAATTGAAGATTGTAAACAACTTACTTAAAACAATACCAACGGGTTGTTAAAGCGGGTGATAAGTACTATGTTATGTATTTTACTCTGCAGTCTAAAAATAATTTAATTCAAATCTTATTTAATTTAAAATCTTTACCTTTAACTGTAATTCTTTTTCCACAGTCACTGCTCTGGTAATGTTTACAGCGGTGTAACTAAAGCTGATTATTATGAACATCGGAAACATGAACTGCAATGCGTCCACAACCAAATCCTGCACGTACCCTGGGTGAGGGTACCTCTGAAGTTGCACATTGAAGGATCCTAATGATCGGCCAGTCAATTTGGATATCAAAGTGGTAGATATCATGTGCTGTAATGCTATAAACATTTCAGTAACGTATCCTGAAATAAAAACGGCATTTATATTTCGAGAAACATTCATCAGAACTTCGTCAGTATTTATATAAGAACCTATATTTTTACGACATATCACAATGTACTGACCAGGGTCACGGCCTCCATTTGGGTTAGAGCTCCTGGGTCCGGGCACTTCGAAAATTGGAAATAAAAGATCCGTTCTCCAAAACCGACTACCAGCCCTGTACAAATAATTAAATCGAGGCCTTTCAGGAAAACGTAGAGAGTACGTAATGTTATTGGGCAAAACTGTCGCTTCTGTAATTAAAAAACAAAGTTTACGTAATACCTTTATTTCATCACAGGCACGTTAAACCTTTGCCAATTTACGTACCGTATAAACTGTCGTCGAATTCTACAGCGGCTATAGTGTTCAGGGTATATTCTTCTATTGCATAAATTCCTCTCAGGGCACTGCTGTTGTTATATGAATCAACCCTTATTAATCTTTTTATGAACTCTATAATAGTAGAATTAAGATTTCCTATGTCGGGTATCTCCAGCCCAGGTGGAAATGTAATGTTGGACAAATCAATATCCGGTGGAATTGTAAAGTCGGGTATCTCCAGCCCCGGTGGAAATGTGATGTTGGATAAATCAATATCCGGCGGAATCGTAAAGTCGGGTATTTCCAATCCCGGTGGAAATGTAATATTTGGGAAATTCTCTTGATCCAACAAACCTTGTATTATATCGACAGCATTTATAACAAGCAAATCAGCTACAGCAGTTCTGACTACGTCGTCCAATACTTCACTTTTGGGGGAATAAGCGACTGATAATTCGGACAAATTCATTCTCATTCTGAAAATAACAAATGTAGATGTAATTTTTAAAGTTATATGCAGTGATATTTATTATAAGGTAGACACACCTAATAATTAAGGTAGGCACATTAACTGTAGGTAGGTATTGTGTCGTTATGTTAACGATCAGTAAACTGTATTATAATAGTTATTTGTTGTACGTGAGTGCAAAGTTGTTTTTTAACCGCGTGCTCAATTTTGATGACCGAGCCAGCGAAGGATTCTAAAATTGAATCACGAGCGTAGCGAGTGATTCAAAAATTAGAATCCTGAGCGATAGCGAGGGAATCAAAAGAGCACAAGGTGAAAAAGTCTTTGCACTCGAGTGCAACACGTAACTTTTCATCCCCCCCAACGAGGAAAATGCAAAATACAAAAAAACAAAAATTCAATCACAACAGTTTCTGTTTTCATCCAGAAACTTCCACAACACCCGCCCATTAACCCAAACACACTCAACACCCACCCAGAAACACCCACAACATTCACACCCATCCACTCAGACACACCCAAAAAACACCCATTCACCCAGAAACACCCAAAAAACACCCATTCACCCAGAAAAACCCACAAAACACCCATTCACCCAGAAACACACACAAAACACTCATTCACCCAGAAACACCCACAAAACACCCATTCACCCAGAAACACCCACAAAACACCCATTCACCCAGAAACACCCACAAAACACCCATTCACCCAGAAACACCCATTCACCTAGAAACACCCACAAAACACCCATTCACTCAGAAACACCGAATCACACCCAAAAACACTCAATCACCCAGAAACACCCACAAAACACCTAATCACACCCAAAAAAACACCCAATCACCCAGAAACACCCACAATACTCACCCATCCATTCCGACACACCCACAAAAACCCATTCACCCAGACACACCAACAAAACACCCATTCACCTAGACACACCCTCAAAACACCCATTCACCCAGACACACCTCCAACAGCCACCCAGCCACACCCGCAACATTCATCCAGACACACCTGTATGTCCCTAAAAAAATTACCGTCCCTAAAAAAATTATCGCCAATGGAGTTCCGAGACGGTCAATCAGCTTGAGTCAAGCACGTTGATTTTCTGTATGTTTTTGTTCCGTTGCTAGCGTAAACAAATCAAACAGACCTAAAAAGCTTTTTCAATGCTTGACTCAAGCACTGAGCATTGAGTCTACAACGCTTGCTGCGTTGTAGACGATCAAAATGTTTAAAGCAAGATTGACGCCAAGCTGATTGACCGTCACGGAACTCCTAGGTTTTGACAAATTTATGACGTGAAAAGAAAATGGCGCGCGCAAAGCAAATTACAAAAAAGTACACCAAGAAGGTTCCGAGTCTGAGTTTTTAACAAATTAAAATAGGTTGCATGACAATTTTGGCACCATGGAGGTAGAAATAAATATGTATAATGATGTTTTGAATTCACAAACTCATTGCACACGATGTTCTAAATTCAAATTTACTTTAACCTCTAGAGGATAAAAACGGCTTTTGCACTCAGATATCGAAGAGCAAAAACGCTTTTTCCGAGATGGTGGGATGAAATAGTTATTTGATATACATGAGAGTAATGTTGCTCAATTGTTGCCTGGCAAAGGATTCTAATTTCTCAATTTGAATTATGAGCGTAAGCGAGGGAATCAAAAGAGTACACACAAGATGAAAATTTTTTGCACTCGAGTGCAACACGTAACTTTTCACCCAAGCGAGGAAATGACTAAATGAAAAAAAACACCTACAATCACACTACTAACAATTTCAGTCAATTCTGTTGGGTCTTGACGCAGAAAATCAGGTTCGTAAAATGTCATCGTGAAAAATTTGGTCAATATCGCATAATGTCACTTTCGCAGGACGTCACTTTCGCAAAACGGCATTTTTACAGGTGTCGTAAGTAGGTATCGACAAAAAAAGAATTATTGTAATAACTACATACAAGATACCCATATGAAAAAAAAATCTGAAGTAACATCTTACGAAAATATCGTTTTGCGAACGTGACATTGTGCGAAAAAGTCGTTTTGCGAAAGTGACATTATGCGAAAATAACCAAATTATAACCTTTTTAATATAACAATTATAATTATAACCAATTAATAAATTAACCATTTTGCGAAAGTGACTTTCGGCTTCAAGACTTTCTGTTGTCGCCAAATAAACTTCTTCGTCGTTAGAATCACTCATTTTAGGTAGGTACGTACTTAACTTGTTTTTAAGTTTCTTGTTTTTAACTTAAGACCTTCACAACTTAATGACAAAACAAATAAAAATAAAGTTCACCGGGAAGGTTCCGTGTTATTAAAAATTAAAATAGGTTGTTGATAAATTCGGCACCGTGGAAGTAAAAGTAAATAAATACGTTTAATTATGTTTTCAATTCACAAACATAGTGCACACGATGTTCTAAATTCTAATTCACACTATCCTCTAGACTAGCGGATAAAAACGACTTTTGCGCTCTAATATAGCTTTCTTTTGCTTTTGCCCTCAAATAGCAAAAACACTCTTTCCGAGATGGGGGGATGAAAAATTATTTTACAAATGTTATAAGTATTATATGACTATGGATGTTTGAAATATGGGACCTCTAAATAAAGAACAACATAATTGTATTTTAAGAAAGAAATCTAATAAATAGAAATATAGAGAACCTCTGAACGTCGATTTATTTTCTTTGGATCCCATTTTTGTCATTGGATCCCACAAAATATTATTTTGTATTTCCGTTGGATTCCAAATTTAAAAAATGCAAGAAAATTGCAATGCAATGCTTTGAAAACACTTACAATATAGGTAGAGAGTCGTTAAGTGAGTTCACGCGCACTGGAGGAAATATGACCTCCTCTTGAACATTGGGCTCCAATTGCCATCGCAGTAGAAGCACCAAGCACATGGTGATGGCTGGCAATAAAAGCTCGGTCGCAGTCTGTGCGGGGTGCCGCCATTGCTGCAAGAAGTTTTTCCACATCAACAGGCGAAACTTCATCCATGAACTAGCGGCGGCGCGACGCTCACCCCGACGCGATGTCATTTTCTGTACGTAGAGAACACTGGTATAAAATAATCAATAATTTATGTTTCTTATACGCACACCTATCATCTAGTTCAAGGTAAGTAGCATAAGCAATTATGTCATGAATACTAGATGACGGACAAATCTTAATTATAACCATATGACTCTACAACAAATGTCTGTGTTCGTCACAAACATTTGCCCAACAAGGATTTGAACCCGGGACCTCTTGGCCGGTAGCCTGACCATTTGACCAAATCGGCCGTCAAAATCGTCAAATGTTATAGTCTCAGTCCAAAACACTGGTTAAAGTGACGTTGTGGATTTCTTTTTATAAAACTAATATAGCCTATTCATATAGCCTTCCTCGATAAAAAAAAGTCATCCAACAAAAAATAATTTTTACTATATAATATATGTTATTTATTATTAACAAATATTTCTTATTTCATTCATCAATTCAGGTAAATTAAGTAATTTTTCAACACAATTGCTCGCAAATTAACTGTTATTACATCGTTTTATGGTTCTTAATGTAGCTTATTATGCATTCGCGCATACTTACGTACTAGTGCGTAATGGTATATTTTCAAATTTTTTTTTTGTTTAATTCTCCCTATATTTTTAGGGAAGCATAGGGTCTAGCCATATGCTTCATGCATACAGCCATGTCTTAAGTATATTTAGTCTCTATTCATGTGTGTGAAATGAATGAAAATGAAATAAATGTTACGTTAAAAGAGGGATGTCACACATTTTAACGCATCTAGGGAGTGCTCGGCGCGAATTTTATGGTAACAGAGTTCATGATGGCGACTGATGAGGTGGTGAAAACCACTATAAAATTCTCGACAACAAACACATCACGAGACTTATTTTCAATAATTCCTCATAATTGAAAGTCAACACAGATCCTTAACCATCAAAATAACACCACATTCATTACTCAAAATTAATCCACTCTGAAACAATTTTTGAATTAATGAAAAAAAATCACCATTGAAACGCGCCAAACATTCCAAAGTTTATGCTTATTGAATTCCTCTATGGACATTGAATATTTTTACGAATATGATAAATAAACATTTTATTCCATGTTTATAAACATAAATTAACTTAATTACTATCGTATTTAGAAACACTATTTATTTTATTATTTATTTTGCTGCTGCTTCGGATGCACATCCGGTTTTACTGTGCCTTTTGAAAGTCGTCATTTTCCGTAATAATTTGATAAAGTTAATAACAATTAACAATACAAGTTTGTTTCTTCCTCGCAATTGTGTTGAAAAACGTCGTATGCAACTCGTATGCACTGATCATTAGACCTACGTAGCATAATATACTATAACGGTATCGATGCTGTGCCCACTGTAATATATCAGAATACATACGTCTATTTAACCCCGAAGGGGTAGGTAGAGGTAAATCCACACCCACGTTTCGCCAATTAAGGTTAGGTCCCATGTGGCGAGCCTATTGCCTGCGGCTATTGGTATACCCCACGATACCTCTAGATGACAGGTGTGTTAGAAATTTTTATTTATTATACGAACAATTTCGGCACCCGCAACAATAACGTATTATATGTTTAATTAAATTTATGACAATGAGATAATTAAGAAAATGAGTTAGATTAGGTCATGAAAATAGTAGATTGTATGACAAGGGAGCAAAATAGTATTTTTATGGCGCTACGTTAAACCACGACCGAAGCGAAGGATTCGAGAATAGCGCTGTACCGTCGCCATGGCGTTAGAGCTCTATCAATCTATCTATCTATATATCAATATTAAATTGATATATCTGTGGCTCTGCCTCACTAAGACGCCATGGCGACGTCGCCAGCGGCACATGCCTGTCTACCACTGGCGTCCGAAAGTCGCCATGTCGAGTGGCAAACAAGAAATGAAGATTTAATTTCTATTCAACATTTCTATTCGAAAAGTGCCGCTTTGTCAAAGTGTCCCCAGAGGACTAGGGCAGCAAAATAGCTCTTTTCCGATAGGAACTTTTTAGCGGGCGGAAAATAGATTCCATAATAGCAAAAATAATGAGTTCTACGTCGAGTTATGAAAGTGAACATTCAATAACTCCTGAAACAATAACTATTACTTATATTCACATGTCTTTTTTAAATTAAACATATTCATTAATATATAACACCATCTCTTATTTGACCCACGAAAAAACGGAGGAGTTTACTCAATTCGTACCCGTATGTTTATGTATTTTCTCATAAAAGGGGAGGAAGGGCCCTCGCCGTAAAAATACTATCTTGCTCCTTTGTCATACAACCTTTATTTTCGGAATGTTTTCTGACCTGTTTTCCTCTGTAGCAAATTATTATTAAGATCCGATGTTGTCGGAGTTGCGTGTGGCGTAATTCATTTTTTAACCGGTAATCGGTCACTCCAGTACTTAGTTATAAGAATATTTTTATATTCCTCTTATCCAAGTCTATTACCCGTTTATACCCACCCCCACAGATATATCAATTTATATTGATATATCTGTGCCCACCCCACATCACACGAGGGGAATGATAAATGCTATTTAGTTATCAAAACTGGGGCTACTCTTTAAATTAATTGGAATCGGTTTTGTGTTGCCATCTCTCTCAAACGTTGCTAACACACCTAATGAGTGAGAGTGACTGGTAGACTAAGACGATTGCAATCGGCTTGCAGAGTTAGGTCGCTGGTTAATTAAATTTCTATTTTCTACTTCTCTATGGCCTGTTCCCAGTCTATCTGGGGTCGGCGCAGTATGTTTGCTCGTTCCGATATTAATTGATATCTGTCAGACGTCATCAAGCCATCCAGCCCCTTTTGATTCATATCATCCAACACACCGTAAAGGTGCTAGTGATGAATTAATGTACAGAAAAGAGACAGAACGGAGAGAGTAATTAGAATGACAATATTCCAATCCATACCGTTCAAAGTTTTGGCTTAGGTTTTACAGCCGGCCACCTGCCTGACACCAACCCTCTTTGGCCTATGCTGTTGTTGGTGGTTTGCCCTCCACCATTCGGGTGCCCCAATGTGCTTATTGGTCTACACCGGGTAATCAATCTGATTTATTTATCATTATCTATAAATTAATCCTATTAATACGTACTTAAACTTATCAAAATAAAATTCAACAAATCGCAGGTAAATTCAATAATTAAGTTTGTTCTTATAGTTTGTTCTTATAGTTTGTTCTAAGGTAAATCTAAAATAATAAAATAGATTTTTATTATTTTGTCGACTCCACATAGCTATATACACTATTTTGGATTTTTTAAAGAAAATATAACAAAAATTCTCAGATTCTGGCAGCTTCCGTGTTTCTCTCGTATGATCTATTTGTCTTTTTTCTCGTATAATCTATTTTTTTTAAATAGGTCTATTATAGGTAGTTATAACCCTCATAGATAAAATGTTAAAATTGTTTTTACGTTAAAATCTATAAATTGAATATTATGAAAAACATACGATATCTCCTGCGGTTTTTCGTAAAAAAAAGAAATATGGTTAAAATAAAACAATGGTAGGTACCTTTGAAAACAAATTAGTCACATAAGTCTAAACACCACTTCCAAACACAGTCACTGTAAAACAAAACAATCCGATAAGAAACACAAGTTCGAACTAAAATTATATCTTACAAGCAGTATCATAATATCACAGTTTTATCAGGAGATAGGAATAATAATTTTGCCCTGATAAAAACGGAGCATTTACGCAACGACAGATACGTCTATGTATAGATATGCAAATATTTGCGCTGGTTAATTGATTTTTTTTAATTAGGTTCTTGTTTTAAATAGGAAGCAGCGGCTGCATGCCGGACTGTTGAGAGATGAGATCAGAAAAACTTGTGGATTAACAATCCTCAAATTGAATTTTCAAAGTGCATTGTCAAAATACAATAGGTAGGTATCGTTTCTATTTCCGTTGCAATAATATTAATTGGTTTCTAGACAGACAGCTTAAAAAAATAGAAGTATGAAGCTATGGTGGAATCAAAAGGATTTGCCCACAAGGTACAAAATCCTAAAAGTTTTAGGCTTTATAACTGGCGACTGTCCCTTAAACAAGCACTGTTTGTTTTGTTGAAGTAGGAATATAAAAGGAGACAAGCACAATGGCCCAATCAGCAGGCTAAAAGATGAATGCTCCCGGCACATTTTTGAAACGCGACGCGACTCCACGAGGAGACACCGAACAATCCGACGTCGCGTCGGATGTTCATAGTGTGTTTTTGGTCATAGAAAACCAATACATTTAATTCGACTCACCACGCGTCACGTTACATCGGGTCGCGTCGTGTTTTAAAAATGTGTTTCTGGCTAATCGCTCATGCCACAGAACAGTAAATACTCTGTTCTGTGGCTCATGCGACCCGGCACCCGACCCGGCGATTGCCGCTCGGCGTCAACGGGTGGACGACGAATTTGACATGTTAATCTATTATTTATAATAGAAACTAATAACCATACGAAACCATACGTCTGATGTAGAGAGCTGCCCATCCTTAATTGTTAAGTCCGTGCGTGAATCACTCGTGGACCGCGCGTGGACGCCTTACGACCGATGCGGTTTGAGGGTCTAGCCCATAGAGGACAATAATACTACGGGAAGTCTAGCCAAGTGGCTTAATCTATTCGAGTCTCAGAGTAAAATTCGAGCGCATGGAAAACAAAAGTATGGAACTGACGTATTGTTTTCTTTGTTAGGTATACGTTAGTTTCATACATTTTGTATTCTATGCGTTCGATGGATTGGCCACTTCGCTAAGGGGTTGGGTGCCGGGTGGGTCTAATGAGCGATAACCGTAACTGCGGAAACAGCACAACTAAACTGAACTAGATACAACTACATTAGGTATATAAATGTTAGAAAAGGTCTTACATGCTGGCCTGGGAGCGAAAAAATAATGTAGAATTTGCCAGCCCCGACTCATTCCATGGGGGTCGTAAAAGGGAACTAACTGTCGCACTCAGAGACGTCAGTTAACTTTAATGAGTACGTAATGTCAAAAAATGTCATTTAAATTTAGACCATAGACCCGGCTAGAATAGCGACTAGTTTTGAATTGTTTTTTTTTTTACATAAATACTCATTAAAGTTATTCGATTGTCACCCAGTGTCTTGGGTGGCCGAGCGGTCAGGCACCTGCCCGGATAGCAGCGGACGCGGGTTCGATTCCCGCGTCAAGATCATAATTTTTCGAAATTCTTTTTCTAGCCACCAAAATCTTTGTACTCACTAAAGTTAATTGACGTCTCTGAGTGCGACAGTAAGTCGACAGGGAATCTCCCTTAGTCGACCAATAAGTAATCGCTCGGTGTAGACCAAGAAGCACCTTGTATACCCAAATGGTGGAGGGCAAACCAGAAACTATCTACTCAACAATGGGAGATGGTGGTAGAATGGTGAAAATAGTTTTTTTTTAATGTTAGACAGGGAAGCTCTTGCCCTTCATATCAAGTAATGGTACGTGATGGTAAGGTCCAAAGATGGAATTGAGCTTCACCTGGTACTCTCTACTACAGAGGGGCTGACTATCTTATCACACATTGTCGGAACACAATAATGCTGTTAGCATTATTATTATGGCGACAGATTTTGATAAGATGGTGGTAGCTAGCCAGGTGGACTTCAAAGAAGTCCTACCACCAACCAAACCGAACACAAATTTGTACCCTCCTGGGGATCGAACCCGAGACCTCTGGATCTTAATTCCAGTGGGCGAACCACTAGACCACGGAGGAGGTTATACGTTTCTTGTAGGTAGGTAAATGGTCACTTCAGTTTATCGGTATTGTATAATTAATTATCACCCAAGTATATCTACTCCATTTATTGATACATACATACATACATAAATCACGCCTATATCCCCGAAAGGGTAGGCAGAGGTGAACTAGCACCCACGTTTCGCCAATTATGTTAGGTCCCATGTAATAGGTGGCGAGCCTATTGCCATATATCGGGCACAAAAGTCGCAGTACATTGCTATTGCTAGGTGGTATTAGAGGAACGCTGCTGCCCATTCCTCATCATTGATTTATCCTTAGTCGCCTTGTACGACACCCACGGGAGGGATTTGGGGTGGTGACAATTGTATTCTACTCTGCCGTCACCACACAGTAACTATTAGATTTTATTGATACTCTATGATATAACTAAAAGAGTAATAAGTAGGTAGGTAATAGGCATACTAACTCACCCAGAAGTACCTCATATCTGTCTATTTCGTGAAGATAAATTTCAATGATTCATGCACCCGCAAAAAATACTTACTTGTTCTACAGGTACTTAAACATATTATTATCATTTTATTCTTAGATTAAAAATGAGCCTGTGTGATACGATATTATCGACACCTACAAGGAACAACAGTTTAACTCACTTTTTGACAGTTTTTAGTTACAATCATATTCTATGCTATACGGCTATACACAAAATTACAATTTTTTTGCATTCACTACTGCGCCTTAAGCTCTTTACGTATATATTTTAAAAACTGTCAACTACATTTCATAAAATGGTAAATTGAGTTACAGACCATCATTCGTCATTATTTAAGAAAGCCATTATAAATATTACATTCTATCTCAAGATACAATTTTATTTGCGGAAAAACTTTCCCATTGAAATATTCACTGTTGTAACTCAGACATACAATCGCATAATGTACCATACATTATGCGATTGTATGTCTGAGTTACAACATAATCGTATAAAATCTTATTTTACATGTAGTGATATGCCATTGTAACTCACAAAAAGTCAATTATATACAATATATATATAACAATATAAACATTAGCCGTGTGGTGACGGCAGAGTGTGGATCAACATTTAGCAATGCAATAGGTAGGTACATTAGGACCTACCTATATCACCAACATTTAATTTTACTAGCTGGTTGACATAGATGGTTAAACGAAAGACGAATCGCCTTAGAAATAACACTGTCTATTACCAACTAAAAATATATTACTGTCTAATCTAATCATATGAGGCTTGCAGATTTTTGAAAACGAGTCTAAATTAGTGCGATTTGTATAAATGATAACTTTATTTAGGTGGGCTGCTGGCTATCTGAAACCTTGTAGCGACCCTGTAGTAGGTTGGTACCACAGTCCACAAGATGTAGATTTACTTATTATTAGACATGTTCCGACTAGTCGGTAAAGCCGACTAATCGGCCACTTTTGTAGTCAGCGAATAGTCGGCGACTAGTCGGCAAAAAGCGCCGACTAGTCGGCTTCGTACTATCTATGTCTAACTCTGTATACGTTCTCAATAAAATGTATACCATGTTATTAAAACACCACCAACCTTGCAGGGCTAGATATTTATATAGCTATATCATAAATGACATGGATTGTTCTACGACTTTTAATAATAGGTTGGGGAAAAAGTTTGTTCGCATTTTTTAAGAAAATTCATTTTTTAATATAGTTTATTTACATTTAACTAAAGTATGTAGGTACCATTTTGTTCGATAACTTTTTGCCATCTTGTAGGTAGGGACATGATCCCATTGCTATAGAAATTTTTGGACTTCTGTTCAAAATACCGCGACAAGTGGTTTTGGCAGTCCTCTCGTGATGTTAACCTGACACTGCCTAAAGAATTCTGAAGAGACCGAAACAGGTGGAAATCTGAAGGTGCAAGGTCAGGACTATACGGCGGATGCATTAACACCTCCCAGCCAAACTCTCTTAATTTTTGCTGAGTAGCTAAAGATGTGTGAGGTCTAGCGTTATCATGATGAAAAACCACACCCCTTCTGTTGATTAATTCCGGCCGCTTTCTCTCAACTTCTTGCTTTAATCTCATCAGTTGTTCGCAGTAGAGTTCAGAATCGATCGAGTTCAGATCGAATAACAGCTCATAATGAATAATGCCCTTCCAATCCCACCACACACACAGCATCACCTTGTTGCGAGTTAACCCGGGTTTCGCCACAGTCTGTGAAGCCTGACCGGCCTTTGACCACGACCTTTTTCGCAAGTTCTTGTCGTACGTGATCCACTTTTCATCACCAGTTATCAGCTTCTTCAAAAATGGTTCGGTTTCATTACGTCGTAATAAAGAATCACAAATGAGTACACGGTTCATTAGGTTTCTTTCCGTGAGCTCGTGAGGTACCCAAATGTCGAGCTTTTTTGTGTACCCAGTTTTTTCAAATGCGCCAAAACTGTTTTGTGGTCAATTCCCAGTTCTTCAGCTACGTCGTAACTACTGACATGCAGATCTTGCTCCACTTTTTCAAAAATGGCATCCATTTTATCTGTATAAGGGCGACCAGAGCGACGTGCATCTTTGACATCAAAATTTCCGGATTGAAAACGCTTAAACCAAATTTGTGCTACTCTCACAGACACTGCACTAGGTCCATAAACATCGCAAATTTTTTTCGCGGCTTGCGTTGCATTTTTACCTTTTTTGTAGTAAAATTTTAAAATGTATCGAATTTCTTCATTAGATTCACTCATCTTGGCGGTACGAAAAAAAAAAAAAGAAAATCACACATTTTCCTAATTTGAATTTGGAATTATGTTCTTTAAAATTTAAACTTTCAATGATACCAAAACCAGCCCCAGATACAAATAGTATACAAATAGTATAGCCAAAGAGATTTTATTACAAGTTTATACATACTATAATGCGAAAAGACTTTTTCCCCAACCTAATATATGCACTCTAAACCAAAAAATTAAATTTCTAAATCCTAAACCGGGATTTTATTAACATTTCTTAGGAAACTATATTGAATTAATATTAACGTTATAAACACTTGCTTAAGATGACAATGTACTATATTATTTTAAAAGTAAAATAATTAACTTTCATTTTATTAATTATTATCTATAGAAATAAATAAATATTTCTTGCTAATAATAAATTATTATGTTTGGTTTATGGGCTTGTACACAAAACTGCGATGTGATGTAAAAATCTACGAGCTCTCACACCGCATCGCAAGAACTTGCGAATTGATTTGCGTCGCGCATTTCTTCAATTTGATTCTTCTTTGTTTTTCCGCTTTGCCGTACCAAATCGCATCTCAGCCATTTACGTTGTAGATTTCTGCGTTGCCAATTCGCATCGCGTCAAAACGCAGTTATGTCTACTAGCTCTATTAACGGTTTCCATGGCTCTAGTTTTTTGACGTTTGGACTTTGGAATGCGAAAGTTTAGATCGATTGATTGATTGTTTGATTTTTCACGTAAAATTTTTAGGCGAGATGAATTGCGTGAAAAAATTCAGAGTAGTAGAGCTCAGCTCTACTATTAGAGCTGTCAAACATCACGAAGAATATGGAAACCGTTCGTAATCCAATTCGGAAATTTCTGAATATTTCCAATGACTATGATCGGCTTGGCCGACTAGTCGGACGATTAGTCGGCCTTTTTACAACCGACTAATCGGCTAGTCGGCCAAAGTCATAGTCGGCATATCTCTACTTATTATTCATAAATTAATATGATCAAGTTCTTAATTTAATGATTCAATAACATAAGTTTCTATGCTGGCCTGGGAGCGAACAAATGAACGTAGAATGGACCAGCCCCGACTCATCCCATGGATGTCGTAAAAGTCGACTAAGGGAAATTGCCCGGTGTAGACCAATAAACACCTTGGGGCAACCGAATGGTGGAGGGTAAACCACCAACAACAGCATACCCAAATAGGGTTGGTGTCAGTCAGGCAGGCGGCCGGCTGTAAAACCTAAGCCAAAACTTTATGCAGTATGGATTGGAATGTTGGCATTCCAACCGCTCTCTCCGTTCATCGTTCCCTCGACATGGTCCGTTCCGTCTCTTTTCTATATATTCATTCATAACTAGCACCTTTACGGTGGGATGGATGATATGAATCAAAAGGGAGTGGATGGCTTGATGACGTCTGATCGATATGAATGGAAGAGGAAACATACTGCGCCAACCCCAGATAGACTGGGAACAGGGCAGGGAGAAGAAGAACATACGTACGTCCTATCGCTAAAATACTCGCCACAAAGACTTGGTAATCTGAAATTCTCAATTTAATAAGTCGTCAGATGGATAAGAATAAAGGCAGGTACAAACATTGCGGGGCAAATTGCGTAGCTCACCGCGCGCATCGCATACTTCGAAATTTGTATACTCTGGCCATATTATAATGGGATCAAAAACATCTACTTATTCTAAAATAAATCATCCAATTTAGATAATCAAAATGAATAGACTTATTTATTTTGAGGAGCAGTGGCTTGACGCGCAAGCTCTGTGAGATTTCTTAAACAATAATAATTATGCAATGTTCGTTAAGGGCAGACAAATAATATTGGTTTGGGGTTTGGGTGACCAAAAATTATTATCTCGACTTCCTCCCTGGTTTGCTCTCTCCGTGAATGCTCGGAAAGGAAATGCAAATAATTAGGAAACATCTACCGAAGAAGAAGTCGAGGAGCTCGCTAGCGCAGTGGCACAGCGCGCTTGGCCTACGATTGCGTAAACTAAGCAATTTCGCTAAGGCCGGTCATTGGATGGGTGACCAAAAATTGATTATCTCGAGCTCCTCCGTGCTTCGGAAGGCACGTTAAGCCATTGGTCCCGGCTACATCTGCAGTCGTTAATACCCACCAACCGGCACTGGGCCAGCGTGGTGAGTTATGGCACAATCTCCCTATATTCTCCCATCCATAGGGAAGGCCCGTGCCCCAGCAGTAGGACATTAAAGGGCTGGTGATAATGATGATGATGATAATGATGATTTACCGAAGTTGTGTTGTTCTGAAGTAAATAAAATTAGTACAAAGATTTTAGTGGTTAGAAAAAGATCTTGAGGCGGGAAAAATTCCCGCCTCAAGATCATAATTTTTCGAAATTCTTTTTCTAACCACTAAAATCTTTGTACTAATTTTTCTAACATTTATATAATGTTAAAATTAAAATCAAATAGTAAATAAAATTAACTGAAATTCTAAGTTTATTATTTACAGTATCCTGTTTTACATAATTTAAAACAAACGCAATTCTGCAGTGTTCTATGAAGTTTTTATTACAGGATTGGTTGGAACTAGTGTATCACATTTTACAAACCACTATCTTTAATATAACTAGTGCCATCTGTAATGGGCATATGCTCGGTTTGCCTCACACTGCCTGTGCAAGTCTTGTTTTCTTTTCACAACTTTTCCAGTATTATTTGCAGCTTCTAAAAGCTCCCAGGCAAACTGTTCAGGAAAATGTATAGTCCTCTCTTTGTCATTTGTAGCGTCCAACAACCATTTGATAGCCAAAAATAAAGATCTCTTCTCTGTGATAGGACCTGGTACCTGAAACATAATATTTGTACTGCAATTTGGATGTATATATTTCCAAAGAAATGCAAATGGAAATTATAGGTTAGTGTTCTATTCGAATTACATCTGAGTATTCTTCACATAAAAAAAATATGGTCAGAGCATTTTCCCAATGCAGGCCTTTTCTGTTGAGCTCTTTGGTACGAGAAAGGTGGCATAGGAGTTTTCTAACCCAAAGCAAAATGATGGAATTCACACAATAACTACTTTTAAGGCATCAAATTACCTGATATGTTATACCACCTCTCTTCACAGGTGATAACTGTAACAAGGGTTTACAGTTATCAATTGCTTTGTGCAATATTATCTTGGGATCAAGTTCTATCTTATTTTTTTCCTCTTGAGATGTAGCCAGATGATATCTTTCAATTTGTCTTCTTTTAATATTCTCAAATGCTTTCTCGACAAGGCTGCGTGCTAATTTTTTTTTACCCATTTCCATTACATGATTGATGACTTTGCTGAAAGGAAAAAACTGTGCATTTATAAAAATAATGTTGTCATTTTTATCTGAGGTCATACTGGTCATCCAGATCAATGATGAGTGTATTTTTAATGAATATGACTTATTAATATATAATATTATAATATATAATTGCCATAACATATCAGGATCAGGTCATAATTTAAAAAATTTTTTTTTTTCATTAAGTTGTTTCTCATATTTTAATAGTGCCTTCAAGATCAAATTTAGCACTTGAGTATAATAAAAAGGTAGTATTGCCATACTTCAACAAATGTTATTTGTGCTTATTATTATTTTTATAATGTGAGGTGAATATAAAATTGTTATAGAATTATTTGATGCTATTACACTATGTATGTGTATTAATAAAAATATCATATAACGGAGCAAACATTTGCAGTACAACCACTTTATATGGAAGTCATGGGACATTTTTCAAGTATTTTTTTAACATGGCTAGAAATTTATTGTCTTACATTTATAGTTATTGAATTAAAGTGGTTCTGCCAGGGAGCATCACATAAAGATATGCGAGTGATCATACAGTTGGTAGGAAGAAGCTTAAATAGATAATTAGTAAGTATAGGTAATTATTACTGTTACAAAAAAATTAAATAAAACTTACTTAACAAGAGGATCATGATATGCTGAGCAGGTCTCATAAACTGCAGGAGGCTTAACTGGTACAGCAGCAAACTTTTTCAATTCTGCACTTTCAATTAACTTTAACTGTTCTTCCTTTCTAAATATTGGATTTTGAAAAAAGTCTGGAAAAGATGTTGCCCTTGCATAATGCCTATTTTGTACTAACACCCGCCTGGAAGTAAAAATCTGATTTAGTATGTACTCTCACTCATATTAGATTTTTTAAATCTCACCTGGTGGTAAGTGACAATATGGAAACCTGGAATCCTCAACCATAGAGGCTATCTAGCTAGCTAGCATTATTATTATGGTGCCAAATTTTTATAAGATGGTGGTAGATTGAAAGGTTTCTTTATAGCTAATAAATAAACAAATTTTCTTTCTGTGAGGTGATACATTCCAGTATACATTAAAATGAGATTGTTCTAATACTTTGCTGTATTAATTATTTGTATAATTAAACCAACTGATCATTATGCCAATATTTTTGTTCGGGTAACTTGAATTAAATCATATTAACGTCACAGATACTCTCAGGAATTTATTTGTATTTTAATTAATTATAAGATATACTCAGCAACTAGATTAACAAATAATAATCAACTTTAAAATAGCTTAGCAATGAGGTTATGTTATACCTGCAGTTCTGATGAATTAAATACTGGTACGCATCCCAATGTACTAAACGTAAGCTGAACATTAAATTATTCATAGTTAATAATGTTGTTAATTTATAATATGGCTCTTTTTATTTTAAAAACAAACAAATTGAAAGTTATTTCTCCCTTTTTTTTCATGGACGTAGTATAAAACACAGGACCATAGACTATACAGTATATTTGGTGAGCAAGCACTAGAGCCTGAGCTAGTAACACTGACCTACAGTGACTTAAACCCCCGAATACAGAAACGCTACTCAAATTTAGGGGACTGCTTAAACCTGACCTATAATAAACAAGTACGCTCACGCTGGACTGTAGGATGTCAATGATGTCATCCAACAAATGAAGCTTGGCTTCAAACTGTCCATCAAATTGGTTTAATTGTCGCCATCTTGGCGCTGATTTCTGCAAGCCGTGCCGCTTGATGAAGCGCTTCAAATCTTGCCGTGCCGCTTAATGGAGCGCTTCAAATCTTGCCGTGCCGCTCGATGGAGCGCTTCAAATCGGCACAAGAACCATATGTCATTGTAGTAGAAATATTCAATCCGGCGTATTTATATCTTTAATAGAGTTCAGTGGCCAGTGAGATATATAGAAGTGGGGTTGTCTGTCCTCTTCTAATATGATTGTGAGTCCTCTTCTAATGAAAATTTGTCATGTCAACTTTTGTCGGGGGGGCAATTGCGAAAAAGGGACAAATTCATCCAATCTCAGACAGTGCTCAGTCCTGGTATATTAAATTAATATTACGTCCATGCTTTTTTTCCAGAGATAGGAGGCAAAGGGATCTAGCCCATTCACATTTTTAGCTTTTTTTTTGTGTTGAGTTGAAATGGTGCTAAAAACGTTCATGACGAATAAATAAAAGATGTTAAAAAGTGCTACCAAAAACTTGAGGAAGACATTGAAATTTTGACCAAATATATACAATTTCATCAATAACATTGTACTCCAAATCCCATTGCCTTTGTAAATGGTCAAAGAAATTAAAAATAAAAACAAAAACAATTTAAAACAAAAGTTATCGCCAATCTGTCAAAATATTTTGTGGTCAGGAAATAAAGCTTTACAATTTTAAAATTCAATTTTGATTGATAGAAAACTCCATTTCAATCGTCCTTTTCAAATAATTTTAAATGCGTTATCAAAATGTCTACTATAATTAAATTTGATCTTAAGGAATTACGAAAATTGGCAACGGATAAAAATTCATGTATTGTTGAAAAAAAAGTTACACAAAATCTTGCGTTACAGCCATGGTGTCTTGGAAACTTAAAAGAATCTATAAAGAATCTGTTAGATTACAAAATTGGGAAATTCGAAAAAGAGTAAGATATATAAAGTTAAAGAAAATCTTTCATATCTATCCCTTGTAACTAATTTCTCAATGCATAAGCCAGCATCTTTTGGAAAATTAACACCTCTTTTTCTTCAAAGGGATATGCAGAAGTTTATAACTTTCACAGTTTGACTTATATTGAGGATCAATACATACATTCAAATATAGATAGGGAGCCCATTGCCAACCACTAAGCAATTTTATATATTTATTAAGCATGGGCATAATTCATCATATTAATTTCAGATTCAATGGAATATTATTAAGTTATAAAAACCTCCGAATACTACAAAATGTAGGATCAATTCGGAATGATAATGCTGATATTCATTTTCAAGTACAAGCAGATTACTTTATATTCCAACCACATGTTGGTGCTACACTAAAAGGTATTGTGAATAAGAAAAGTCCTACACACTTGGGCATCCTTGTACACAGGTGAGTTGGAATCAATAATCACCATCTTAATAGAATACATGTGTAATTTAAAATAAAATTAATGCACAAAATCATTGTTTCAGAGTATTTAATGTTGTCATACCAAGGCCAACTGAAGAGCCAGGAAATAAGTGGATTGGAATGGGCATTGAAGAAGGCCAACATGTTATGTTTCAAATAGTTGTACTAGACTTATTTGGAGCTCTGCCTTATATAAGAGGAGAATTAGATGAAAGGTATTAATATGGGTTTTCAAGAGACAGCAATTAGTTTATAAGTATAAATACATACTTACTTAAATCACATTTATTTATTTATGCAGGAGTGAAATAACATCCATATTTCACCATTAATATTAGGTCCCATGTAATGTAGTAAATAAAGAATAATAATAATTGTAATTTATAGGACATTTACAAGTAACTTTGCAAACTTAATAAAATGTGATTGCGCTTTATGTTTATGATGAATGTTCATCTGGTAAAATGCTCTAAATCACCATATAACATGCAAATAACATTTATTTCAGATGGTTAAAACTAGGTCCAGAAGAGGATGAACTAGATGAGACCAATGTAAATCAACATATGAATGTTTCCTATGTTAACTTTGATAAAACAAAACCAATCCTTCAAAAACAAATTGGAGATGAGATAACAAATTCTTCTAAAGCAAGCAAAAATCATAGTAAACTTAATTCATCAAGTAAAAGTCAAGTCAAAAACATATCCCAAAACAAAAATGAAAACAAAGACAATTCAGATCCTGGCATATACAAAAAAATTGAGAGTAATGGAAGCATAGTTGAAAAGACGAAAAGTAAACGTCAAAGCAAAATTATGGAAGGCGAGACTACAAAACAGAGTAATAATGGAGTATCAACTACCAAACAGTCAAAAAAACACAAAAGAGATAGCTAGATTATTAATTTATTAATTTTAATAGATACTTTTATTGACTCCCAAAGTATTGTATTTATTATACTTTGTTTTACTATTTACATGGAATAATGGCGTTTAATTTGTTTATTTAATTTTATAGACCTATGTAGTTAAATACAAAGTTATAGAACATAATTCTTAAGGATATATGATTGAAGTTTGATAATTTTGTATTTCTAAATTTCTTTGGTTTAGCTCCGTAGCTGTCTATCCTGTATTTCCTGTTGGGCTGGCTCCACTGGCTCGCTGTATCTACCAGTATACTATTGGAATCTGCCATTTGGCCCCTATGGTCTGGTGGACACGGACTAGAAATTTTTTGCTTTATCCTACAGTTGATTTAGAAACCAAAAAAGTTTTTCCAATTAAGATATTTTCTATGCTATTTCCAAATAGCATAGAAATCCTCCGTTTCTATTATATACCAAAAAACAACTGGGTACCCATTTTCAATCAAATACGTAATCCATTAGAGATACGTAGTATCTCTTAGTAGTCTGTGCATTAGAGTGCGCTGCGCGCGATAGGTTAGAGAATACAATATTAGAGTCAATTCTGACATGATTCTCTAAAGTTAAAACTAAATTTAAGATCAGTCTCTCCTCTTAATTCTGTATTGAGAATGAAAGAGAAAAACTGTTGTTGTAGTTGTCAAATTAATCTTAGGTTTAGAGAACCATTGTCAGACAGAATCGACCCTATTATGTAAGATGGCGCAATGAAAGTTTCTGAGTTTTAGTCCCAATTTTGACCACGCGCAGACTTTACGAGATAATTCTTGCACCTTCAAACTATGCTTATAAGCATAGGTAATAGTGCAGCAGACGATCAATAAATAGATTTGATAATTGCACATTTGTTTCAATGCTTATAACGAAATGAGTGAATATAGAAGACTCGGCTGTATGGACTAAATTCTGTTGCCGTCTCTTATGGGAGTAGTGATAATTAAGAATATAATAAAAAATAGCAAAGAAGTAAATTGTCAAATTGATGTGTTGTCGATAGATTGTGTAGATACAACAATGATGCATAAATTTAACAATAATTTTAATAATTTTTCATACTGTACATGACCAATTTTTCAGCTTTAAATCTTCAAATGGGTAATTTGGATATTGTTCATTGTACCAAAGAATAGACGAAACTTTAAAATCGATAAATTTTCCTCTAAACAAAAATGTCGAAGAATGGCGAAGTGTCATCAAATCAAGGTAATAGCGTATTTGTGCTCTTTTATTTACTTATCGTAGCTTCTGTTCTACTATTAGAGCTTTAAAGGGATTTTATTTTCCATAGGTCCTAGTAAATCTAGCATGCCCAAACCAGAATTAAATTTATTTGGGTCGGAAAAGCGGAAAGTGCTGGAACTGCCGCTTGGAGGACCTTCCGCAGGCAGTGCGGCATTTGTTCCGTTTTCGTCAACTGTTTCATCTGGACCAAAGCCTCGGGTGCAGTCACGCTCCATTAAAGATGTACTGCCTGAAAATGCAAGGTAAATATATTGCATAGAAATTAAAGGTGCCAAATCCATCCCGTGGGTCCATCCAAAAGGCAGGGAGGTTCAAAGAGTGATGAGGAACGGGTAGTAGCGGTCTTTTTATACGACCTAGCAACATCTGGGATTGTCTGCAATTGCCATTAACATGCCTGATAATTGACAATAGATTCATCCCCTTACAGCTGATTAGAACTGATAAGTCAGCTGATAAAGAATGCCATTTAAAAGTAGTAGTTGTCAAATAAAAAACTAGTTAATTAAATAAACTTGTTAATTTTATAATTAACTATAAAGCTTGTTAATATATAATAATTTTGTTGTAAAAATAATTATGTTTTAAATTGAAAAACAGTCAAACACAAATCACGCCTATATCCCAGAAGGGGTAGGCAGAGGTGAACTAGCACCCACGTTTTTCCAATTATGTTAGGTCCCATGTAATAGGTGGCGAGTCTACTGCCATTTATCGGGCACAAAAGGCGCAGTGCATTGCTGGGTGGTATTAGAGGAACGCTGCTGCCTATTCTTCATCACTGATTTATCCTTAGTCGCCTTGTACGACACCCATGGGAAAGATTTGGGGTGGTGACAATTGTATTCTACTCTGCCATCACCACACCGCTAAAACATTTAGCCTTTTATCAAAAAGAAGAGGTTATAAGGCACCATTTCATGAATAATTCTTCTGGGTGCTGGTTCCACGGTGCTCCAGCAAAATAAATATTATTACATTGTGAATCCACATTAACCTCTCTTTCTCAGAGACCGATCTAGGATTTATCCGTCCATGCAGTCATCAGGCAAATTGCAGCTATCTGCAACTGAAGTTTACGACTTCACAGCAGATGATTTACAAGACCTTGGTGAAATTGGTAGAGGTGCATTTGGAGCTGTGAATAAAATGGAACATAGAAAGTGAGTTCTATATTATAACTAAATATTGATGGGAAAGTACCAATACTTATCTTATTTTTAGTACTTGATTGTCAAATACAGTGGACCCCTGGTAATCCAGCACCCCCTGTAATCAGATATGACTATTAAGTATATAATTTTTGATTATTTTTGTATGTACTGTTGTTGCTTGTACAAAATTAATCAAATTGTTCAAAATTTAAGGTTATTATTTTTTACAAGTTTCATAACATTAAAGACATAATTTTTTTAATAAAACGCTTTAAATGTGTTGTTTAATTTACTAAATTTGACATACATAATGAAGCATGCATTGTTTTTAAAATTTAACATAAAATCTCATATTTGGATCTGTAATTTGTTGGTTTATTTGTAAAAATATCCAGACTATAGGGGGTCTAAGGCAGTACTCTAAAATCCGACAAATTCGATAGTCAGACACTGCCCTGCAATATGTTTTTCTGAGCACAAGAGGTCCACTGTACTAGTTTTGCCTTTAGGGTCTTTTCTAATAGAACTCAAAGATCTTACCAAAGTCCTTAATCTTTGAATTGCAGAGCGCAGGCAGTTACGAAGTTATATACAAAAAGCACTTTTATAATTTAGAATTATTTACGCGGATATTATTAATATTTTTTCGAAATCACAGTCTTATTTAATTCACGAACCGACAGATCTTTTTTTCACACACTTCAAGACACTTATTATTGTCACTCTTGTCTATGTATATGTTTACTTTTTGCTAAAGAGTTTCTATATCTGTTAACTTCAACACTTTCCCTAAACATTTACATAGTACACAGTCCTAGCGCCTGGCGTAGAACTGCATATGACAGACGAGGTAGCGGTTTGGTGAGGATGTCTGCTACTTGATCCTTTGTTCCGATCCTTACAACGTTGCAGATACCCTCAGTTACCAATTCTCTTACGTAGAAATGTCTGAGCCGGATATGCTTCGTTCTCTTGTGAAACTCGGGGTTGTGAGCAAGACGAACAGCAGCTTCATTGTCCACATGCAGAACCGGTATGTCCACAAATGTAGTCAATGCTTGGTATATTCTAGCAAGCCACATTAGTTCTCTGCCGGCTTCACTGGCTGCCACAATTTCGGCTTCTGTAGTGGAGATAGCGACCGATGTTTGTCGCTGGCTGATCCATGAGACTGTGCCTCCAGAATAGCGACAGATCACTCCCGTCGTAGAGCGTCCAGTTTCTGGATCACCTCCGTGGTCGGCGTCGCTAAATCCTTCTAAAATTCCAGGTTTGAGACCAGCTTTATAAGAGATCCCATGCGAAACGGTACCTTTGATGTAGCGCAAGATACGTTTTACTTTGAGCCAATCTGTCTTTGCAGGTTTCTCCAACTTTCTTGAGACAACTCCGATGGCATAAGCACAGTCAGGCCGAGTACCAACCATTAAGTATGCCAAAGCACCGACAGCTTCTCTATATGGGAAACAGGAATCGTCCGTTTCTTCTTTCCCTTCTTGAAGAGTCTCTTTCTCAATCGGTGTAGAAACGGGATTGCAGTCACTCATTTGAAAGCGGTCTAATACCTTTTTCGCGTATGCCTCTTGGTTGATGAAGATGGAGCCATCCTTTCCTCGATGGATTTGAAGACCAAGATAATATGTCGCTGGTTTCGTAGTTATGCGTAGTCTCTTCTTCAAATCTTCTAAGAAGGCGTTAGCCGTGTCTTCATCAGTGGAAGCTACTAATCCGTCATCGACGTACAACGTGATCAGTAGTTTTTTTCCGTTTGCTTCTTTTGAATACAGGCAACAATCAGCTTCGGACTGTCTGAAGTTCATATCCAATAGGATCTCTTGAAAGCAAGAGTTCCAGCACCTTGGTGCTTGTTTAAGTCCGTACAAGCTGCGGTTAAGCTTGAAAACGGTAGTCGAAGACGTTTCTTCCGTAAGGTTGTACCCTTCTGGCGGTTGAACGTAAATTTCTTCCTCGAGCTTTCCGTTCAGAAAGGCTGTGCAGACGTCAAATTGGACCAGGTGTAAGTTTTCCTGCGCACTAACACTGAGTAGTGCTCGTACAGTAGCCAGGCGTGCCACAGGACTGAATGTCTGATCATAGTCTACTCCTTTCCTTTGTCTGTACCCTTTTACGACAAGTCGAGCCTTGTATTTGTCTATCGTGCCATCTGGATTTCGTTTGATCCGTAAAACCCATTTGCAGGGAAGTGCTTTTCTTCCCTTTGGCAGTGCACACGGCGTCCAAACGTTCAGGTCTTCGAAAGATTTCAATTCGCTATCCATTGCCCTTTGCCATTCTTCGCGATCGTCCCTTTTCATAGCGTCAGCAAAATTATTTGGGAATGATTCCGTGATAAAGACGTAATCTCTAAGTCTTTCAGGACGTCGAATCATTGAGCGATCTCTAAGATTGTAGCCGGTTGGCGGTGGTTCAGCGTCATAAAATTCTTCTGGAACTGTCGTTTCGTCTTCATGGTCATGGTCTTCGTGGAGGACTTGATCCGATTCTTCTCCCTCGAGAACATGATCATGATCATTGGAGATTGGTTCTAGTGTATCTCCCTCGTGAACGTGAGTTTGCTCTGGAGCTGTAACTTCTCTTTCTAAGTCCGTGTTTGGCGTAATGGAAATCGGGTATTCTCTTGTCTCAACTCCTGTTTTAGAAATTTCACTATTACAGGTCGAAAGAGGTTTCTCATCGAAGATTACATCACGAGAGCGGACGAGCGTCGAGTGTTTTCCGTCTGTGACCCAGATACGGTAGCAATCTTCATCGTACCCGATAAGTCGACCTTTTATCGCCTTTTTGTCGAGTTTTCTACGCTTCTGCTTTGGGATATGGACGTATGCTGTTGAGCCTATTATTCGGAGATGTTTAATAATAGGTTTCTTTCCATACCAAAGTTCATACGGAGATTTTTCATTTGAACTTGTGGGACCTGTTCTGTTCAGAATGTATGCCGCGGTATTAATGAGCTCCGCCCAAAGCACTTGTGGTAATGGCTCATGAGCATACATCATCGATCTGCCTGTCTCAACAAGGGTTCTGTTCTCCCTTTCGCTTACTCCGTTTTGTTCTGGTGTATACGGGGTGACGAGTCGCTGTACTATTCCATAAGTGTCTAAAACACTTTTTATGGACGCATTATCAAATTCGCCGCCGTTGTCACTCAAAAGGCATTTTATGGTGTGTCCGACTGTTTTAGTTTGAGCGATCATCAAAACTAACTTGTCTTTGACCTCGGACTTCCTGCGTAAAAAGTACACCATACGGTAGCCAGTAAAGTCGTCTTTAAACAAAACGTAGTATCGACAGTTTGAGAAGCTAGGAGAAAACGATCCACAGACGTCGGTGTGTACAATTTCTCCGGGCGCGGTAGCTCGGGTTCTTGTACTGAATTTAAGTCGATGCGCCTTTCCAAAGATGCAGCCTTCGCAGGTGTCTCTATCCATCGGCAGGTTTAGACCTAGTTCCCGTTGGATCGTCGCTTTCACGTGTCTTTTATTTTGGTGAGCGAGCCTCTCATGGTACAGTTGCATCGTTGCTGTAGTTGCAAAGACTTCGGGTGGTGCTTCTGGCAGTACGGCTTTTACTTCCAGTCGATAAAGGCCACCTTGTTTTTGTCTTTTCCCTATTAAGCTTACTTTCCCGTTGACAGTGACGTTGCATTCAGTTGTCCTGGATGAAAAGATGCTATTCGGGAGTCGGTCGTGAAGTGCGAGTACAGAGAAAAGGTTCTTGCTTATGGCCGGAACGTACCAAACGTCTTGCAGGCCGATGTCGATTTGTTTCCCGTTAACATATCCTCTGAGATGTACAGTTCCTTTGCCTTTGGCACGGACTTCATTACCAGCGGCCGTTGTAACAGTGTAGTTCTCATTGAAGTGTTCGAACGTTTGGAAAATGTCAGCTCTGTTGGTGACGTGGCTTGTTGCGCCATTATCGACGTACCAGTTCTCGTTGTCCCGTGAAACTGTGAAAATTTCGTTGTCTTCTAAAGACATGAGTAAAAGGTTAGCGGTTTTCGAAGTAGAAGGCGTTGTTGTCTGGGTCGGATTTTGGCTCTTAGGAGGTCTACCGTCACGGATCCATTTTTGACAGTTGCGTACTCTGTGGCCAATACCTAGGCAGTAGTTGCATTTAAGCTTTTTGTCCTTCTTCTTCTCCGAATTCGAAACCAGGGCTTCTGATTGATGCGAGGTCGCGTTGTTACCTTGCAGTGCCCTTTCAAATGCGCAGAGATGACTGGTTAGGTTTTCTATGGTACGGTTGGATTTGGGCAGGAGGAGCCAACTACTTCTGAAACTGAAGTATGAATCGTCAAGCGTGTCCAGTATTTTACAAACCAGTAGCAGTTCGGGTAGCTCTTGATTACTGTCCTTCTTGAGTTCTTGATTCAGTTCAGTCCATATGTTCTTTAATTTTGACATGTGGGTGGCTATGTCATCTGCTTGATCCTTCTTAAAGCTAAAGAAACTCATACATAGGTTGTAGGTTTTGTCCTCATTTGTTCCGTCGAACAGCCTGTGGAGCTCTAACCAGACATCACGTGCTTTAGTGAACCGCATAACTTTTCGAAGTGTGTCTTCTTGCATATTGGTGGTTAGTATAAGAATAGCGCTGGCATCAGCTTTATCAAACCGATCTTTTTGTTGTTGATAAGCTGCCGAATCAGCATCGCCGCTTCCGGTAGGTGGACGAGTGGGTTCCTGGAACGATCCTTCGACTACTTCTAGGGCCGACGGTACGGTGCGTAGTAAGCATAAGGCTTTGTACTTCCATGTGTCCCAGTTTTTTCCATCTAGGAGGCCGATCTGAAGCTTTCCTGTGATACCTTCCATTTTCGTAGTGCGGGCCCATAACCTAATAGAACTCAAAGATCTTACCAAAGTCCTTAATCTTTGAATTGCAGAGCGCAGGCAGTTACGAAGTTATATACAAAAAGCACTTTTATAATTTAGAATTATTTACGCGGATATTAATCTTACCAAAGTCCTTAATCTTTGAATTGCAGAGCGCAGGCAGTTACGAAGTTATATACAAAAAGCACTTTTATAATTTAGAATTATTTACGCGGATATTATTAATATTTTTTCGAAATCACAGTCTTATTTAATTCACGAACCGACTGTGATTTTTTTCACACACTTCAAGACACTTATTATTGTCACTCTTGTCTATGTATATGTTTACTTTTTGCTAAAGAGTTTCTATATCTGTTAACTTCAACATTTTCTGCGTGATTTAATTAAGCGTTTGTCCCTGTAGTAGTTTGTAGGACTGTATACATACATACATACATAAATCACGCCTATATATGGCCCCGAAGGGGTAGGCAGAGGTGAACTAGCACCCACGTTTCGCCAATTATGTTAGGTCCCATGTAATAATAGGTGGCGAGCGTATTGCCATTTATCGGGCACTAAAGTCGCAGTACATTGTTAGGTGGTATAAGAGGAATCCTGCTCCCCATTCCTCATCACTGTTTTATCCTTAGTCGCCTTGTACGACACTCACGGAAGAGATTTGGGGTGGTGACAATTGTATTCTACTCTGCCTTCACCATACGGCAAGGACTGTATATCATGAGTATTTTGTCTAAATTATGTTAAAATGCTTTACTGGGACTCTTTAGACACTTCTAATAGGACCAGTAGGCCTATTAGCTAACTTTTTTTGACAGTTGAAAGTGATTATCACCGAACTATTTACTTAACCATTACTACTTTACTGTAACGCTATTGTGACACTTGTCCTGTGAAAACAGCAATGGATAAGTAAATAGTTCGGTGATCATCACTTTCAACTGTCAAAAAAAGTTAGCCAATGGGCCTACAGTTACACTAATCATTCTTTCCCGCTTCTTATATGACTAGTTTTAATTATTCTTTCTAAGTTTAAGGAATGTGGCAATAAAATTATTATTCTATAGATCGAATGTTAGTTTAAAATGTAAAGTTGGAAAACATTGATTTCAACTAGATTTATTTAACATTAAGGTCTACTTCTTGTTACCCACTATCACAGGTCCAACCGAGTTATGGCTGTGAAGCGTATACGCTCCACTGTAGATGAAAAAGAACAGAAACAGTTGTTAATGGATCTTGAAGTAGTTATGAAAAGCAATGACTGCCCCTATATTGTTGAATTTTATGGAGCATTATTTAAGGAAGTAAGTGATATTTACTGTTTGTCTATTTATTGCTATACGTGATTTTAATTGTAATTTTTATACCAATAGGGTGATTGCTGGATTTGTATGGAATTAATGGATACTTCATTAGACAAATTTTATAAATTCATATGTGAACGTATGCAAACCCGAATACCAGAGAACACAATAGCTAAAATTACTCTTGCTACAGTGAAAGCCTTAAACTATTTAAAAGAAAAGTTGAAAATTATACACAGGTAAGGTTACCATTCACCTCCAATGATTAATTATTTTAACTATAATATTTGTTACTAATTTACTGTTTCTGTTACAGAGATGTGAAACCATCCAACATATTATTAGATCGAAGGGGCAACATAAAGCTTTGTGACTTTGGTATTTCAGGCAAGCTTGTAGATTCAATTGCTCGTACTCGTGATGCTGGCTGCAGACCCTATATGGCTGTGAGTATTATAACATTCTTTGTTTAAATATCAACATTAATAAATCAGTCAGTAATATTCATCTAGGTATTCAATATTTTAAAAAAAGGAGATGTTCCAAAATGTATGGAGTCTGGCCCATTTATTTGTACAGTTATTCAAAATGTAGACAATAACTTATAAAACAGTTCTGAAGTGTTAAATTCCTATTTTTAAGCTCTTTTTTTTTGGCTTGTGGTACTTATGTTTAGCCATAGATTACAACACAACAGCCTAGCCTATCGCCATGGCGAAAGGAAGAAACATTGACATACGTATTTTATTTGACATTAGATGGGATGGTACAGATGTAAGTGATTTTAATGGTTTTTAAGCCAAAAAACTATACATTATTTATATTTAGTTGTAAGTTTCCCAGAATCATTTATTTTTTCTCAATATTTTGAGATAGTGTAAAAATACATGGGCTATTTTGGAACATCTTATTTAATGTCTTTATATACTTTATCATCACTTGCTAATTTTTAGCCGGAGCGAATTGACCCAGGTCGGGCAAGAGGATATGATGTGAGATCAGATGTGTGGTCGCTGGGCATCACATTGATGGAGGTCGCCACAGGTGCCTTTCCGTATCCACGATGGGGATCAGTGTTCGAGCAACTGCAACAGGTAGTGCAGGGTGATCCCCCGCGTCTCACCAACAGCAACAACGCTTTCTCCAACAACTTCGTCAACTTTGTAAACACATGGTTCGTAATTTTGTACTTTGTTACGCCTCGCTTTTATTTTAAGTTGTTTAAACTAGAATATCTACACAACAGTTCATTCAGAATCGCACTAAACACAATTTTAAATTGTTGAAAGTTATTTGCCAAAATATACATAATAACTCGTGCCTCTTTACAGCCGAAGGGGGTCCTATCACTTCACTTTACATTTCGCCAAAAATTTTAGGGTCCATGTAATTGGGGGCATGCCTTTTCCCCATCTGCCGGGCATGTTGATGGCAGTATTGCTAGGTGTTGCATGGATGCCCATTTCTCGTCAAATTAATTTATAACCTTTTAGTTGCCTTGTACTGCATATGTAGATAGGGGGTGGTGACAATGGAATTCTGCTCTGCTGTCACAACTGCTTGAGTAAATTTAAAAAAAAACATGATTCTGCAAAAGTAGTGCAAAAGATTCTATTATCAATTCTAAGATACAAAAAGACAACTCAAAATACATCTTAGTAATTATTTTTCTGCAAAAGTATGTCTTCACAATATACATTTAGAAATCAATGTTTCTAAGACTTTTCGTTTTCGTATTATGTAGGGTTAAATTTAAAGTACCTGCAACCTCGCAGGACAAGATAGCCAAAGCGAGATTTCACCAGTGTGCTGAACTGTGCGGCACATCGAAAGACCAAACAAATACGCTGTAAAATAATCTCAACCGACCTCTCTCTCGACCGACATCCTTTCGTTTATGTACCTACTTAAGAAACATACTGCCGCACTCAGAGACGTCAAATAACTATAATGAGTATTTAATGTCAAAAATTTTCATTCAAATCTAGACCATAGACCTGGCAAGAATAGAGACTAGTTTTGAATTGTCATTTTTTGATGTTAAGTACTCATTAACGTTATTTGACGTCTCTGAGTGCGGCAGGTAGAGTTACAAATGTCGCGACAGTACATTAAAAACTTGAAAAAACTCGTCAAATAAACATTGGTGTTTACGATAACTATCTAGTCCTGCGAGGTTGCTGGTACCTTAAATTTAGTCCTTCTGTATAACATAATTGTTCAGACCACTTATACTTAGACAGGAACACCAATTATACGTAACAGCGATAGTAAAACCCTTATCGCGATAAAGTCACCATTGATTGCCATTCGCAAATTTAGGTGTTTGTACTTTCAGCTTGATCAAAGAAGAGAATCAACGACCCAAATACAACCGGCTGCTGGAGCACCCGTTCATTAAGGGCATAGACCAGAGTAGAGCGGACGTCGCAGCCTATGTGTGCGAAGTCCTGGACGCAATGGAGCGCAATGGCGTCAGTCCTTTTACAACAGACCAACCCGCCCAGGCCTGGGTCGACTAATCGGTATTGAGTAAACGTTTGTTTACACACTGATACACTTCTCAACATGGCTACATTGATCTTTTTAAACAAATAGATATTAAATTTGACCGTTCTTAGTATCTATGTTGACTAGCTTGCCTCGTAATTATCTATGCCCGCTGGAGAACCTTTGTTAGAGATGTAATTTTAACAAGTTAATTAGTGTTTCTGTATGAAATGATGTAGTTATATATGTTAGGACAAGTAGGACAATTCTTAAAACTTTAACTTGTGGTTTACAGCATAAAAATATTTTATACATACACACACGATTATAATAATATGAATACGATGGTTATAGTACTGTAATTTTTATAGCACTACTATACAGTACACATAGAAGTTAATGTAGTGCTTTTTATTACGTGTTCCCAAGTAGGTACCGAATTCCTGAAAGGAAATAAATCGAGCTATCTCTGTAGCCTAGACCTTAATTTTAATTCCAAGAAAAACAGAGGGAGTGCGTATATTTCAGTGATTCTGTATTAGAGAAGCAAAAATGCATAATTATTAGACCCTTCTTAATCACTATGCAAATGCTTATATTAGAGAAAGCGAGTCCGTAATCACCAGTACCTATTAAGTAAAAATCTAGATAATAATAAGCCCCCCCTAAGCATAGAAAATACCAAGAATATTCGATTTATTTCTTTCAGTGTGTTGATTGAATTTCTGCTCGATTCTGAACATCGTCTGGGTATTTTAATTTCATATTGACGGATACATTTAACAGGTGTTTATCTTAAACAAACCCTTAGCTATATTGACGCAGACAAGAATCTATACACTCTTTGTTATTAACCATGGCGATAGGTACGGTTTGTTGAATGTACTATATTCAGCATCGGGTCCGGTACATCCCTACACAAACGGTATAGTGCCGTAGTAAATGTTATATTATTCAATAGATCACATCGACGAAGACGGAAATGTAGACTATGTCTAGTAGACTTTGTCAATTCAATTATCATTGTCATCACTGCTGGGTCACATGTTTTCCCTATGGATGGAAGAATACCAATTGTAAAAGATATAGTTACGGGGTATGACATTAAGGGCCTGTTTCACAATCGACGAGTAAGATCTGAATAACTTACATGGCACATCATTTGACAGTTGTAATATGAAATAGGTATTATGTCGATTTGAACTGCCAAGCTAGCTATTCGGAACTAACCCGTCGATTGTGAAACAAGCATTTAATGACATGGTATTCGTGATAAGACCCAGACCCGAATTAGTGTATTTAGTACTAATGTACGCTTTTTAATTGATTTTATTATGTACTAGTGCCGACAAAAATTTACGTTGGTACATCTCTTACCAAAGTATAAATGAAGTTATCTTTAAATAGTTCCACAAATAACTTTGTGGAATAACTGTGTATAGTATAACCACAAATAACTGTGTATATGTACTGTTGGTGTACCTATTACCAAATAAATAAATAAATATTTTTTTCTTAAATTGCGCACTAAAGCATTTAGGACATGCTACCCGCTATGCACAACCTTGCGAGTTAAGATAGCATGTCGTCATTTAAATGGGTGATAACGGTATAATCCTAAAACACCTATGAATGTTTGGAATCGAGTTCTTTTTATCGTCTTGTTATTTCGTGTTATTTATTCAGACTATTCTGTAAACTTAAAACTAAATTTGAAATGCTCTTATTCAATTTTATGAGCACTACTTTGAAATTTAGTTTTAATTTAGAATTGTTTCAATATTGATATCATTGTCTAGCATTTCTTTCTGAAAAATAGTTATATACACGATAGGTATATTTTGTAAATATTGGGAACACCAGTAAGTCAGTAACTGGTTGATATGTGATTGTAAATTATGTCATGTGAATGTGAATGCTTGTAGGTCATTTCATTCAGCTGAAAGGGTTTAATTGTTTGGTATGCAAATCCTAGTAATATTGTAGGTAATTTTATAAATTTGTATATACAGACAGATAATAATTATGAGTAAATGAAAATAAATTATCAGTAAAATAATCATTTTTATATGAGTGCAATATAAATTGGTAATTGGCATTTTGTATTAAATTTGACACTCTTGCAATTCATTTCAATTGTATTTATTCAAAATTACTATTTATAAAATTTCGTTTTGAATGCTATAGATTATTAAGTAATAGAATCATAAATTAGTAAGATGTCTTTTATTTAAATCCTGCATCCAAAATTATTACTGTAGTCCGATTGGGTGGTATGGTCATCAACTACCTGCCCTTTTCCCAGTTTAACTGCTGAGGTAAGCGCAGTATGTTTCCTCTTCCATCCACGTCAATCAGATTGGGTGATTTGTTCCAAGCTTGCTAGGGTGATTGAAATTATTGCTTAACCTATTGATTTTATTGTGAGTTAATGTTTCATTTAAATTTTCTACTGTATCGAGATTAATCATTTACCACAGTTTAGTTACCTCTGTTATTTTTAGCTAGCTATTGAACAAAAATTGTAGGCAATTAAACTTCAGCAAGCTTCAAGCTGTAGATAAAATATGCTTTTTAATAATATACAGTAACTGGCAGTGTCATGTAGAGGTATGAGAAGTCATGAAGAAGTTATGTATGAATCAAGAATTTGGAACTGTAGGGATCATTTGAACATCATTTAATTTTTCTTTCCTATGATATAATCATGAAACTTCGAGTTGCATGGTATTATTTGTAGCCATTGTGTGTTACTGCTAGTAGAAAGATTTATTGAGAATAAATAAACCTAAAATGACACCATGTTGAGAGATTGATGAATGGAGAGAGTGATTGGAATGACAACATTCCAATCCATACTGCTCAAAGTTATGGCTTAGGTTTTACAGCCGGCTGCCTGCCTGACACCAACCCTTTTTGGGTATGCTGTTGTTGGTGGTTTGCCCTCCACCATTTGGGTGCCCCAAGGAGCTAACTGGTCTACAACAAGCAAGCTCTCTTCGTCGACTTATGACACCCATGTGATGAGTCGGGGCTGGCCTATTCTAAGTTACTTTTTCGCTGCTAGCCCAGCATAGAAGATTATAATTTAAACTATGTTTAACAAAGATTACATTTTAGTTTATATTTCTTAAAATACTTTATTTTACATACTTCATAACAATATTAGGTACCTCAGTTGACTGTACTTAACTATTCCAATAATACAATTTTTTCTTTATTTAGTATTCTACCAAACTTAATCAAAAGTTTATAATTAGATCCATCTGTTAATTGAGGTGATAGATAAAATGCATCAATTTTACTTTGAGGTAGATCATAAAGGGGAGTCCATTCATCAAGTTTTATTATTTTATCAGATCTCTTTCCCCAATAATCAACTGATGCGATTTTTATTAGACTATTATCTTTGCTTATGTATAAAAATCCTATAACGTTTCGAAAGGGTAGTGTGGCTACCGATAATAGCGCAGCTGCAGTTATACCTGTAATAAATAAATATTTTTATTTCATAGTTCAAAGCAAAATGCCCAAATAATTCCTTATATTAATTATAGTTATATTTACCAATATAAGATGTTGTTAATAAGGTGTACTCCGAAACCAAGTTGGACATTTCTAATAAACCTGCACAAGGGACAGCAATGCATGTCCCTGTAATTTGATAGACTTTTAACCTATTTATTAGAGAAATATATTTTATAGTTTGTAACTCAAATACTGTTTCAAATTGGGTTGTATTTTGATTTGTTTGTAAATCACCCAATGTTCTTCTATTGAAGCCGGGGCTATTTCTAATAAAATGTAAAACAGGAGATGAAAGGATCCTCATTATTCACAAATACAATCGTTTTGTCTTCACTCTTATAATTTAATATGGGTTCACCAAAGAGACAGGTTATTATTTATTAGAGATTTTCCGTAATATGGTGTAATCTTTAATAAAATGAGATATTTATTTGAAAGTATTCTCGGCTCTGGAGATATAAATAGAGATGAAGATAACCTATTCACAAACGCAGAATTATTCAGATGAAGATGAATGAATAATCCACAAACAAATTAAATAAATAGATATCAGCACAGCACGTCTACCTACCACAAGAAGTAAAATTTTCAATCGATCGACCTTGCGCTGTAGTCAAAACAAAATAAGGTGGATAATCGATTGGAGATATTTGACAGTTTTATATGTACCACCACTTGCAAACTTACTGGTAAGTTGGTGGTGTCGCTAGTGGTGAACAAAGAGTGTCATAGAAATGTCAAAATCTATAGGTACTACATCAAAGTTCCAATATTTGCCGCATCCACTAATAGGCCTGTATTCTGAAACGGCACTTAAGTGTAGTTTAATTTGAATTCAAGTGATTATTGCTTAAATATAGAATTCCTGCTTAAATTTATTAAATTTATGTTTTATTCCAAAATGGCTATCAAGCTTGACTTACGTAAATTTAGATTCAAATTTTTAAGTTGAGACATTCCGATTCTACCTTTAAAAGTGCGAAAAAGTGTAGCAATATAGGATAATAACTCTACTCAAGCGTGGCATTGAGTTGTTTTGGGCGATCATAGCTTAAATCTCGATTTAATTACCTATCGATTGTTGCCCGAGTACCGTTTTAGAATAAACGTAAACAGAGATCAATATATTGATACTTAAATATTGTTCTAGAATAAAGGGTCCATGTTAATCATAATTTAAAACGTTATTCATGTCCAAGTGTTGTTTCAGAATACAGAGCTAAATGTAAAAATTTTTTTTCTTATATTCAAAAAGGCAACGGGATATAGGTAATACATAAACAAATCAAACCTGTCTTCTTGCATATAAGTATTGTCTTAAAGCGCTGTCGTTTCACAACAATGTGACGGTTGAACTTCTAACAGAACTCAACACAACTTTCCAAAATTCTTACTGGAGAAACAAAAACAAGCCATTGTTACCAGTACTAGTTAGTCAAACAGCAGAAAGTAATGTTTCTTCAGATTATCCATTAAATATGTATACATTAGTTGTATGGATTAGTCGAATAAACTTATATGATATTGTTATATCAGATTTAGATTGTGTAAAAGAGGCTAAAAACAATTACGAAATAAATTCATTAAAGCAAAATAAAGTAATAGAATTAAATAAAAATTATAATGACTGTACTAAAATTTACACAGACGGTTCTAAATCAGTTAATGGTTTAGGAGCAGCATATGTATGTCCAAGCAGAGGGGTTAAAGCTTGTTATAAGGTGCTTACTAATGTATCTGTAATGTCACTAGAATTGATTGCCATTCATGAAGCTATTACATATTCTATTAATGAAGGTCTCAACAAAACTGTTATTATATCAGACAGCAAAAGTGCTATTCAACATTTAAGTCGATGTGTGTCTGGTAAAAGATGTGTGCCGGTGGCTTATAAGATACTTGAAAAACTCCACGAACTCAATTCTAGTGGCAAAAGCATTAGACTGCAATGGGTCCCCTCACATGTTGGTATTAGCGACAATGAAGAGGCTGACCGCTTAGCAAAAATAGCAACTATTGAAGGTGAAAATGAATCAGTGAAACCCTTTTATTCCGAAGCACTGACTAAATATATAAATAATTGTTATCTTAACTGGAAAGAATATTTCGACGAAAGGCCAAAAGAAAAGGGAATATGGTATAAAATCATACAGTGTCAGCCTCTGCGAATCCCGTGGTTCATTATCTTTACTTTAAGTCGACACTTTGTTGTGACTTTAAATAGACTCCGTTGTGGACATTACCCATGCAACAAGTTTGGGTATCTTATGAAGAAAATTGAGTCTCCCAACTGCGTAGTGTGCGGTGTAGTGGAAGATCTCCAACACTTGTTGATGGATTGTGTCCGGCACCAGGAAGAGAGACGGTTCTTTGTGAACTTGTTGTGTGAATGTAAAATTAATATGTCAGACATTGGTGTGTTTAACAGCATTCTGGCCCAACCGGTGTCCGAGGAAGCCAGACTGCTGTATCGCTTTATATGTCTGCCGCGACTGTCTTCATATTAGGTTAATTGGCTCAGATGATTTGTTAATTTAGTATATAAGTTCACGATAGGACTGACATGTCTGTAAAGATAAAAGTCCTTCAAAATAAAGAGAAAAAAAAAACAAAACTTGTCTCCTAAAGGGTAGGTAGATGTTTTGTCAACTTGCAAGTCCCACGTAATAGGAGTGAGCCTATTACCATTCATCTGGAACTTTTATTGCAGTTATTTACTACGCTGCTTGCCCATTCCTCATTATATTGTATAGATACCAATGTATTATTTACTCATATTCGCCTTGTACGTTAAGTACAACGCACGCCAACTTTAGCTAAATCGGCTGGTCATAATGATGACAATAAATTGGTTTATAATTCTGTTTCCCCTTGCCTACCCGTATAAAAAAGTGGCGCAATAAATGTCATATTGACAATGACATTATTATCATGTTTTGCCTGCTACTATTTCTAACCTCAATTAATGTAAAATAATTTTTCATGGCACATGATTTTATTTACTTTATTGACTACTAAAAATATTTAGACCACAATAAATACTTATACATCTAAGCCATGGCATCAATAAAAGACGAGTAAGTTATAAGTTTTAACACATGATTATTTCGCAAGATATTTTACAATACAACTTTTGCATTTATTTTGTTACATCTGTTTACAGATTTGAAAAACAATCTGATTATACTGCATTTTACACCGGAGGGGATATCCAATGGTCAACTGATGGCGGACAATTACTTTGCATGTGTGATGATGCTATAAAAATCATTGACATCAATACTATGTCAACAGTATTAACAATTGGTGATAATGAAGATAATGTTGAAACGGATCAGATGTACACATTCCAAATGTCTTACAGCAATGATGTTGTAGTTACAGCACATAAAAGTGGGTTGATAAAGTTATGGGACAAAGAAACTGGCAAACAAAAGAAATTATGGAGGTCTGGACATAAAGGACCTGTTGTGCGAATGGCATTTGATTCTTCTGATAACAATATTGCATCTGGAGGATCCGATGGTAACATAAGACTATGGGATATATCACGGAACACTTGCACCAGTAGCCTCAAAGGTGCAATCGGAGTTTTTTCAGTCCTTAAATTCCATCCAGATACTGCAAAGGAATTGGTTTTTGGTGCAGCAGATGACACTAAAATAAGATCATGGAATTCTAAAACAGGAAAAGAGAATATGGTATATTCAGGACATTTCAGTAAAATAACTTCATTGCAATTTACTTCTGACTGTGAATACATGGTCAGTTCTGGTAGAGACAGAGTATTAATACTATGGAGATTGGGTGAGAGCAAATCTGTGAGGGTGATTCCTGTGTATGAAAGTATTGAATCATGTATACTGTTGCCACCTACATTTAAAATTCCTAATTTCAATAAAAAAATGGATACTGAAGGTATTTATGTTGCTTGTGCTGGAGAAAAAGGTATTGTTAAGGTTTGGAATATGCCACTGAGTCGTTTAATGTATGAACAAAACAACAGTCTTGTTTCACCTGCATCCGAAGAAGGAGGCCTCTCGGTCACTCATTTGTTGTTCAATGAAGCTCGCAATATGATTTCTGTTGTTACAGTAGATCACAATATTATAATTCATGATTTAGAAACTTTCAACTGTCTCAAACAAATGGTTGGTTTCACTGATGAAGTACTAGATATTATATTTATTGGAAAAAATGAAAATCACATAATTGTAGCTACCAACAGTAGAGACTTAAAATACTATGAATTACAGAGTATGAACTGTGAAATTGTCAAAGGACATACAGATATTGTGTTATCATTGGCCTACTTCCCCACCAAACCCAACATGTTTATTTCCTCTGGCAAGGATAATAGTGTTAGAGTTTGGGTACAGCATGAAGACAAGAAAATTCATTGTTTAGGTATTGGGACCAGACACACAGCTTCAGTGGGATCTGTCTTTACATCACAAAGTTCAAATAATTTCTTTACATCTGTAAGTCAGGATAATTGTTTAAAGGTTTGGCCTGTTCCTAAAGATCTTGAAACCTTTGACCAAAACCTTAAATCCACTCATACTGAACTTGCCCACCAAATGGATATTAACTGTGTAACAGTCTCACCAAATGACAAAATTATTGCAACTGGGTCTCAAGACAAGACAGCAAAATTGTTCACAGAGGATTTAACATTGCTTGGTGTATTAAAAGGTCACCGAAGAGGAGTATGGTGTGTTAGATTCTCTCCAGTTGATCAAGTTATAATGACTTCCTCAGCTGATTGTTCAATAAAATTATGGTCTATAGCTGATTTGAGTTGCCTTAAAACATATGAAGGCCACGAGAGCTCTGTTCTAAAAGTTGAATTCCTCAGTAGAGGTCTACAGATAATTTCCAGTGGCGCAGATGGTCTATTAAAATTATGGAATATCAAAACCTCAGAATGCAAAATGTCTCTGGATAACCATGATGGCAAGGTATGGTCTTTAGCAGTGAATAAGAATGAGTCACTAGTAATAACTGGAGGCTCTGATTCTAAGTTAGTTATTCTAAAAGATGTGACTGTAGAACGCCGTGAAAAGATAGCTAAGGAGAGAGAGCAATTAATAATACAAGAACAAGAACTGATGAACTTATTACATGACAAGAAATTAGTTAAAGCTTTAAAACTTGCCTTGCGTATGGAAAGACCATTGAATGTATTGAAAATAGTGAATGAAGTACTTAAGCATGGGAATGAAAAATTAAATGAAACCCTTAAAGAAATTAATAATACTCAAAAGGAGACTCTGTTAAAATTTGCTGCTGAATGGAACACAAATAACAAAAACTGCCATGCTGCTCAGTTGGTATTCAATATCCTGTCACCTGAAATAATTTCGAATAATCTTAAAGTACCTTCACTTGGATCTTTTATAGAAGGAGCCCTGCCTTACACTGAAAGACATTTTGAAAGATTAACTAATTTATTGCAAGACTTAAATTTTATTACTTACACTGTTAACTCAATGCAACCACATGCTGTTAAAAATGTAAAATATAAATAATAAATGTTAAATTTAACGTTTTAGTATTTTTTTACATTTCTCGCAAGTTATTTGTTTTCGTATTTGTGTTTACCAATTACGCCACGCTTGCTGAGTCAATTGACATAGCGCAGATACAGTGACGCACAAAATTATCAGTTTACGGGATTTTAAATTGGTTTAAATGTATGAAAAGCTCACGAGAACCGCAGACAAGTTAACACGGCCGGTGCGCAGCCTTACCGTATTTCGCGGAGAGCAGCTTGTAGCGTAAAGCGTGCGTGCGCGCATTGGCTAGTAGCGTTGAAGCGATCTCGCGAGTTAGACCAGTCGCAGGCAGCCCGTGCTGCCTCTCTTCTCTGCCGCTCTATGTTTAAAAGTGTATAATGGAATATAAGACGGTTAAACTTATCAAATTATTACTAATACTCACAAGTGTATCAGGACAAAAGTTACAGCAGTAAGTACACGTTTATCTCACTATTAGGTATACCTAATTTAAGAAATTTAAATTATTGAAAAAAAATATTTAATTATTATAATTTAAATTATTTCATAATTTCTCAAAGTTTATATTAAGTAAGTAAAATTAAGTAAGTAAGTAAGTCTTATATTTCAGTCTTTAACGTTGTTTACCTATACACAATAAACAATCAAAATAGTTGTTACTTAATAAAATATTATTAGTTCAATATTAACAAACCTACTTACGTAATTATATTTACGTCTTTATATCTTTAAGTAAATAGTAAATTTGAATCATACACCTTCAGATTTATTGAACCATGTATGTACTCAACTAATCTGCCGCATATTCCTCTATGAAAAAAAAATCAAATAGTAAACAATAGGCAATATACGCGCGTAATGTATCGCACTAACGATGTATCATGCCTTGCCAAGTCGTAGGTACACACTAGTGTTGTCATAATAATGTAGGAAATAATAATCAATATTTTAAAATATAACCGTACCCGTAACTTGAAATATTATTATACCCAGAACTATACTTTTTAACGGATATAGATACCTACCTACACCTACTTACCTACCTATCTGTGGTCTATACCTACCTAGAAAAATATCGATGGATAAAGTCAATTGTACTTTTTACATCATATTAAGATATTATAATGTAGGTATGTTACAAAAGTTTATTTACCTACTCAAGTGGAAATGTATGTATGTTGTTAATGCAGTTGACACCTTGGTTAGGATCTGTATTTTTGATACGAATAAAAATTTATGCGTTTTGATCTCATCAGTCGATTTTCCGTCACATAAAACCTATGTTAATTCAAAAAAGTAGTTTTTTTTTCGTTTTGTTAGATATCATCTTTGACCACACACACCCCTTCAATTTCGTTCTATTCATTTTTCTTTTACTCAATCACAATACTTTCAAAATCGGAATTCCCGCTAACGTGTACGTTCGTCGCTTCCTTACGGAGAAATCGGACCAATGAGGTAATAAGTCTTGGTTATATGTGGGAATTCAATCTTACCAGTGACGTAATAAATATAAATTTACCTCTATTTTTGTCAATAACACTTACTACGCATTAAAGGCACAAAACATTCGAAGGATTATAAATATTTAGAGAAATTTCACTAGGGTAGTCAATTCCGTTAATAATTGTTAACATAAACATAAACTTTTGTGAGTGCCCAGACCGTGAAAGTTGGGTATGGGAGAAGAAGCATGAATCAGGTACTTTTAGGTAATAAATGCAATAGAAATGAGAGCGTTGATGAGCATGGCTGGAGTAAGGCTGAGAGATCGATTGTACTTACAACTGTGTGTTATAAGGAAGGTATGGTTTGAAAGAAGATGTAATGATAAGAATTTAGAAAGAGATGCTCGCATGGTTTGGTCACGTCGAAAGAATGAATGACAGGAGAATTACAAAAAAGATTTAAATGGCGGAAGTGAATGGAGAAATGGGACGGGCAAAGCCTAGACGGATATTTCTTCAATCCATTTGTTAAGTCAAAAAGTCTATTAAAAAAAAGGGCCAGTTCAAGAGTACCCGAAACCGACGGGCATCCATGAAGATATTAATAAGATTGGATGAAGCGAAAAAAGTATGTAAGGATCGTAGCAAGTGGAAAGAAGTGATCTCTGCCTACCCCAGTGGGAGAAAGGCGTGACATGTATATAAATAAAATATAAACTATGAAGTGGGTGAGAAATTGGTAAACGATAGAAAGGAGTGGAAGAAGAACACATGTTGTGCCGACCCCGCCTAGAGCGGGATAAGGACAGGAAGAAGAAAATAAACTATGAAGTCCGTTATTCGAACACGTAAACTATGACTGTTATTAATTCCTATTAGTGAGACTTGTAATAGTTATTTGTTGTACGTGAGTGCAAAGTTGTTTTTTAACCGCGTGCTCAATTTTGATGACCGAGCTAGCGAAGGATTCTAAAATTTTAATCCTGAGCGATAGCGAGGGAATCAAAAGAGCACAAGGTGAAAAATCTTTGCACTCGAGTGCAACACGTAACTTTTCATCCCCCCTAACGAGGAAATTGCAAAATACAAAAAAAAATATACAATCACAACAGTTTCTGTTTTCACCCAGAAACTTCCACAACACCCTCCCATTAACCCAAACACACTCTCAACACCCACCCAGAAACACCCACAACATTCACACCCGCAATACACACCCATCCACTCAGACACACTCAAAAAACACCCATTCACCCAAAAACACCCATTCACCCAGAAAACCCCACAAAACACCCATTCACCCAGAAACACCCACAAAACATCAATTTATACAGAAACACCCAAAAAACACCCATTCACCCAGAAACACACACAAAACACTCATTCACCCAGAAACACCTACAAAACACCCATTTACCCGGAAACACCCACAAAACACCCATTCACCCAGAAACACCCACAAAACACCCATTCACCCAGAAACACCCACAAAACACCCATTCACCCAGAAACACCCACAAAACACCGATTAACTCAGAAACACCCACAAAACACCCATTCACCCAGAAATAACTACAAAACACCCAATCACACCCAAAAAACACTCAATCACCCAGAAACACCCACAAAACACCTAATCACACCCAATCACCCAGAAACACCCACAATACTCAACCATCCATCCAGACACACCCACAAAAACCCATTCACCCAGACACACCCACAAAACACCCATTCACCTAGACACACCCTCAAAACACCCATTCACCCAGACACACGTCCAACAGCCACCCATCCACCCAGCCACACCCGCAACATTCATCCAGACACACCTGTAAGTACCTAATAAAAATTACCGTCCCTAATGGAGTTCCGAGACGGTCAATCAGCTTGAGTCAAGCACGCTGACTTTCAGTATGTTTTTGTTCCGTTGCTAGCGTAAACAAATCAAACAGACCTAAAAAGCTTTTAAATGCTTGACTCAAGTATTCAGCAAGCGTGGTAGACGATCAAAATGTTTAAAGCAAGATTGACGCCAAGCTGATTGACCGTCACGGAACTCCTAGGTTTTAACAAATTTATGACGTGAAAAGAAAATGGCGCGCGCAAAGCAAATTACAAAAAAGTACACCAAGAAGGTTCCGAGTCGGAGTTTTTAACAAATTAAAATAGGTTGCATGACAATTTCGGCACCATGGAGGTAGAAATAAATATGTATAATGATGTTTTGAATTCACAAACTCATTGCACACGATGTTCTAAATTCAAATTTACTTTAACCTCTAGAGGATAAAAACGGCTTTTGCACTCAGATATCGAAGAGCAAAAACGCTTTTTCCGAGATGGTGGGATGAAAAATATTTTTCACTTCTCATGCTCTGAAAGTGCTCATTTGTGCAGGATATAGGCTGCACAAAATCGAATTTTGTGCTCTAGAGCATTAACGTATCTACTCATAAATGTGTCTATATTAAGGCAAAGAAAATGAGCCATGCAACCAAACACAATAAAAAATTCAGAGATAGAATTTGTTATTTTATTTTTTACTTAAATTTATTTGCCAAATGTGTTTTTAAGACAAAAGATATTAACATTTTTATTCAAGTAGGTACGGTAGGTTATTAAATTAATTTCAGAAAATTATTATTTCAAAATGAATTTAATACTTGGCTGTATAGGTCTGCAGCCCAAGCCTAATATCAATGGGAAAAACAATTTCCTTCAGTAGGCCTAGCACGGGACGACGACAAAATCTCTCTCCACCACTTGACAGTGTTTTGTCTCGGGATTTAGTGTGAGTTAGAGCGAGAGGAAAATATTTTCTTTTCCCCAAGGAGAATTTCTCCTCGTCCCGTGCTGCATACAAAACTGTACTAATTTTAGTTTGAATTTCAAGAAATGTTATGATAAACTACTGTTTTATTTTCTCGCAATCGAAGTGAAAAGCAGAGTTTCTAACTCGTCCACAAAACCATTTTTATCCTCGACATTACTATCAGCCCTCGCCTTCGGCTCGGGCTACTAAAAGTCTCGGACAAAAATGATTCGTTTTGTGCACTTGATGGAAAATCTACTATTATGGACTCGATTGGTAGTTTTTCTACTGAATAGAAGTGTTAACTATTTTCACTAATTTATTTAACCCTTAGATTTCTTATTTTTGTGGTTTTACCATGATGTGCATAATTGTCTTTGTGATAAGGTAATATTCAGACCAGAAAGCTTAACAAAGTTTATGGTCCTTTTAATCTGGCGCTACGTGCGATGATACACAGACACTATTTGAAAATGAATTCTTTACAATTTCGAAGCATTTAGTGTGGATTAATTCACCACTATGTGGATTAAACCCTTATTATCTGAGAAATATACCTACTAAGCTCTTAATGAGGAGATTATACCTACTTTTCTATTAGATTAGAGAAGGCCTAGCCATGTTTTTCGATATAAAATTTACTTTTCTCCTGAGTCTTCATTTAAGATTCCATTTATTTGTAAAAGTAACATTTATTTATAGAGATATTTAAAGAAAATATAATAAAATTTAATTTTTAAGTAGGAATCGAATCCGTGTCCTTCAATGTACTAAGTTATTACCTACATTTTCTAGTTTTTCAAGTCAAAGATAACTTGATAACAAAGATAGCTCGGAACAATGAATGTGCCAAGGACGAAAAGAAAAAACATAGTGACAATGTTAAAATCTGCGAGATTATATTATTGCATATGCGAGTTCTTGTTGCAACTTTGGAAGCTAAAAAAAGTAGACTGGTTAAAGAGTGCCTACTCTGAAAACTAACCGTCTAAATCACACCTATTTCCCCTAAGGAGTAGGCAGCGGTGTTTTAAAACCCACTTCTCGCCAGGTATTGTTTCAGGTCCTATGTAATAGGTAGGGAGGAGCATATTGCCATTCACCGGAAACGTTAATCGCAGTGGTTTGCTAGATACTGCACAGTTGGTTCGCAGTTTGATTTCAGTTCTGCTTACTACGTTTAAACTGCAAGCGATAGGTACTGCAGTCGGAGTAGATAGGTACAGTTGAAATGCAATCCAAAATTATGTCTAGGACCGTAATGTTTAAGAGTGGGAAGAACATGAATTGCACTTCCATTACTATACCATATGGAATTTCCCCTAAACAGTGGATTAGGGAAAATGGCCTAAATATAGTTAAAGAGCGAATGTTGATTTAAATTCTAGCAAGGTATCCATATCACAAGTGTTTATGCTACTTACATTGGGAAAGACGAGTGTGAGTGTAAGAAATATTTCTTCTTTTCCCTGCCCTGTTTCCAGTCTATCAGGGGTCGGCGCAGTATGTTTCTTCTTCCATTCATATCGATCAGACGTCATCAAGCCATCCACTCGCTTTTGATTCATATCATCCATCACACCGTGAAGGTGCTAGTGATGAATGAATGTATAGAAAAGAGACGGAAAGGACCGAGAGAGACCGATGAACGAAGAGAGTGATTGGAATGACAACATTCCAATCCATATACTGCTCAAGGTTTTGGCTTAGGTTTTACAGCCGGCCGCCTGCCTGACACCAACCCTCTTTGGGTATGCTGTTGTTGGTGGTTTGCCCTCCACCATTTGGGTGCCCCAAGGTGCTTATTGGTCTACACCGGGCAATCTCCCTAAGTCGACTTTTACGACACCCATGGGATGAGACGGGGCTGGCCTATTCTACGTTATGTGTTCGCTCCCAGGCCAGCATAAAAGGCAAGAGTGGAAGAAATATTTATTATTATAAATTTTGTCTAAGTGCAGTTTGCCCCACATTTATTATTCAATTAATAAATAGTTACTGGAGAAGGTGATTCGACAGACGGCTCGGTAATGATGTTAATCTCGCAAAAACTTAGATCGTGACACGGTTGGACAATTCGTGGCGGTCGAGTACCTATCTATTTCGTCTGCTTTTCGATTCCGTATCGCAGATGAAGGGGCTCAAAGTGAAACTGCCTGAAATTGTTCTTGTAATTCTTAATTTAATAGTACATTTTAAACCAAGATTTTAATACTAGTAGATTTTAAAACATAGATTTTAAACCAAACGTTACAACAAACCATGTCTCAGATTGCAATCATATGGAGTGTATGACCCACATGCTACATACACTATTGCGAAAGACTGAAATGCGACTGATGGAACTGCGACAGTACGGAACTGCGACATGACTGAACTGCGACAGTATGGAACTGCGACAGGACTGAACTGCGACAGTACGGAACTGCGACAGGACTGGACTGTGACTGGACTGAGCTGCGAAAAATGGAACAGTCACTAAACTTCGAAAAACACGAATGAAACTGCGACACAATAAATGCGAAAGTAACTCTGTATCTGTTTGTCTGTTACGATTTCACATCTAAACAAATAAAACGCTTTTGATGAAATTTGGAATAGAGATAGATAAAATATTGGAGGACATAGGTCACATTCGATACCATTACTGGGCAAGGATTTTGCAACGGGAAATATAGTTTACGCAAGCTAGAGGCTAGTAGTTAATAAATAAAAACCCATTAAATACAAATAAATACTTTTTATTTTGAAAAGATGCGATAAACTAAACTGATGAAAAATCTTCTATGCCAGTCATCTATCATTAATAAAGAAACGGTATATTTTTATTCATACAAAAAAAAAAGAAATCACTTGACTATAACACAAGTGTTATAGTTAGTTTATTAGTTAGGTTAATTTAGTTTTGCTAAAATCTAGCTTAACTTTGTTGAAGTGATTTTTTTTTTGTATAAATAACAATATACCTACCGTTTCTTTATTAATGATAGATGACTGGCGTAGAAGATGTCCTCCGGCAATTTAATCTATCTCTATTCCAAATTTCATCGGAAAAGTCCTCTTTATGGTCAGGTGTGACATAAAGAATAAAATATTCCCTCCGATACCGTTCTGAGGTGACGACATGAAAACAATTTTTACCGCCCTCAATATAATCTCCCATGGGTGTTATACGTTAAATTAATCTAATGTCACCTTGTGCGCTACAAGGTGACAATAGATTAATTTTAAAATAACTTAGGGCACTGTTTTACAGTGATAAGGAATGGGCAACAGCGTTGATGATATACCGATTGACAACAGTAGGCTCGCCCTGTTACCTTACATTACATTACATTACATTACATTACCTTACATAGTTACCAAATGTTCGGGGGTAAATAGGCGTGATTAATGTATGTATGTGTGTATTTATTTACATCCACTTAAAATTTTGTTCCGTCAGATGGACCTTAGAAAATGCTAGCGAATTCCTGAGAAATCTAAACATTTACGTAACGACCCCACCGTTACGTAAATGTTTATTTTTAGGAACATAACAATACTATATGTATATAATACAATACTAGATAACAAAACTAGATGACATAGAGGTCATTAAGGATTATGGATACTTTTTGATGCCATTCATTCATTCTATTAAAATTAAATAATTATAGTTTTACCCCCTGCCTTGAAAACAATTCTTTTCGCCAAACCAAACACCCACATTCTTTTCGCCGTTCCCTGAGAATGAATAGCCAGCAATCATGAAACATTTGGACACGATACAATTTTTAAAATTTATTTAAAAAATATTCAAGTTAAAATTTCTACTATTACCGTTTCACAATCAGTTATTAGCCATTTTAATTTTTTATTATATATCAGCTTTATAAGCTCATTTATTTCCAATTGATTAAAAAAACATAAATTTATTTTCTTGTCGTTTGTTTTCCTTACCTATCACCTACCAGTTTAATATAAACTAGTTTGAAATCCAAAACATGCGCTAACTGACGAAACAACATAATTATGGCGAAAAAATGGGATATTAATAGGGGTTAAAGTATGAAATTGCCGATGTTCCCTCATTATTTAGTAGTAGTGTATAATTCCTTTAAAACAATAGTTATGGCCATTATTCTATTTTATTTCAAACTTCATTTCAAAGACCTATATTTATGTATAAACATTTTTCTTATTCTTATTTCTTTCACTACCAATAAATCTTCAAAACCAGCTCGTCCTAAGTACCACTTAGATCCACAGACACGGACTCCAGTCCGCCTCCGTTGTAAAAAAAAATCTCTAGGTATCCTATAGCTGAATGTTGGCTAAATACACCCACAAAATTATATAAAATTTAGATTTGTGGTTTCATAAAAAATCGGAAATATGTTTGTATGGAGAAATGAATTTTCGCTAAATTCTCCATAAAAAACGGCAATTTGATGCTTATACCTAATATTAAAATAAAATATTATTAAGGGTTTTTCTCCCTTAACCCAGGCCTTATAGCTTAACACATGGGAAACTGTAACCTAGGCTCCTCTCTTGATCCCGCGGAGAGACGGTCAGAAGTGGGTCGTTTTAGTGGAGTATGCCCCGTCCTTCAGACGGGGAGAGTCCCACATACTAATATATAGGTGTAGGAAATGCGTAACCTGCATTTTTTCCCACTATAAAAAAGGCCTTATAGCTTAAAAAGAAGCTCCAACCCATTGTTAAAAAGGTTGAATTTCCAATACAACATATTTTTCAATTTGCTATGAAAATTAACTATTTACATACATACCTACATAAATCACGCCTATATCCCCGAAGAGGTAGGCAGAGGTGAAACTAGCACTCATGTTTCGTCAATTATGTTAGGTCCCATGTAAAAGGTGGCGAGCCTATTGCCATTTATCGGGCACAAAAATTAACTATTCACTTGTACAATTATTTTGTTTTCTCGCTGTAGACATAATAACAAGGAGCGTTTTTATCAAATCTGAACAATTACACAATGAGGAAGCGCCGGCCGTCTCGTTTCTGGACATGTCGGTCATTGTTTCGCGGCTGCATTGAGCCTGTTATCACCTTCGGCCACAGATACGCCACGATCGCGACCTACGTAGACACACCTGCGTAGTGGTATTGCCAATTTGTGGACACGTACCTACTTAGTATTGAATTTACTCACTGCAAGCTAGGTTTAAGTGTCACATAAATAAAAACATTTAGGGCCTGTTTCACAATCGATATTTCATATAACAACTGGCAAATGATCTGCGAAGTAAGCTACTTAGAATTTACATGTCGATTGTGAAACAGGCCCTTACTCTAGAAATTGCTAGTGATGCGCCGAATATGGGTTCAATCGGTTACGAATAGGTATTTGACTTATTCCACATGTCCCTTTAATAATCACCTGCACGATAATTTAAAAATAATATATTTTTTAGACACAATATTGATAGTTTTTTATGGCGCATAAATAATGTTGATACCATTTTTAACTGTTCTGTGCGTGCGACATAGTTATTCGCCATATAAAAAAATACTGTTCTGTGCGACATACAATAAATTCGCCTTATAAAAACATGGATTTTCCAGATTTCAATTGCGATTAAAAAATATCTGCACTATACCTATCATTCTTACTTTCTTCCTTGAGAACCTTCTGCAAAGTATTAGAAAACTTGTAAAAAAGGTTAATGAATGAAGTAAAGTCGTTCGAAATTTATGGCCAGGTATTCATTTTTTTATAGATCAATATTAATTTGAGTTTTGCTGCTCATTACATACAAATAAAACTTAAATCGCACATATTTGTGACCCGGGTAATACCTACTAATTTTTTTATATTTTTCCTATTTCGCTTACCTAATTAAAGCTGATGCTCTCTGTGATTAAATATCGAGAGACCTATTTACTACACTTACTACATCGAGTTACAGTGTAAAAATTATAGGTCAGTTATGGAAATTGACTGACACATGAGTAATACTGGTAATACCTAGTCGATATATGATATACCACCGTAATTATAGACAATTTACTTCATTATTTTAACCTTTACCGTCTTGGGCTCTGTCTTTACAAATTAACAAAGGCCTATAATGGAGGGCGTTGGAAATGTCCTTATATGTAATTGATATGCTAAACGCGTTTGAGCTTAATAGTTGTTAAGGCTTACATGCTTAACCATCCATCATCATCCATAAAATATTTAAGGCCATATATCAACTTCTATGTAAGTACCTACTAGCAACATTTATTGATACAAAACTTAATTTATTCTGTACTTATGTACAACCTAAGTATTAACAAATAATATTAAATAATTGTAATAAATATAGGTACCGTTTAATTAATTGAAGCAATATTTTTATTAGTATTCTCACCTATAAGATTAATTATACTCATAAGTCTCTTATAGGGTAATAGAAGCGTGAATTATTGAAGATAGTTTCAACATTATAATAGACGAAAAACATACATAAATACATTGATAAATTAGACGCACATATTAATATTCATATTCTACCTTAACAAAAGTACTAGGCAACACAATATTCATTGAACGAAACTCATAACATTCTATCTATTACTTTTTATTTTAATATTTAAACATATATATTATATAAATATATAATCTATATTTTATACATAATTCTATTATGGGGAAACCGACTATCTTTTTCTTCGAGGGTCTCGAGGCGAGATAGTGGCAAAATACCGACATCAGTCGAGAAAATGGGAATACAAAAATTAAATAGACTAGTTAAATAATATTCCGATATATGTTTTTTTACCCAAGAAGTTTTTAAACAAATGAAGTTTTAAAGGTGTTACTCATTGATTACTAAAACATAAACAATCTAGTCACGTGCTCTATTTATTTAGAATGTAGATTGATAGCGGGCAAGTGCACTGAATGAAGCAAGCCTGTCGAACTATAGTATTAGAAGGCTATAGCGCCGTGAGCGCTACCGCGCGTCACATGATGGCTGCCCTCGGTAAGTTCAAGGTAGACCGACCATCGCCTAACGATTGAGCGAGCCCAAATTAACAATCAATTTTTTATTGCACTTAATTATCCCAGCCAATTTTCTTTTAAAACAGAATGGTGATAGTGTAGTTTTCCATCTGAAAAGTACAGTGTGCAAAAAAAGTTATTTTAAATTTGAATTTAGAAACCTTTAATACTTTTACTGTTGCACTCAGAGACGTCAAATAACGTTAATGAGTACTTAACGTCAAAAAATGACAATTCTAAACTAGTCGCTATTCTTTCCGGGTCTATGGTCTAGATTTGAATGAAATTTTTTGGCATTAAATACTCATTAAAGTTAATTGACGTCTCTGAGTGCGGCAGTTAGTGCTTGATTTACGCTATCGCAAGAGGGAAATTCAAACATTAATTTTTTTTATTTTATTTTATTTATCGATTTCCTATTTTATGTTAAGTTGAAATGTAATACATTTATTTTGAAACAGCAATAAAGCCCATATCTTTTTGCCGATGAGCTGTGTTTTGTTACCTTATGAGAGTGACGCGCGGGTTGTCATTCTGATGCAGATGAATGCGTGCGTCGGTCGGCGCCTGACTGATCGACCTTACTGTATCTCATCACGATAAATTGTTATGCGAGCCGATTCAATCGTAGATAATTTATGCGACTTAACGTTTCCAAATTGATTTCCTTACACCGGCTGTGACTGGAAATTGAAACAGGTTTTTTAAATTCATCGAACTTAGGTAGGATTCCTTAACAGCTTTCTTAATAAGGAAAACTAGAGTAAGTATTATGAAATCTGTAAGGTTGTACCTAATAAAAGAGCCTCAGTATGTCAGCAGTCATCAACTTTATTATTCCTATGCCTTAACACATTATTTCAAATAAAAATTGTTTTGTCATTACAAATAAATTGATGTAAAGTTTCCGACCTTATCGATATAATTAACTGCTATGCTCTATTTGCCAATATGTAGGGAATATTAATCAGCTCATCTTATTCTAAATCGTATCATGCTAGGCCTACGCCCATCTGAATTAATGAAATCGTATCTGAACTTAAGAAACTGAAAAGCATAATTTGACTATTCTATAGGTACTGATACCTACTGAATTAGTAAAACTTTCAGTGTTTAAAATATTCTTTACTACTATAATTAAATTTATTGTTTGTGATCGCACGAATCACGAATGACGATAATAGCACTTAAAGGCATAAGTCTATTTATTTACCCAGGATGTAAGTAACTAATATATTTCCATGCCAACCAGATATCATTTAAGTACCTATTAAGACTTTAGAACTGAAAAGACAATAGACAGAAACTAATAGGGGTTAAAGTATGAAATTGCCGATGTTCCCTCATTATTTAGTAGTAGTGTATAATTCCTTTAAAACAATAGTTATGTCCATATTTTTTTTATTTTAAACTTAATTTCAAGCACTTATATTTATGTATAAAATTTTATCTTATTTTTATTTCCTTCACTACCAATAAATCTTCAAAAACAGCTCGTCCTAAGTACCACTTAGATCCACCGACACGGACACCAGTCCGACTCCGTTATAAAAAAAAACCTCTAGGTATCCTAGCTATATGTTGTCTAAATATACCCACAAAATTATATAAAATTTAGATTTGTGGTTCCTTAAAAAATCGCAAATATGTTTGTATGGAAAAATGAATTTCCGCTAAATTCTCCATACAAAACGGCAATTTGATACTTAAACCCCTAATATTACTTTCGCAAATATTTATAATATTAGAGTGGATTATGGATATTCATTCAAATATGCAGTCGGTAACTGATGATAAGTGAATTAGTAAACTTGAAAATGTAACAAGCACACGTGATAACCGATAAATAACACTTAATTATGTGTTCTAATTTTCTCTCATTAACGTGCAATTTCGTGACACATGGATCGTGACTTACCGCTACGAAGACATATATGCCATATTGTAATCAATTGTTGAGGGCTAAGTAATTATATAAATGTAACTAATTCTCATTACTTACAGTGTTTTACCCACACTATGAAAAATTAATGTCATAAAAATGTTGTGCTCGTAGTTATTTTTTTTTAGTTATACACATTACATGTTACTAACAACTACTATCAGGGATATAGAATATCATGCTAGCCGGGCTGGGTTGAGTCGGGGCAGGCACATTCTACTTAATTTTTTTTTGATCCCAGGCCAGCATGGAAGAAACACAATGTCATGTCAAAAACTAAAGATTTTATAAATCAATTTCCATTACATAATTAGGATTTTTTGTCCTTCAAAACTTCAGTAGAACATAATTAATTGGATTTTCGTTCTCTAGACATAAGTTTTTTGCTGAACCTTAATCTAAACTTATTGGGTATATAGGTACCTACAGTCCGAAATTTAGCATTTCAATTTAATTTAAATAATGTTTCCATGAGGTCACACAGACTTAGAACATGTGACTAAGGACATTAACGGTGTTAAATTACAAAAAAGTGTTTGTCACTATTTTGTCAATAGTTTGCGACAATGACAACATGTGATTTAAACACTTCTTAACCCAAACACGTCTTAAACACTTGTTTTGTAATTAAAGTAAGTGTTTGCTATTCGAATATAGAGCGCCCACATCTAGGAAAATCCTTACAGAAAACCTATTCACTCTACAGTAATGTAATGTTTTATTCTTCCTGTAAGAAAGGTCGCAAGAGTCGGTTGGGAAAGCTTTGTGATGGGGTAGGGGTATTTTATCACTTACATACATAAATCACGTCTATATCCCCGAAGGGGTGGGCAGAGGCGAATTTTTCGCGAAACACCCACTTTTCGCCAATTTAGTTAGGTCCCATGTAATAGGTACCTATAGCTATCTATCGGGCACATAAAATCGCAGTATATTGCTAGGTGGTATAAGAGGAATGCTGTTGCCAATTATTCATCGCTGTCTTTACCATTAGTCACCTTGTACGACACCCACGGGAGAATGGTCTAATTTATCTGGAGTCGGCGCTGTTTTAATTTTTAATTCATATAAACCATCACACTGGAATGGTCCTAGTGATGAATGAATGTATGGAAAGGACCATGCCTACCGATAAAAGGCGAGACTAAAGTAAGAGGGATGACAACATTCCAATCTATACTGCTCATGGTTTTGGTCCTTAATAAAGTTTTATTTATTTTTTATGACGACAGCGGCTTTACATATGGAAACACCATTTATAGCTGAAAATTGTAACACAACTAACTGGGTTTTTTTATTGCGTGGTATCTGCAGTTGTAAAACGACGCTTAACCAAATATTATGTTGATCCTATCAGTTTTTCCACTTTTATTTATGCATAAGAATTCCGATAATGCTTTATACCATGAATAACAATTAGTAAACTCCTGTTCGGAAAAAATTACTACGTAACGTTTTTATAGGACAATATCGTAAAAAGTATAATAAATTTAACGCAGAGTAACTCTAATTTGTTTTGGAATATTGTCGTACCTATCTTCATGAAAGTTTTAACTGTAGTGTATAATGTAGGGTTGGAGGAAAATGGTTATAACTTACCAATTATGAGTTAACATGATGATACGTAAGCATTTTCAGTAGATTGGTTAGTAGATTGATTGAGTATATTTACACATAGAGTATACTAACCCCACATTTCGCTAGTTAATGTGAGGTCTTAATTTATAGGGGCGAGTCCATAGATTTTTATCATTAACTGCCGCACTCAGAGACGTCAAATAACGATAATGAGTACTTAATGTCAAAAAATGACAATTCAAAACTAGTCGCTATTCTTGCCGGGTCTATGGTCTAGATATAATTGAATTTTTTTGACATTAGGTACTCATTAAAGTTATTTGACGTCTCTGAGTGCGGCAGTAAGAGCCTGTTTCACAATCGAAAAGTCAGTTCTGAATAGCTTACTTCGCAGTTTAATTGACATATATTTCATATTACAACTGTCAAATGACTTTTCGACGTAAAAATGTCGAACCCGCGTCCGCTGCAGCGGACGCGGGTTCGATTCCCGCCTCAAGATCATAATTTTTCGAAATTCTTTTTCTAACCCCAAAATCTTTGTACTAATTTTTCTAACATTTATATAATGTTAAAATTAAAATCGAATAGTTTTATGTATGTATGTAAAAAAAGCAAACCTAAACATAGAAATTAGTTTTTATCTCTTCTTGCGGTATTGGCAGATAGTAATTATCAAATTGCAAACAGTAAAAACATTTAGGTAGTTTGTTTATTAGCTTAGTAACCACGTTAGGATTTGAAGACTTGAAATGTAGTATAAGGTATTTAAGACGGTAGGTAGGGCTTGTTATGACTTGAATTAGAGTTTTACTACATGTAAAATAATTATGTTATCTACTCATTGTATATGTCTATTTATGTTGCAATAATAGTATAATTTTATTAGTACAAATTTACATTGCATACCTTTTACCATGCTTAAAATAACCACAAAAAACTTCAGGAAAGAGTAGGAAATATTATTTTGTGTTATATAAATGTACCTAAGTTTTCCGAACAGAAACAGTCATATTTACATATATAAAACTGTTAAAATTTTGTATAGGTATCTACATTCAAAACATGCACATTAATCAAATGAGAAATTACCTACTTTACTTGAATTAATTAAAAACTGTTTTCTTAAAATACGGGTTAATTTTTTTACCAAAATAAGGACTGTGAAGCTGTAATTTAAGTATAAAAATTTTAGTACAAAATTTTTCAACCCGTAAACATAGTACAAATTTAATAATTTTTGGATATGTCGTAAATATTATATAAAATTAGGTTCTTACGCTTTTATTTTTACGAAATATTGCGATAACAGTTGTTAGCATCGAAATATCTTTATTTACATATAAACTTCTTGGCCCGCCATATATTTTTGAAAATTTATCTAAACATAATTAACTACTATAAACGTACACAGACTTAGATTTAAATGTACTGAATCTAAAAAGAAAATTTTATCATTATGTAAAGTTTTAAGGGAGTGAAAAAGTTATCGCACGAGACAAGAATACATAAATGGTATGTAGGCAAATGTAGGCTTTACTCGCGCCGAGTATCAGCACTTCACAATTCTCTTCATTTTATCAAATACATAAGTCCATAACTTTAGTTAAATATCAATAAATTAATCATTGTCTGTCAGCAATATCACCCTGTCTAGTGATGCCGTGATGGCGTCATCTCTAGATCACTTGCTGGCTGGGACAAATCTTTAAATAAACATTTGCGTAGATATGTATCATAAGCACTTCTTCATTTTTTACTGCAGGAAACAGAATATATTGTCACTTTCATGATACGTCATCTTGGTTAAACAAATATTATATATATTATTAGTGAGTAGCTATTATCACAATGAATGATAAAGTGTCTTACTTATTGCAGTGCTGCACGGTTATGGTAAATAAATTATAAAAGCGTACGAGATATTTGCATAGAATGTATAGTATATGGTTACACTTTTTTAAACGATTATGCTAATTGCGACGGAGATCTTAACGAATTATTAAATCAATAAAAGAATAATGGTTACACAGTGTTTGTTCGTGATCATCAACCTTATTTCACATTCCATTTAATTTGCAGTGACAGCTTACATTTTCTTTCAAGTTAAGAATTGTGAAACAGTAAAAGCCCTGCTTATATTTCTAAATAAGTATCATCCATCAAACAGTTCCCAATATAATATGAGGAAAAATTTTCTCCGATTCTGAATTCACAGCCTGCATTGGCTTACAGAGGTATGCAGTGAGGTTATTCTTTATAAGTTGTAAATATCACAAATAAAAACAAATGATTTATGTGATAGTCACTTGTTGAGAGCGCTACGACGACTACCTCTCCACTCGTTCCGATGACTTGCTATGGTTAAGTCAATTTAAGAGGCCTATAACATTTTGACTGTGATTTTTGCGTAAAATGGCCAATAAATAAATTTTGGCGTTCTTGATCTCAGAAACAAAAACACATGACTTAAGGCTCCTGCACACCAAACGCAGGTCAGCATTAAGTAGACAGCTTTACAAAGAGAGTTCGCTTTTTAAACATGGCAATTTTTAAACTTTCGAATGAAAAATTGAAAAGAAATAAAATGGATAGAGCCGGCAATTTTACTGATTTTTCTTTTCTTCGCTATCCTCCGGCTTTTACAGCATATACTTAAAAAAATATTTTTTAGATGAGACAAAGAAATAAAGAGATAATAAATGTATTAGTGCATTGCTTGTAAAATAAAATTGTTCAATGATCTCTGCCAGGAGCCCGCTTCAAACGGAAGTCTTAAGAAATCTTGAAAAACTAAAAACAATTACAAGATTAATAGTTTCTAGTATTCTGAAAAAGTAAATTAACTATTCAATATGTATTTTTTCTTAGACTATTGTTCATAACTGTGTCAAAAAATGTTTTAATTTATTCTCAGTGGATTTAAGAAAATAAGACCATTGCCTTCTACGGCTGCGTATAATATTAAAAAAAAACACGTCGCTCTTACGAACGGTAGACAAACACTCAAGGCAATTAAAAAGACAAATGGTACTTTTAGAAATTGCCCTGATTGAAATTCAAAATAAGTCCCATTTCAGAACTAAGCTACCTCTTATGCAAATCGTTTTGAATAGTCAACGGTTACTTAGCGAAATCAATGAATAATGAACATTTGTTTTATTATTATAAATTAAGTGATCATTAAAACACTAGAGTCACGTTTCGCATTGTGTTTGCTTGCTGGAATATTGAAAAGGCTCCTAAAGCTTTTGCTGCTCATATTATTTGGTTTACCGATTGTTTGAAATAAACTACCTTAACGGATTTAACTCGCGTGTATTTTTGATGTTAACATTATATCCCGTCGTTTTGATGACTTCATAGTACCTGTGGTTACTTATCGTGGCTTATACACAAAGTTTTACCTGCCTTTGAATTATTTAAGGTTTAACTGCCGCACTCAGAGACGACAATTAACGGTAATGAGTATCTACTTAATATAAAAAATAAATCTTCTTCTATGTTGTCTTCTATGCTGGCCTGGGAGCGAACAAATAACGTAGAATAGGCCAGCCCCGTCTCATCCCATGGGTGTCGTAAAAGTCAACTAAGGGAGATTGCCCGGTGTAGACCAATGAGCACCTTGGGGCACCCGAATGGTAGAGGGCATACCACCAACAACAGCATACCCAAAGAGGGTTGGTGTCAGGCAGGCGGCCGGCTGTAAAACCTAAGCCAAAACTTTGAGCAGTATGGATTGGAATGTTGTCATTCCAATTACTCTCTCCGTTTATTGGTCTCTCGACATGGTCCGTTCCGTCTCTTTTCTATAAATTCATTTATCACTAGCACCTTTACGGTGTGATGGATGATATCAATCAAAAGGGAGTGGATGGCTTGATGACGTCTGACCGATATGAATGGAAGAGGAAACATACTGCGCCGACCCCAGATAGACCGGGCACAGGGCAGCGAGAAGAAGAGTAATTAAAATAAAAAAAACACAATTCAAAACTAGTCGTCATTCTTGCCGGGTCTACGAGTATAGTCTACATTGAAATGATTTTTTTTGACATTAAGTACTCATTAAAGTTAATAAACGTCTCCGAGTGCGGCCTTCTTCTTCTTTCTACCCTGTTCCCAGTTTATTTTTCTTTTAATATCGGTCAGACGTCACCAAGTCATCCACTCGCTTTTGGTTAATATTATATGGCAGTATTACCGCTTTGGGCTGACTTACCCCACATATTTAAATTGGTACGATTAGTCATCGTATTATTTCATAATTGACATAGCAATATAAGTATATTACTGGTGTATGTATAACTATGCTATCATTGTTTGACAACCTTTGTAATACTAATAAATATAATGATGGGCTAAAATTATGGCTACAAGTAAGATTTAATCCCGCCGGCTGTTGATGTTATATTTACATACATACATACATACATAAATCACGCCTATATCCCTAAGGGGTAGGCAGAGGTGAATTACCACCCACTTATTGCCAATTTAGCTAGGTCCCATGTAATTGGTGGCGAGCCTATTGCCATGTATCGGGCACATCAATCGCAGTATATTGCTAGATGGTACAAGAAGAATGCTGCTGCCCATTACTAATTGCTGTCTTTACCCTTAGTCGCCTTGTACGACCCACGGGGTGGTGACAATTGTATTCATTCTGCTCTGCCGTCACCACACGGCGTGTTATATTTGTTTTATTTTATATCAAAAATGTGTATATATCAAAAGTGGTGACGGCAGAGTAGAATACAATTGTCACCACCCCAAATCTCTCCCGTGGGTGTCCTACAAGGCGACCAAAGATAAAACAGTGATGAGGAATGGGCAGCAGCGTTCGTGTTATACCTACCACCCACCAATATACTGCGACTTTTGTGCCCAATAAATGGCAATAGGCTCGCCACCTATTACATGGGACCTGACATAACTGGCGAAACGTGGGTGCTAGTTCACCTCTGCCTACCCCTTCGGGGATATAGGCGTGATTTATGTATGTATGTAAAAATGTACTAATATGTTAATAATGTGTACGTGTATAGTAGTTAACAGCACGCCAGGTTACCAGAATATGCCAATTTTTCTCAATCAACTTTGTGCTTTACGTCAAACAAGTTAAAATTCGTAATCCATTGGAAATATTTAATAGGTTTATTTATATAGTCTGATGTGTTGTGCGACCAAAAAATATGATTATTTCGAGTTCCTTTGTGTTTCGAAACGTACAAGGCGACTAAGGATACTTCAATGATGCGGAATGGTCAGCAGCGTTCCTCTAATACCACCTAGAAATAGCAATGTACTGCGACTTTTGTGCCCGATAAATGGCAATAGGCTCGCTAGTTCACCTCTGCCTACCCCTTCGGATATATAGGCGTGATTTATGTATTGATGTATGTAATTATTATTGATTATTTGTTATAGTATTAACTGCCGCACTCAGAGACGTCAAATAACTTTAATGAGTACTTAATGTCAAAAAATCTCATTTAAATCTAGACCATAGACCCGGCAAAAATAGCGACTAGTTTTGAATTGTCATTTTTTGACATTAAGTACTAATTACGTTAGTTGACGTCTCTGAGTGCGGCAGTATGACTATTTCCTGCAGATGTAGATAATCCACGGGCTGAAAAATGAATAATACTATTGTAAAATTATATCACGCACGTAGGTGTCTAGTACAATATCTACGTCTCTCAATATTACTTATAAAAGTCTACAGCACACGAGACTATATAACTGGCAAGTATATTCAATCGATTGTAAACTTGTTTGACTTAAAGCACATAGTCGATGTAGATTTTACATATTCTGGTAATCTGACGTGTTGTTAAAAGCACAAAGTTATCCGGTATCCCAATACTGGCCAAACTGTTTTATATATACTTAGTTCTGTTGACTTTACTTTATATCCGAGAGTCAGTTTGTTTTAAAGATTAAAAAATATCCTAACTGCGAAAACAGAGGCGAGGATTAATAATTACAGGTATGCGTCCAATTGGGAAGGCTTGTTTAAATTTACCTCCAGTTAAGGCCAGTTTTTTGTATTTGATTTTGAAATGTAAACTTGTAACGTATATACCAGCGTAGTGGGGACGGCTTAACAGTTAATCTAAAAGCAAATCTTCTTGGTATCTAAGAATTGGTTCATAATGTTATCAGGCACCACAAACATTAGCTCTGTTGTCGTTAGCAGCACAGTTCCCACTCGACCTTGGTCGAAGATCATGTATCCATATATTACCTGATACAGAATTCGCACAAACATTTCGCCATTGTTATTGAAAATAGTGTAGTAAGTCGTAAACGTGATAAAGCATAATTATTTGTAGGTTTATAATAAAACTCTTGAGCTCAGCAGTAGGTACGTTGGTAACGTTATGAAGTTTTGAAGATTTTAAATAGTGTACACATTATTTTATTACGGCATAACGTAGGGACGTTTACATAAATATCCTACTACATCCTAATGTCTTATCACCTTCTTACAACATTGAGTCCTTTAAACATCATCATCATCATCACCAGCCCTTTAATGTCCGCGCTACTGGGACACAGGCCTTCCCTATGGATGGTAGAATATAGGGAGAATGGGCCATTATCCCTGTCCGGATTGGTAGGGTCCTTTAAACAATTCTCAATGAAATTGTTGCTTTTGAGATTATGTACTTTTTTACTGTTTGACAGTCTCTCTTATTGCACTCTGTTAGCAAATGAAACTATTCATTAATTTAAATCGAGAAATGTTAGCAATAGCGTTACGTAATCAGCCTACTGGTCTCCGGGTCATGTAGGGTGGTTGTAATAAAAAAGTCTCGCTGCCTCAAGACTATATTTTATTTAATAACAAGCTTAAATTTATTTTGCCAAACATTTGGTTACTATAAAACATTCGTATTTCCACATGGGGATTATTCTATAACTACATTAGACACACATATTAGTATCTATTGGCCGTGTGGTGACGGCAGAGTAGAATACAATTGTCACCACCCCAAACCTCTCCCGTGGGTGTCGTAGAAGGCGACTAAGGATAAATCAGTGATGAGGAATGGGCAGCAGCATTCCTCTTATACCTACCAACTAGCAAAGTACTGCGACTTTTGTGCCCGATAAATGGCAATAGGCTCGCCACCTATTACATGGGACCTAGCCTAATTGGCGAAGCGTGGGTGCTAGTTCACCTCTGCCTACCCCTTCGGGGATATTGGCATGAATTATGTATGTATGTATGTATTAGTATCTAGTATGATTAATATGGAAATAATTTTAATACTTAATAAATATTGTATTGGTCAATAAAATATTGTGTCGAATTGCAATAAAATTAAGTATGGCATTTTTATTGGGGTAGTATTTTTGTTGATTTCATTTTTACGCTCACAAAAACTAAATCAATGGCTTTTTTTATAAAAATATATTATCATCTACTTTTGGAAATACTTGCCTGTAGATTAAGCATCATTACAGATTATGCATATTATTAGCGTTTATTATCTAACAAGAATGTTTATTTGTTTGACACCAATAAATAATCAACTTGTTTGATTAACAAATAATACCTGTTTTCCTGATACAATTTATGCCAGTAAGGAAAAATTTATGTTTGTATATCAATTATACCTAAGTGCAATTTAAGGTTCAATCTACGTATTCAATTGCGTAATAAATATTAATGAAAACAAATAAATACAGGTGTAATACAAATCAATTACGAAATTTAAGAGATTCATTAATATTATACTCAATTGCACATTATATTGTGTTCTTTTTAGATATCGTATAAAGTAAAAATATATTTTCCGGATAGAAACGCATCAAAATTCCTCAAACGCATAAAAATAATGGGACCGCGTGGGTCAGTACTGCGTACTAAAAAATTGTAGAAAGTATGTTTTAAACATCGTATGAAAATCATCATATTTACGTGTAGACGCAACTATTCTGAATGATAAGTCACCCGTAATAAAACTATTTTTTTTTCATCTTTTCAGAACTATCATAGCGCCAGATTGCCCTTCTCTGGAGAAAGGCGATACGTACACCCAGTCAGAATTCCTTTCGCGGTTGGCGAACGAATGTCGCTATGACCGGCTGCTACTGCCAACATACCAGACCGGGGACGTGGTCAATGTCCACGCCAGCGCCTACGTCTATTTCATACAGCCTGCCGAGGCTCACGACTTGGTACGTTATTAAAGAAGCATACATACATAACATAAATCTATACTATTATTATAAAGCTGAAGAGTTTGGTTGTTTGTTTGGTTGGTTGAACCCGCTAATCTCAGGAACTACTGAATTAAAATTGAAAAATTCTTTGTATGTTGGATAGCCCATTTGTCGAGGAAGGCTGAAGGATAGGCTATTTAGTAACCGACATTAACGTGAGCGAAGACGCGGGCGACCACTAATAGTCACGCTTTTACCCTGAAGGCATAGGTGAATTAACACCCATGTTTCGCCAATTATGTTTGGTCCCATGTAATAATAGGTGGCGAGCCTATTGCCATTTATCGGGTATGAAAGTCGCAGTACATTGTTAGGTGGTATAAAAGGAACGCTCCTGCCCATTCCTCATCACTGTTTTAACGCTTATTCGCCACGGGAGAGAATCGGGGTGGTGACAAAATTGTATCTGGTCTGCCGTCACCACACGGCAAAATTATTTAATTTTCCATAAATTAAATACACTACAATACAATTACTTAGGTGGGTACCTATGTAATTGTATTTGTAGACGCTGTTTACTCTGGGCTAAGCTCTGGTGTGAGAGTACAAAAATTGCATTTTATTGTTTATTAGTAGGTACCTACTTTACTAGTTCTATCCTTAAGTCCATCCTTTTATTTCTAATGCTTCATAAGAATACCTAACGATGCCAACGCATGCAATTAATAACTGCTACTTAACCTTACAGAATTTCAAACTACACTTCCTTCTACAATTACGATGGACGGATCCTCGGCTAGCCTACGCTCTGTACTCGCCGGAGCGCTCGAAAATTATAGGCGAGAACGATTTGAGGCAGCGGATATGGGTGCCACACCTGTACATGTCCAATGAACAGTCTTCCAGCTTGATGGGAACGGATAGCAAGGACGTGCTGATCTCCATAGCACCCGATGGCGAAGTTCTGTTTAGTCGCCGCATGCAAGCAGTGCTATATTGCTGGATGAACTTGCAGAAGTTTCCATTCGACGACCAAACGTGCTCTATGAACCTTGAGAGCTGTGAGTAATATCTGTCTCTAATAAAATTTCGATTAACCAAATCTTTTTTTTAATGCTATACAGGGAAGCTCTTGCCCTTTATGTCACCTGATGGTTAGTGACGATAAGGGCCGAAGATGGAATCAAGCTTCACCTGCAACCCTCAACCACAGAGGGGCTGTTTAACGGAACACATTAAATAACGCTGTTAACATTATTAAATCAAGACTCTATATTTTATAGATTTTCTTCTTTTTCAGGGAAATACAACGCGTCGATTTTACGTCTTATGTGGGAAAGGGACAACCCAGTGCGTCTGTCCTCAGAGTTACATTTAACCGAGTACTCTCTCATAGATTACTGGACAAACGAGTCCGTTGTACGAGGAGATATCGTAAATATGCGCCTGGGAGGAGGTAGATGTAATGTCGTTTTCTTGTTTGACTTGTTACGTATGGAGTAATCTTGAATTGGGGCTTATTGAAGTCGTCTTGCAAATTGGTGGCTGTAAACATTGATATGACTTAAGTAGTAGGTACTTCATTTCGAATTTTCCATCTTCGTCAACTCTTCTATATTTGGTATAAAAAATAAGTTAACAATGTTTACAAGTCACTGGACTTCAATATAATCTTGAGCCCCTATGTGAACCAAATTCTTAATGGAAAAAAATTTATTTTTGCAGCTGGCAACTATAGTGCACTCAAATTCACCTTCAAGTTGGGCCGAGAGGTGGGGTACTATCTCATGGACTACTTTATCCCGTCGATGATGATTGTTGCAATGTCCTGGGTTACTTTCTGGCTTCAAGCTGACGCTGCGGCTCCTAGAGTCACTTTAGGTAAATTTTGAATATTCGAAGATGATTACCGTGATATCGATTTATGTTTCCTTTGCTTAAAAAAAGTTGGTGTATAGTTTTTCCTACAGAGAAAATCATTCATCAGTCATTCATATGGGGCATAATACAAAATTAAGACTGCATAAGAATGTTCAACCTGGTGTAAAAGTGTCTTTATTTAAACCATAACGATAGAGTTTCTCTTCTCTAACTTGCTACAAAAATAATATGTGATTACGCGCTTTACTCTTTACATAATTACGGTAGACAGAAAGCAACTTCTTTTCTTAATCATCATCTTAATTTTTATCGATCTTGCTTATTTCGTTTCATCAATGTCATTCGCGTCAGTTAATTTCAACAAATTGTAATATTAAATTTTCTTACTCCCGCACTCAGAGAAGTCAATTATCGTTAATGAGTACTTACTTAATACAAAAAAAATTACAATCCAAAACTAATCGCTATTCTTGCCGGGTCTAGATTTTAATGATTTTTTTTGGCATTAAGTACTCATTGAAGTTAATTGACGTCTCTGAATACGGCAGTTAGTAAATTGACGTAAGTTTTATAAATAGGTAAATTTTGTATTTTAACACATGCTTCCATTTCTATTCCAGGCACAGCCACTATGTTGTCGTTCATCACTTTGGCGTCTTCACAAGCGAAAACGCTCCCCAAAGTGTCGTACATTAAAGCCAGTGAGATATGGTTCCTGGCTTGCACTGGCTTCATCTTTTCAGCCCTCGTCGAGTTTGCCTTCGTCAACACGATATGGCGTAGAAAGTAAGTAGATGTGAATGCTGTGGAAACATTTCGATAGATATATGTTGCATAAAATTGTATAAAAGATGAATTGATTGATGAATTAGTTGGATCGACCTATGACTTAAATTCGAGGTTATCATAAATCTAACCGATATCAGTTAAATTAAGTGTTTTGGTCAAGAAGTTTTTATTTCATAAGCTAATGACAAAAAGTGACCAAATCAGATTTAAACGCTTCTTAACCAAAGCTTCCCGTAAACATTAAAATTCAATAAGAATAGTTAGGTGTCTAAACATTTTTCATAGGATAAATAACAACAGGAAAGTTGTCTGGAATTCCCTAAGGCAGTATTGACAGTTGGTAGGTAAGGTACGTATAACCTACCTAACTGCCGATACTGTATCATTTATCGTGTTATTTTATAAATCGGGAATGTTTTTACCTTAAGAATAAGAGGAAAGTTTAGCTGATGTTCATTTGTTAATTGGACGGAAACATAAACATGTTTACATACCTAATTGCAATTTAGGCAAGAGTTACACAAGGAAGGATATAATTTACATAGGTAAATCATACCGTTAGTGTGTTTCTTGGATAAACATCGGTGTTCGTTCACCATCGGTAACATAGTATACGAGTATAAATATAGGCAAAGTAACATCAAGCTCTTATATTTTCAATTCATATGCAAAATTTTCTTTTATTCAATAGCAATTAGAAATTAGCAAGAAACGATTTTAAAATATTATATGACAAATATTTTATTATTAATAACCTACATTTGGGTACGAATAAGCAAAATGTCCTGTAAAATTTGGATAAGTAAGTTAAATTTACATACCATAAATCACGCCTATTTATTAAATTAATATAGGTCCCATGTAATAGGTGGTGAGCCTATTGCCATCCATCAGGCACGTAAAACGCAGTGTATAGCTTATATAAAAGAAACGCTGCTTCCTATTACTAATAGCTGTCTTAAACCTTAGTCGCCGTGTACGACACCCGCGGTAGAGATTGAATAGCTCGGATAAGCCACTATAGGTCACTATTGTTGTTTGAATATTCCTTACGATTTTTCACGTTATTTCCAGGAAAGTGGTCAACCTGAAGAAGGTCAACAGCAAATACATTCTGAAAAGCACCTTGACCCCGCGGCTGGCACGCAAGGAGCTGCAGAAAGAGTTACAGGAGTCTTCGCCGCAGCTCACCAAGTCGAGATCATGCACTTCACTGAACAGGGATCACAGCACGGATCCCGCCGGCCCCGGATACAACAACTACCTCACGGTTCACGTGAGTTCATCTCATCTTACACATACAATACACACATACTTACCTTACTTTTTGGACGGAGTGGAATGCATTTACGCACCATACCAGCCGCTAGCTAGGCCACTGACGTGTGTGGGACAGACTATCTACAGTCGGGAATACGGCACTAAACCACTCCGGTGTTCCCTAGCCCTTTGAGTGGAGAGAGCCTGGGGTCCGCCGCGAGGCAATTCACCAGTCTAACACGCATACTTACCTAAGTTATGCCTATTTATCATCGAAGGGGTAGGCAGAGGTGAATTAACACCGTTTCGCCAATTAGGTTAGGTCCCATGTAAGTGGCGAATCTATTGCCATTTATCGGGCACGGAAATAGCAGTACTTTGCTAGGTGGCCTAAGAGGAACTCTGTGGCCCATTACTCATTGCTGTCTTTACCCTTAAGTCGCCTTGTACGACACCCATGGGGGAGATGAGGGCTGTGACTAACTATCAGAGGCAGAGGTCAATTACGCCCATATTTCGACATATATGTTAATATCACAGGTTCAAAGTTTAATTATATTGATTTCTTGAAAAGTCATAGGCCACCAATATATTATTTGTCTACAAAATAAAACAAATCTTTCATCAATTTTGGACCTTACAGTATTGTCGTAAAAGGCGCAAAAAACTATCTCAAGGAAATCGCTCCAATACGCATTATTTAAATAAAAGTGTCAATACTTCAATATTTGATAAGATACATGATACATGGTAGCGCAAATTGAAACTATTAGCATATCATTGTAGGTACGAGCATTAATTTGTCCAATCAGTCCTAATGAAACATCCGTAGATATATTAAATTTAACAGTGGAATCAAGACGTGGTGGTATTAGGTCCATTACGTAACTGGTTATTCTAATGGCCCTTTTGCGTTATAAACTACCATATAAGTAGTTACAATGATGTTATTATACATGGACAAAATGACTTTTGTTAGATTCTACAAAAAAAAGAAAATATTCTCAACAATCATGTTGAAAATCAAAACCGTAAAATATTACACATGTATTATAGCAATATGTTAATGATATCTAACCATTTACTTTCATATATGACGCCCATTTAACCCCAAAGGTATATGTATAGAAGATAGACAGGAGGGTATGAGCACCCACATTTTGTTTTCTGATCTTCCTTCACCACTCAGAATTACTACTATTTGCAGTCCCGTTTCTTAAAGTTTATGATCTAATTTTGTATTTTTCAGAGCTTCCCGTCCGCGTTAAATCTGCCCACGATTACAACGCAGAGCTTCGATGACCTAATCCCTGGGCAAGGATTGAACAAACAAAACGGAGGCGACAGCGAGGGATCCGACCCACCAAAGCACACCTGGACCACCATGACCCCCCAAGAGATCGCCACCTGGATCGACAAACGCTCCCGCATCCTCTTCCCTCTGCTATTCATTTTCTTCAACATCATCTACTGGACCTTTGTCTATTGCTTATGAACGAAAAGCCGTAACTTCATGTCGTCGATGAGTCACAACTATTGGTCGAAGTTTTTACACGCGCCAACGGGAAATAACGCACAAGGAAACTTGTACATTAGGACGTTAGAAGATTGAAAAATAAACCCTGTTTTTCTCAAGAAATTTGTGTAAGTAGAAGCTTATAAATTGTAGGTTGTAAACAATCCTCCTGGTTTATTTTTCAATCTCAATTATTTATTAGTGGCCATATTATGTTTTCGTAAGCTGAAGATGTTCCTTGAATTGCTAGCCTTGCCAGGTGTAGTGACATAAGAATCCTGATGACGTAGTTAACTAATAATTTAAATACGTAATTTATTTGTAAGCTTTGTTTTACAACCGGACTTTGTTCAGCGTATGGTGACGTTGTATCCCAATTAGTATAGGAAGGGCTGTGCCTAACAGTAGAACAATCAGTAATAATGATGATAATGTAGTATCCTATTAATTATTTTTTCTAAATTTTTGACGTAAGCGTTTAATTAATAAGAAAGTGTAATGATACTAGTCTGTAGTACATATATTTATTATTTAATTGTATTTTTTAAATGTATAAACGTGTAGCGAAATATACAACGATATGAGAAAACAATTTACATATCAATCGTACATTCCTTAATGATTACCTAATTATATATATTGAATACTAAAATCAAGCTAAAGTTTACCAACTATGTTTATTCTGTCTAGTTAAAGTTTATGTCAATAATTTTGTGATGTTTAGTTTTAAAGGCGACTTTTATATACCCAAGAAGGTAACAATATACCGCCAAGACTAATGAGATTATATTTAAGTAGGAAACGTTTATTAATACATAAATATTAAGCTAATATTTAATTTCTGTAATCTCACTAATATAAAAGATATTTGATGACCTCAGCGTTATTTATTCTTACCTCACGTAAAGACGTAGCTCTACTTTATATAAATATCAAGCAATTACTTAGTTCTCAAATACTTTTGAATAGAAACTTAATTTCAGATAAATTATTATATCTGATAAAAAAAACATATTTATGTGCCTAAATCGATAGGATCAAACATTTTGTCACCAACGTATTATCGTGAATTTACAAGAAAATACACAATCAATCCGAGTGACATGAGGATTGCTTAAAAGTTTTCATTGGTTAATATTTTGACACACACAACCTACACGACGAATATATACTTATGTATATACACAGCGAGATTTCAACAGCAAAATACACTAAAATACGGGGATGTAGAGTTTAATAGGAGTCTTGGCACTCTTATTAAAACAACGACCGCATTCAAAATCGCAATATTTTGGTAATTGACGAAAAACTGTTTTTTACTGAGTTACCTCGCGCGCCCAGGGAGATGATTATAGACTCAAATCATTTTTTAACCTTATCCCGTAAGGAAAAAGCATGTTTTTTCCTTACCAAAGAGTAACCAAAGAGTAAATAGTAGAGCTTTATTTTTTAGGTTTTATTTTACGCTAACTCATTTTGGCAACATTTCGAATTAGGTCGTGTTAATATAACAAGAGTGCGATATACTAAACAATCTCCATTCAACGTGTCGACTTAGAAATTATTTTGAAACCGATAGAATAGAACCAATGTTACTGTGTACTGTATGTAGAGTACCTATAAATCCAGTCAGTCATCCGTGACCATGGCGTATGTAACAGTGCCGAAATATCGGAATCATAACAAAATCCAACAAGGTACTTGGTATAAATCCCGTTTTATCACAATTTAAAGATGCATATAAATTGTACTCTGTCTCGTACTGCCCGTAATTCCTTGCATCAAGTGGTTTTTAATCCTAGACGCGTTTCTGTTTCTACTAATAAGAACATTTAATATTCAAACGCGAGACTATGAGACAAAAATGTTGCACATTATATTTAGTAAAACTACCAATATCCATTGTTTGACAATTTTATTGTTTTAAAACTAACAAAGAGTCACATCACAAGAAAATAATTGATACTGCAATCAAATGGTGACATTTGTTTTGGAAAACGCAACTAATTGCTACTACATAAAACCAATACCTAATTACATTACGCATCATAAGAAGAAACGTGACCTTACTCATAAAAAATTAAAAAAGAACACGTTATACCGACTATTACTGGTCTAAATTCAAACTCATAGCTACCCTATGATATACATTCCAGACCAAACATCTCGCTGGTCTAAATCGTTCGTATTGCTAATGCTTTTTTATTGATTAGTTTAGGACATTTTGCTGCAAGCATGCTTTATTAAATTTTTATGATATAAATTTTTATTATATTTATGTGACATTAAAATGAAGCTCCAATTTAGTTCATCGTTGTTATTTTAATTTTCTCAATAACACACAACTTAAAGTAGATACCTATTTAAATAAAGAACTAATTAGCTCCTACTACTAATTAAACATTATTACTCGGTTTAAACTACAAGCAAATTGTTGTATAATATTCACAAAGCAATAATTATAGAAATCGATCATTAAAATATTTCGAAGACATAAATTAGGTACGGTCAAAAGAAAATCAATTTGAATAAATTGCAGTTTTTTTAAAATAAGCATGTTTCGTATTTGCAAATTTGCACCAACATATCAAAATATAAGAACTATTCACATGACGTGTGTAAAAATAATGAAAATTTATTATTTTTCTAAGTAACTTCAAATGAATGTATAATACTGGTGTTGTGAGCCAAACTATTTTAAATATAATAAATAAATTATAAATTACTCTGTCACACAAAATTGAGTTGTAACATATTGTCGCTTAAAATAAATTTAAACTGTGAAAAAACAGTAAAACTGAACTGAAACTGAACTAATCAAGAATAATATATAATTTTATTTGATATTTGATTTATTTAAATAATAAATTTATTGGATGCTACAATTCTCTGAAACAATATATTTATACTAGAAAATAAATATTTACATTTGATTAAAAATACTTTGACTATATGATTCGATTTTAAATAGGTAAATATTTTAAAGCAATTAAGGAAAATTTGTTTGTTGATAAAAGTTTTTAAATGCATGCAATGACTCGATAAGCCCAGAAGTATTATCTAAAATTATCTATTATGTTATTTTATTTACTTCAAGAACCAAGCACGAGCTTAATCCTGCATTGCTATCTTGCACTGATTAAATATTAATACATGAAATTTTTCACAAATATCTTAAAATATATTCCGACAAAGATTAATTGCACATAAAATAAAAGAAAAACAGTTGTAATCCTATTTGCCTGATTCTTGAGATAAAACCAAAATATTTACAGTCACATAAATCTTGTTACCAATCAAGGAAATCTATAAGGCAAGCACGCAGCCGCCATGCGCGTACGCCATATGCGGATTTAATTAACCCTCAGGTTACATTGAGACGCGAGACGTCTAGGTAAATTGCAAATCACATCATGCGTTACACCGAGACGAGTTAAGACGTTTCCATTGGACTTCACAGTGTTTGATAATTGAATAGCTCAGGGCGCGGGTGCATCGCTGGCTCTCGGTGCTACCATCACGAGGCTGTCGTCGCTCGAATACCGCTTCAAAGTGGCAGCGCTGGCTTGGCTGTATTGAAACACAAACACATGATCATACACATACATACACAAATCACGCCTATATCCCCGAAGGGGCAGGCAGAGGTGTTTTTTTCTCCAGGTAAGTTAGGTCTCATGTAATGTAAGGTGGCACATAAATCCCAGTATATTGTTAGGTGATATAAAAAATGCTGCTGCCCATTAATCATCATCGCTGTCTTTACCTTTAGTCGCCCACGGGGGAGATGGGGTGGTGACAATAGTGTTCTGCTCTGCCGTCACCATACGGCCGACACACATGAACATTTTCATTTAATCCATAATATAAATAAAAATTATAAAGTGTACATCAGTGAAGTGGTGATGATTCACCACAGACCTTTTATATCCCCACTGCTGGGGCACAGGCCTTCCCTATGGATAGAAGAATATAGGGAGAATTGGCCATAACCCACCAGGACCATTGGCTTAGCGTGCCTTCCGAAGTACTCGTGCTTTGCTGAGTTTTCACAATCACAGGGCAAGCGCGCTAAGCCACTGCGCTATCGTGCTCCTCAAACTATACATGACATAATATTAAAATTGTAAAGTAACTTGACATATTTGGCGAAATGTGGGTGCTAGTTCACCTCTGCCGACCCCTTCGGGGATATAGGCGTGATTTATGTATGTATGTATGTATGTAAAGTAGGTACATACGTACATACCAATAATAGTCGAGTATATTCGCCAAACAATATTTTAAGATTACATGTTAGTTCTAATAGTCTCTACATTATGTATATTAGACACCATACACTTTTATTTTAATATTTAAATATTCATTCACAAATTTGAAACCTACATGGATTACGAATCAGGGTTAACGTTTCTCGGTGAACTCAACATTTAATAATATTTTTTATATCAAAAATACAATAAATTAATTAATTTAGTGCTTTATAACTTACATTAAATAAATATTCCTAAATGTTATTTATTGTATTATCAATAAACGAGAGACATAGTTACAATACACTAGAAATAAGATTAAATAAAAAAAAATATACAGTTGGTATATCTGTCGTAGCAAATCGTAGATCTACGACGCTACGAATATAATACTTGTTCCAAAAAATGGTCAGAATGCATTTATTTCACTTGCATATGTTATTTTAAATTCATATGAATGTATTTAAAATATATAAGCAATATATTTGTAATACATATCGGTATTTTTATCACCCATATAGCTAAAATGCAATTAAAATAATCAAAGTTAAACTACTCATTATCTTATATAGTTATTCGGGCTATTCCTGACTATGTCCACAGATAATGGATATTTCTATAGTTATACAAACACAAGCGTATTTTCTTACACAAACACATAACTCACTCGTATTTACACAACACCCACATTTTGTCAATTATGTTAGGTCCCATGTAATAGGTAGTACTCTTATTGCCATTCATCGGGCACGTAATTCACAGTAAATTGATTGCTAGGTGGTATTACTGCTGTCATTCCTCATCTATGTTTTAAAACAGTTTTGGTGTGGAAGCCGATATAAATACAAGAGGTAAAAAGAGGTTTAACCCTTAGTCGCTTTGTACCTGCTTACCCACCAATCTTTCCCACTTGACGCAGGCGAGAGAGAATGGTGGTGTTAATATTAAATATATTCTGCTCTGTTTTCACCACACGGCAAATTTTTTCATACTAAATTCTCTAATTTCTTATCTGCCGAAATTCAATACCAGTGACCGTAGTCACGGCTGTTTCATTCCTTATTCTGCAGCTGAACTTTGTTATGTGGTGCGCTGCATATTAAACCTGCACTACAAAGGTCACCTAGTATTATTGTGCATGCGAAAGTTGTTCTTTGGGTAATAATATCCTTTGCCGTTCGAGTTTATCAGTATGTCCGTGCCAAACTCATTGTATTCATTAGTTACACTGTGCACATATTAAAATTTCGGTGAAATAATGTGACAATGAGCACAAGTCAAGACAACCTTCGGACGATTGCATGTGCAATATTTATCAATAACCTTAACGCGTAAAACATGGTCTCAAATCATGGTTATATCGTACGTAGGTTCCGTAGTCTTAAACCATGTAATTTTGTAATTAGTTTTAATTTTTAATCAATGCCGTATTTTGTTTTTTACAAAATTAGAGCACGCATTAATTGTCATTATAAGGAGATTTATTTAATGGAAATAATATCATAAATTATATTATTAATTTTTAATAAGTTTTTTATTTTTTTACACGACATTTGTCGGTTGTTATAAATACCCCGTCTTGATGCCTTCAAGAAAAAAGGTATTTATTCCCCTTGAAGAAAAATTTTAAATTATAGGATTATGAAATAGAAAATTATTAATTTTTATAATAATGATAAATATATAACAAAATATTATAATAATAATTAAGGAACTCGATATTCCTCAGTGGAAAGTGCGCTCGGCCTGAAATGCAATGCAAAAAAGAAATATTTTGGCAGTACGCAACTTTTATAACGTTTATAAGTACTGACCTGTACCTAGTCCGGGGTCGTGGAGTAGGTGCGAGCCGAGGCAGCCGCTCGAGAGGAAGCGTCCCCGAACCCGAACTCGACCCACGACCGGACCCACTCGAGCTCTCCGACCACGCCAACTCTGACATGCTACCATAGGTACTACAACTTAAAAAACTTACGATACTTGGTCGTCGTATTTGATTGGATATGTACTAAAGTACATGCATGCATAAATCGTATCGCATACCCGAAGGGGTAGGTAGAGGTGAATTGAAAGGTGAGGCCATAGAAAACATTAGACGATCAATATTGTGAAGTAAAATACTATTTTGCACACACACCTAGTAAAGTAAATAATAGTATATTTATAATAATAGCAAGGAAAATTGCACTTTATTTTGTACCTACTTACCTCGGGTGGTAAAAAGAAAGCCCCAAAGAAAACAAATACTTGCGATCTGAACCATTCCTTGTTTTACCGCCTTTGGTAATAAATTTATATATAATTGTCCATTTTTTTTCCCTATACCTATAGAAACTTGTTTTATGATAATTTGTTGAGTAATTAGGTAGGCCCACTCCTGTTAAGTAATACGTACCTGGTAGAAATGGGTGGAAGCATGTACGATGGCGAAGTGTTCTCGGTGTATGTCGACGCGTGTATCTCCTGTTGGTACAGTTCGTATAACTGGCCCAGCTCTGGCGCGATTCCGATTCCCATTTCTGAAACAACCATCAGAATAAATTATTAGGCGTGCTATTAATCAAAAGTGTGACTACATGTTATTGATAAATATTTCAAAGAACTCCTGTAGCTTAAAAAAAACCCTGCCACAGATTTCTTACCATTGTCCCAAAATGAGTAGCCTCTGAGGTACACGGGTAGAGTAAGTAGTAGAGTCAACTAGCATACTACTCTACCAGTTCCAAGTACTTTACCAGTTTTAGGGCCTGTTTCACAATCGACAAGTAAGTTCGAAGTAGCTTACTTGGTAGTTCAATTGACATATATTTCATATAACAACTGTCAAATGATCTGCGAAGTTAGCTAATTAGGACTTACTTGTCGATTCTGAAACAGGCCCTTAGTAGAGTAACTGCCTACACGTAAATTTACATTTTGTTAGTAGAGTTACGCCTGAACACCCAGAGTAACAATCAGTGTTGCCGATTTTGGCCCTTAGCATATAGTGTGGAGGTACAGATAAATAACTTAAGTAGAATTATGGAATTGACATTTCTTATAAACAACATACCTAAATCAAACCTATTTTATTACTCATCGCTGTCTTTACCGTGTGGTGACGGTAGAGCAGAATACAATAATAATTGTCACTACCCCCTTCTCCCCGTAGGCGACTAAGGGTAAAGAAAACGATAAGTAATTTATCTAAGATTTATATTATAAATTTAAATTCAAATTAAAATGAAAATAGTGAAAATAATAATCTAATACCTATTGTTTTTAAATATCCATAGGGTCAAAGGTCACTAAAGAGTGGACACCTTAGGATGTCTGAAGGCGTCGAGGTCGACCTAGAAAGAGATGGAGAGACGATCTGGAGGCGTACTGCAAAACATGGACTAAGTTTGTTCGGGTTTGCTCGAGATGGAGGGGTGAGGGGGAGGCCTTTGCCCAGCAGTGGGATCTACCAGTGACCAAAAAGTGTCCTCTAATAAAAAAAAGAGTACCCTCAAGCGCCCGCCGCTGCCGCGTGATGATCTCGTCGGGCAGCCTCCGTTGGGCGTCGCGGCGCTGCAGCGCTAATTCGGGGCGATGCAGTACACACATTATCTATTATTTTCAAAACACCATAGGTTACTGTACCCTCAAGCGCCCGCCGCTGCCGCGTGATGATCTCGTCGGGCAGCCTCCGTTGGGCGTCGCGGCGCTGCAGCGCTAATTCGGGGCGATGCAGTACACACATTATCTATTATTTTCAAAACACCATGGGCTACTGTACCCTCAAGCGCCCGCCGCTGCCGCGTGATGATCTCGTCGGACAGCCTCCGTTGGGCGTCGCGCCGCTGCAGCGCTAAATCGCGGCGACGCAGCTCGTGGGCCCTCGCCGCCCTCTCGCCCTGCAGCGCTAGTTTATCCGCTTCCAGCTCGTGCACGCGGCATACTAGCGCCAACACCTCGCGTTCGGGCCCACTGCTGATTCGGGCTGGGAGTTCCTGGAAGATTTTGGGAGAGGAAAACGGTTACTCGAACGTTGTTATTATAACTACAAGCTGGCTATATTAGAGTGGCAACCAGATTTTACCGTATTCAACAATAAAATATTGGTAGGTACTTGCGGTGGCGGCACAGCAAGATAGCATTGTGTATGTCTTCCGCAGGTGTTGTAAAAGGTGGCTAAAGGTTATATGGAATTGTATAGATGGGCAGAAGCGTTCCTGGTTCATCACCTATTAATATTGATACTGATGAATGTGCCCGGCAGATGGCATTAGGCTCGCCACCTATTGCCTGTGACCTAAGTTAGGTCCTGGAGAAAAGAGGGTTTTTTATTTTTTAATCAAATTCAAATTGCTTGTCACATTAGTTGTGTTTCCTTCGGGGGATTATTGATTTATGTATATACAGTGTGGAAAGCAGTGGCGGAGCGTCCATATAACCCGATTCCCAACAGCCGTACCAAACGAGCGAGCATAAAAAAATCATTACCATAATTCAAGTACAATACCATTTTATAAGCAAATAAAAAAAATCCATCAATATAATCTTATCATAACAGTATTAAACGCGCGCGAAACAATATGCAACACAGGTACATACAATTCGCTCCCGCTCTCTAGATTCCTTCAACTAACTCGCTAAACATCGAGTTATGGACGCCTGCTATACAGCGCCTGCACGCACACAGACAAGCGTAGTCTTGTCAGGCGCACGCAACGCGAAATGGTACCTAAAGTTTGGCTACAAGCCGGCATCAAGCCGGCATTTCGGCAGCCTACGCGCTTATGCATCGATACACTACGACACACGCACACATTAGTAATAAACTCCCACGAAAACAAGTTCCGTCAAAAGTAAATATTTTAGATCTTATTGCAATAGCCATAAAAGCGGAATTTCTTTTGTGAACTGCACTCAATATCGCGGTCGTGCGCCGCTCCTGCAAGCCGCTCCGGACCGGGTTGAATCGTCTTTCTGGCTGTATAAAACAAAGCACAAGCACGCAAAAGTGGCAACGTAGTTCTCCGCTTCGTCACTAGATGGCGTTGAACAGTTGTAGCCGTGTCCTAGCAGGCGGTGTTAAAAGTTAATGCTTAAACCATAAGAGGCTTCATATAGTTGTGGCTTGCCTAACTTGTTCTTTCACGCCACGCCACTGGTGGAAAGAAACCATGGACCCTAGAGGGAATGTACCTTAAATTTTTAAAATAACTCAATTTGCTGAAAATGTTATCTTTCAAAAAGAAAAACCTTTATTCTTAAAAAGAAACATAACTGCATTTACAGATTTCTCAAAAAACTTACCCGAACCGGGAATCGAACCAGGGCCCGTAGCCAAGTGGCAATCGTTTCATAACGATAACGTGGTGAAGTTCGTCGCGTTCGGCCATATTACTTTGGTATCTACAGCGTATTAGCTTGCGCTACCAACATAACTAGGAACTTACGAAGACGATTTTGGTCACGTGATTTCACGACTTACGTCAAATCCCATACATTTTGCTTTATCGAACATTGGTATCGTTGTCGATATGTTACTTTGTCTAGGCCCCAAGTTTAAAAAATTACCATCGCCATTTTATTTTACTAATGTCGTTGGTAACGATAATTTTGTCATAAAACTCGAATACTCTCGATCTTTACGGGAATCTTATTTTATTAGAATTGAGAGATGCATAAAATATGGAAGAAAAAAATCACCTACAAAGAGGCTATAATTTAACTAATAAACTCCATATCAAAAATGTGCAGATTACGATGTTCTTGTGGCCTTCGTACCTACTAAATGTTTTTATACCTCCGACATTTACTAAGTTTTTCACCATTCGCGCCAAAAATTTTTTTCGACGGTATTTGTCTATTCTGATACCTTTCACCATACCACTAAATAGTTAAATTGTAATTATTGTAGTTTGAAATGTATGCTTGTATTTAATTAAATTGCTTTTGATACGCCAATATTAAATTTTTAATAATTACTAATACGATATATTATTATTACGAAATGGTTGCAAAACAAAACAAAATTAATAAAAAGTACCAAGATGTTCGTTCGAATATCAAAATTGCCATAAAATGCTCCACCGTTAACAAATTAACGTTCCATTTTCAAACATTCGCGAGCAACAATAAAAAATTAAGCATTAGATTTGATTCGAGAGTAGAATTAATGTTAAATATCATTCATTTTTTTTTCTAAGACCTTTACCATTAGTAAAATAAAATAGCGAAGGATTTTTTTGGTTGGTTCAATTCCCGGCTCGGGTAAGCTTTTCAAGAAATCTACGAAAGCAGTTACGTTCCTTTTTAAAAATAAACAAATGTTTTCTTTCAGCAAATTGAGCTATTTGAAGATTTCAGATACTTTCCCTCGAGGGCCCATGGTTTCTTTTCACACTGTATGTGTAAAATGTATACCTGTTCGAGTTGTGCGCCCCGCAGCCGCACTTGCTCCAGCTGCCGCTCGACGCGGTCCCGCTCGCCCCTCGCGGACTCCTGCTCGCGCTCGACCGCGGCCAGCTCCGCCCACGCCTGCTCCACGGCCACCTCCGCCTCGGCGCGCTCGCTGCCCGTGCTCGGCGCGCCGGTGCCGCCTCTGTTGCGATCACTGCCTCCGTTAAAATTGGAACTTCTCTGGGGAAGGGAAGGCAGCCTAGGGGGCCAAAAATTGCCACTCACCTACTAATACCCGACTGAGTTTCTTGCCCGTTCTTCTCAGAACAGGGACTCCCGGTAGCTTACGAACGGATGGCGTAGATTTTTCGCGAGATATTGAAAACTTGTGTGCCCGTATAGGTAGGTTGGGGGGTTGATTGGTAGTGCGCGGCATGTTTCGGTTTATGTGATTGGCGAGTTGTGGAATTGTATTTGGTGCATAATTTACAATGTACCTGCAATGTCATAACTCGTTGACAATGGTGGGTTTCTCTACAGCCTACTTGCGGTGCCGTTCTGCTAGCGGAGCGTTGGGCTCTGATGCGTTTAGTATCATCTTGGTATTGAACGGGGCGTGGGAGGGTTTGGGAGACCTATCATTATAGACTGAGGCATGCTGCGCACTCCCCTATTTTTTTTCTTGGACACACGGGTTTTCGGTATCTAGCGTCTTGACGATTCATAAGTGCATTGTAATCATACCAGATATGAATAAATGAATTTTGACTTTGACTTGACTTTGACTCTACCAAGAAAGCAATAAAGCTAGGTATACTGCAAATTATGTTTTAAAAACGGACACATTACCGTCAGGCTCGATGTCAGTTAAATTAAATTTCCACTAGAAAATATCAAGAAAAACAGCCGGATACAGACCGGCTGTATCCTTAGTTCTATATGAATCACATATTAAAAATAAGAGTACCACATTTAGATAGTATGCCCGCTTTGGGCGTCTTTCCCCCTTCCTCCCAAGACTAACCTATAGCTTTGCTGCGTACTCAAACGGGAACCCGAAAAGCTTATCGGTTTGTAGAGCCGGTTGAATCTGGCTTCCCAGTGAGAAATGGCTGCATGCTGCCTTTCTGCATCTAGTGCCAATCCCAGCAAGTGACTATCTAGCTCCATCAGTCGTCGGCGCAGGCGCATCTGCTGCTTGAACGTCGACACTATTGCTTCACGGAGAGATCTAAGATGTGCCGCACTTTCTGCTGACTCTTCTTTTGTCAATTCCTCTTCCTGGGCGGGTTGGAGAATGCAATCTTCTTTCGGCCTATGAAACAATTAGAAATAGATATCTTTTTAATAATGTAGTTGTGAGTTATGTTGTATTAAAAAAAAAATTGCTTTCAAATTAATATTATGTTTATAGTATAAAAAACCAGTATCAGGTGAAATTCAATATGTTTACATTGGGGTCTGACATAATTGGAAGTGTGGATTTTATTCCGACAACCTAACCTACGTCATTGTAGATATACAAGGATGACGTGTACATTTTTGTATTTAAATTTTGGTGGACCTAATAGCACCAACCATTTGACATTCATGCAAATGACGCAAGCGTGCATTTTTACACCCACCTCGAACGATCATCTTTCATTTTTGATTTAAGTCGAGATATCTCCTCACGCAATTCACCAATAACAGTGCGATACTGGGATAAATGCATAGGCGTCTCGACCAGTTCACGTACGACCTGAAATAATTTCAATACGTTAAATTAAAAATCATATTTTCATAGGAAACTCTAAAGTTCTTAAGCCACAACCTCTTTTCTGAAACCAATTATTTAAATTAAGGGTAAACATAGCGACGAGTAATGAGCAGCAGCATTTCTTTTATACCACCTAGCAATAAATACACTACGATTTATGCGCCCGAGTAATGGCAATAGTACGTATTTACATCAGAACGTGGAATTTTATAGGCGAAAAATGGGTGATTAAGTTTTGTGCCTAGCAATTTAACTTAGATATTATTATAAAGACGAACATTAATTTAAATTCTTGAATAGCAAATTTACCCAAAAATTATAACTTAGCATCTAGTCTAAAATTATATAGGACCATCCTTAATATTCCTAATCATGTATAATTTTATTTTTCGGCTACAAGTTTCAAGCTGAAATCTTTACACCTTACTATAATTTATGTCCGTGATTATATCACTAGTCACCATAATTAACATAGCAGTTCTTGTTTCACTATTTTATGTAAAATATTTGATGACGTTAGTAGAATTTAATGATGATGCAATATTTAGTTCAACCTAATTGTACCGTGTGTCAACGTAAACAAACAATTATGACGTTATCTGAAGAATAAAAGGGATATTACCTGTTTATTTAAAAAATACTGGGAACCGATTGTTGATGATGGAAAAACATACATTAATATTTAGATTTTAATTTGAACATTATACATATATACCTAAATGTTAGACAAATTAGTACAAAAATCAATTGAGGTTAGAAAAAGTTCGGGAATTTGGTCAAGTGGTACAGTACAGGCATCTGCCCGGATCACAGAGGACGCGGGTTCGTTACATCTAGACTATACAATTTTTAAACATAGATTCTTACTCGGTTTGTGATGGATGACGCCCTCTGTGCGTAGTGTAAAGTGGAACGCGTAGTCTCTCGCTGAGCAGAGCCTGGGGCCACGTGGGCTATCATGGCGGTGCGACATCGACCACCTAGCACCTCACGAAGCAGCCGTGTTAGCTTCGAATCCCGATAGTTCACATATCTGTACGGGAATAACTCAATGTGAAACAGTTTAATAAAGATTCCATACGTTTTACTAAATTCGCTATTTGTGCGAATTTAGTGTGCTTTTGATTTATTTCTTACATAATCATCGGCACGTTGCTTGCCTAGACCGTATCCAAAAATGCTTAGCTGACATTTTGTGTTCTAAGAATACTGTAACTGCCGCACTCAGATACGTCAATCAACGTTAATGAGAGTACCTTAGATATAAATTAAAATTTTTGGCATTAAGTACTCATTAAAGTTAATTGACGTCTCTGAGTGAGGCAGTAAGACTTACTGTACGTGTTGCAGGCATGCTATTTTGTGTTGTATCTCTTTTGACAGAAGATTTACAAAAAGCATCTAAAAATCAAGAGATGATGGAGAAACTAAGTGGACTTTTATATTTGGATATGAAATAAAGTCTGTTTACAGTTCTGTTTATCATTTGAGGCCGCTTAACGGAAACCTACATAAATTTGATAAGAAGTAAGGTAGGTACCTATGTATGTATGTACCTAATTAACAAATTGGAATACATAATTTTCCCTCAACAGAGTACCGGAAGTCATTAAGAATGTCCTTGTGGTGTGCCGGCGCTATCATTTATTACAATAACGAGCAAAAATGCCTTCGAAAGGAATAAAATAGCCACTATAGAAATATAAAAAAATTAAAAGCCTCTAAATATATATTAATAGTTATTTGTTATACAAAAGTGCAAAGTTGCTTTTTTGGAGCTCAATTTTTGAATCACGAACGTAGCGAGTTTCAAAAATTAGAATGCTGATAGCGAGGGAATCAAAAGAGCACAAGGTGAAAAGTCTTAGCACTCCTCGAGTGCAGTGCAACACGTAACTTTTCATCCCCCTAAGTGAGGAAATAACTAAATGCAAAAAAAAACTTTTAGGCGGAGTTCACCAACACTAAAACAGGCGATTATTATTTAATAAGTTTTTTTTGACATTTAACAGTATGAAAGAAATGTCAAAAATAGACCGTTAACTTTTAATCGCTTGTTTTACGTGTTGGTGAACTCGGGCCTTACAATCACATTATCAACAGTTTCAGTCTATTCTGTTGTATCTTGACGCAGGACGTCACTTTCGTAAAACATCATTTTCGCACAATGTCACTTTCGCAAATCGACATTAAAGCACAATGTCACTTTCGCAAAACGACATTTTCCCAAGATGTCACTCCAGAATATTGTTTCATTCATCTTGTAGGAAATTGGTTATTATAATATATTTTTCATCCCACCATCTCGGAAAAGGCGTTTTTGCTCTTCGATATCTGAGTGCAAAAGCCGTTTTTATCCTCTAGAGGTTAAAGTAAATTTGAATTTAGAACATCGTGTGCAATGAGTTTGTGAATTCAAAACATCATTATACCTATTTATTTCTACCTCCATGGTGCCGAAATTGTCATGCAACCTATTTTAATTTGTTAAAAACTCAGACTCGGAACCTTCTTGGTGTACTTTTTTTGTAATTTGCTTTGCGCGCGCCATTTTCTTTTCACGTCACAAATTTGTTAAAACCTAGGAGTTCCGCGACGGTCAATCAGCTTGGCGTCAATCTTGCTTTAAACATTTTGAACGTCTACAACGCTTGCTGGATGCTTGAGTCAAGCATTTAAAAGCTTTTTAGGTCTGTTTGATTTGTTTACGCTAGCAACGGAACAAAAACATACAGAAAATCAACGTGCTTGACTCAAGCTGATTGACCGTCTCGGAACTCCATTAGGGACGGTAATTTTTATTAGGGACTTACAGGTGTGTCTGGATGAATGTTGCGGGTGTGGCTGGATGGATGGGTGGCTGTTGGAGGTGTGTCTGGGTGAATGGGTGTTTTGAGGGTGTGTCTAGGTGAATGGGTGTTTTGTTGGTGTGTCTGTGAACGTGTGTTTGGGTTAATGGGAGGGTGTTGTGGAAGTTTCTGGGTGAAAACAGAAACTGTTGTGATTGTATTTTTTTTTTGTATTTTGCAATTTCCTCGTTGGGGGGGATGAAAAGTTACGTGTTGCACTCGAGTGCAAAAATTTTTCACCTTGTGCTCTTTTGATTCCCTCGCTATCGCTCAGGATTCTAATTTTTGAATCACTCGCTACGCTCGTGATTCAATTTTAGAATCCTTCGCTAGCTCGGTCATCAAAATTGAGCACGCGGTTAAAAAACAACTTTGCACTCACGTACAACAAATAACTATTTTCGTTTTTTTTATATTTACTTACCCGATTCTGCAGTGTTTGTATTACCGATCTCTCCTAAGAAAAAAAATGGATTGATATCGTGCGCAAATGACGTTCTACGAAAGTAACAATACGCGAAAATGACCAAAATTTTCACGATGACATTTTGCGAAAGTGACTTTCTGCGTCAAGACTTTTTCTTGGTATCAACAAAGAGAATACAAACTGGGTATCAAATCTGAGTTTTCGCCGCTAGAATATTTTTCACTTGTTTTTAACAAAGAAAAACACGGCGCGCGCAAAGCAAATTTAAAAAAAGTACACCAAGAAGGTTCCGAGTCTGAGTTTCTAACAAATTAAAAAAGGTTGCACGATAAATTCGGCACCAAATAGGTTTAATGATAATTTGAATTAACAAACTTATTATAGTGCACACGATGTTCAAATTTTAAATTTACTTTATCCTCTAGGGGATAAAAACGGCTTTTGCGCTCCTACTATAAACTACTCTTTCCGAGATGGGTTTGCTAACTTGCACGCATTCTATAGTTTCACACTCCCCAATTTACTAGTACAATTTGGAATGGCAGCAATAAAAAGTTGGTAGGGACTAACTGCCGCACTCAGAGGCGTCAATTCAAGTTAATGAGTACATAGTGGCAAAAAATTTCATTCAAATCTAGACCACAGACCCGGCAAAAATAGCGAGTAGTTTTGAATTGTCATTTTTTGACATTAAGTACTCGTTAACGTTATTTGACCTCTCTGAGTGCCGCACTTAGTTAAGGAATACTACAGGAATACCAGTTACTATTTTTAGCCAACTTTTTGGTGATAATTTTTAATTTATTCTTAGTTTTCACGCTCGTCAATTAAATACATGCCACATTAGAAAAAGATTTAAATTTTATCGGTCATTCACTTCTAGAAAATCGTGCATGGCAATGTGTAAACTGAAGCGCTATATTGCACTATAGTTGCAAATTATACATTTTATTTTATCAGCTAACGTTACATGCAATGATTGTAATGTATTTTTCATGTCACATTATCAATGAAATAACTGGCATGGACATTGGGTGCGTGACATAAGCGAGTTTAATAAGGGCGATTTATACAAGACGATATCGCTTAGAGCCATTTCCGAATTCATAAATGAAATATTCCAGTGGGTATTTTGGATATATAGATAGAAATAAAACATTTATTTGATACCACAAACACGAGACAAACATTTTAACATGATTCATGCAAAGAAAGGCATTTTAATGTCCATGTGCTGTACCTACACGTATAGGAGACCAAAAATGTTAGGTCAACACTGATTGATCAATGCAAGATACATTTCTTAAAAGCATTAAATATAATAAGAAACATCACCTCGCTCCCCCAGACAACGCCATGATACAGTTCGCGAGCGCCAACAAGGAACGGTTGATATGGGCGCCTTCTAACCGGCGCGCGCGCAACCCCGCTCGCTCAGACCCCGCCAGGTCTATGAGAAACAGACGGCCGCGCTGCAAGGCGGTTTCCACTTGCCTACTCACTGTCACGCTAAAATGCAGAAAGGGTATAATATTGTTAGTAAATTTTCTGAATAAATAGTTTTTTTTATTCGGTCAGAGGACAACCTGCGTGTTTCTAAGGGGAATAAGTAAGGTCGTTGAAGCTTGCTGATCATCTTCCTGCCCGCAGTATGTTTCTCTTCCTCGCATATCGGTCAGACGTCTTTGACTATCAGCTCCCTTTTCATTTGAATTAATTATCACACCGTAAATGTGATAAGACTATTTAATGTATAGACAGTGATGGATGGATAGGACCATGTCGAGATACCAATGAACGGAGAGAGTGAATAGGTTAAGTTTTCCAGTCGGACGCCTGCCTCATTATTTACACAGCTTTTTTAATTAAGGAGGCAATAAATGAGTGCGTTGAGTAGAAAGTGATCGCCGCTTACACACAATTTCAGTTATTCTTACCTTAGTAAGGCATGTCCCCTGGAGGAATGTTGGTTGGCGTGTGTAGGCTCAGCAGTGCGCGCACGGTCTCCTCGCGCCAATAGCTCGGCAACATGCGCGGCGCTGTTCGCACGCAGCTCGCTTAGCCCCGCCACGACTGGCGCGCCGCTACCCTCGTCTCGCAACTCCAATGTACCAGCGCTGGGGTTCAACAAGTCTCGAATGTTCTCATTGTATATTTCGATGTACGACATCTTGACCTAAAAAGAAGCATTACATACATACATACATAAATCACGCCTATATCCCCGAAGAGGTACGCAGAGGTGAATGAACATCCGCTTTTCGCCAGATTATTTCAAGCCCCATCCCACGTAATAGGGGGCGGGCCTATTGCCATTCACTGGGAACTTTAATCACAGGAATTTGCTAAAGGTGCACCAGGAACGCAGCTGCCCATTCGTTGTTATGTTAGAACTCTTACCACCGAATACAGAAGCGCTACTCAAATTTTGAGCACTGCTTATAAAGTTAAATGGACAATATCTATCAGAATTTGTATGGAAAAATGACAATTTTGACAATACTTAAATGTTTATCGCCTTGTACGGCGGCACCCACGAGTGAGACAAGGGGGACAAGGGGGTGACAATTATATTCTTCAATGCCGTCACCTCACGGCACTCTGAGAGCGCTTACGCACAACGTCAGATCGGAATCCCTGAAAAATTATTGGTCTAGAAAACTCGGACAGAGATTGGATGTAGTGCGTAAGTCACCATGGAAGTAGCACTATTTCCATGGTAACTTACGCACTACATGCTACAACGGACCATATTTTCACGGATTCTGATCGGACGTAGACTACGTCACGTAGTGCGTAAGCGCTGTGAGTCTGAAGTTAATTTGTATTGAAGACCAACCTACCTTAGGTTGGTCTTCTATTTTTGGTTTGTTATCGGTCAAAGATCCGAAAAAGCTAAACGTTGCCGTACAGTCGTTGAGGAAGAAAAGTTGTTGAGTAACGAACATGAGCAGGAAGGTATAGGTGAACGGCATGCCATAGATAGATTGAGGACGCGAGGATCTATTGACATTGTTCACTCTTGGCTACTAGCTTATATTTGGCTCAAAACGGACAGAACAGCAAACAGTAAGAATAATCAACTAAAAAGTACTGGGACGAATTAAGGGTCTAGCACTGTCAATCATAATAACAATGTGAACACACCAAGTGATAAAATAATAAAATAAATGTCTTTATGATAAAATTATAAAAAAATGTATTAAATCATCATATTTATTTGTTATATTATATTTTTATCCCTATAGGGATAATATATCCCTATGTGGAAGGATGATGATGTTATCAGCTGCTGCTGTAGCAGCTGTTACCTTTTGAACAATACAATAACAATCTGCAGTAATTGGTATTAGTAGTATACGTCACACTACGATCATGCGAAATAAGTCATCAGTGCATTTTGAAGGCATTATTTCGTTTGCGTTCCCACTGAGTTCACAATTCCAATTTGTTTTTGTAAAAGCAAATTTTCTGCTTGTACTAACACAAAACACCATCGAGGTTCCCAATTACATAGAAATTCGATACATTTTAAAACGAGGCAAAATCCATCAATCATCGTGGTTACAGTCAGAATGTTACATGAATGGTTTTATACTTATTGATTTCACCCAGGTGCCAGTTACAGTTTCAAATAGACCAAACATTCATTTGGGTTGCTCTATGAATAAAAAATGTGGTAATTTTACCTACATCAACCGAGCACTTTTCATAGTAGGTACTTAAATAGAGGTTTATTAGGAGCCCTTCACAAAATGGACATCTGAAACAGTTAAGCTTTATCTTTTAGGGTGTAGAAGCATTTTCAGACTTAATGTTCTCAAAAGGTCAATTGAAAACAACACCTAAAAGACTTCTAGAACGTCTATTCACAAATTTAAACAAAGCGTGTGACGTTAGTTTGTGTGGGCCTAGGTCCCCGCCCGTCTGAGTCTACCCTACTGACACATACCAAAGGTTCAAAAACTTGTGAAATATCAGTTGGTGACTCAAGTTCATCGACCTTGACATATTCATAAAAGGCTGTTAAAAGGGGTTAAGAGTTGATGAAGACATTGACTCCACGGCAAATGCGCGCCACTGTAATATTGCTATTAGGAATAAAACGTATCAAAAGCAAGGATGCATTTATTTCTACAGTTCCATTACGACCGCTCATAAATAACATTCACTGACATACATGTTATTATTTAATTCTCATGAAAAATTCTTTAATATCTATTAGCTTTATATAAAGAATTTATAACAGTAAGCAATTATTATACATTAGTAGTATAAAAGCAAAAAGCTATAAAATTGTAAAAACTGCATAGCTGTTTGTAATTTGCGTATTTGTACATGGGTAGTTTTATCAAACGGCTGGTAATGCGGCGGAGTATGGCGCAGTCAGTTGTTATCAGATAGAGCACTTATACCGCGCACCAACTGCCACGTTGCCGCGCAGACATAGAACCACCCACCCCTTGATTGCTTATCATCTCTGTAACATTATAACTCTCCGTTCATATTATAATACTCGTACAAAAACGGCTCAACTCAATAACATGTTCTTAATTTACTACTTTTTGAGTTGTGTGTTTTGAAGCTATTATATCGAATCATAAGTCTACAAAAAACTTAGCTTAGAATATGTATGCTCATTTAACAAAAAAGCGTATTGGCTGAAAAAATATTATAAAAAATGGTGTATTCAGAATGTATAGCATTAATGCTTAGAAAGCATCGCGTTTTTTATGTCTTTTATGTAGAAGTGGAGATAATAAGTATTTAAAAAAATAATGTCATCAAAAAGACGCCAGCCAGGATTTTGGCTTAACGATTTATTTACTTATCGTACATACAGCCGACGTTGTAAATTCGAATTCATGGTTTTTTTATTTTATTTCTGTTTAAGCAGTTGCTAATTATAACATACTCGTTGATTGAATCACGAAAAAAAGACAAAAGATGCGATATACTCAATTTATACTAGCCTTATTACCAGTAAAAATTTGAGAAACAAAGATGCATTTCTTTCAACGTGAACTTAATATGAATATGCAACTTGACATAACCTTCACCTTTAGAATTTTTTATTTGCAATACCATATTTGCTAAGACACAACAGATAGTCTGTAAAATCGTAAATTGAATAACGGTTTCGCCTTCCCTTTTTAAATTCATATGTTTATTATTTCCTTATTTTCCTTTAATTTGATAAATGAAATTAATTTTTGAATTTTTTTTAACCAAATTGCGCATGTAAGAGCATCATTTTATGGGTGGGTGGTAGTGCAAGATAATTTGATAGTCATTAAGTTTTAAATAATAAACTACTTGGATACTCACACAGTTACATAGGAAGGTGACTGAACGGAGAGTTCAAAAACATAATTAGGAAATACATACTAAATCATTTAAGTCACTAAGGAAGGCATAGGGAAATACTCGGTGGATAATGAAATTGACAGTCCATTAAAAAGGCAAGGTCAAGAGTACCTACCCGAAATCGACGAGCATGTAATATCGGATAAAACGAACGAAATATGCCAGGATCGAATCATCTTAGCAAGTGGAAGGAAGTGATATTATGGGCGTACCCCTGTGGGGGACAGGTGTGACCAATTTAATAAAGTATCAAACATCTACACATTTGCTTTTTAATATTCCAAATGCAAATGAATTTGGGATTTTTGACAATTGTGATAACGTGACATGCTCTTGGTTTCATTTATAACAATAATTGTTAATGGTTATGTCCGTCAAATGAATATCATGCAGTTAGTCCTTGAATTGAACTTATTTGTTACTACTATGCCACTTTAATATTAAGGGTGTTCGGCATGGCGTGTTGCTGAAAGGTTAAACTCCGTGTCAATCTACTTGATACCCATGAATACTTTAATTTAACATAGTTACTCATTTCAACTAGACTCTTTTGACGTCATTTGTACCTATTATTGTTATACCTTTTATAAAAAATATATGAAAAATTATTTAATACCTATTACTATTCTGTTTACGTTTTATTAAGTATTTATGTCTTTATCTATTATGTCTTTATCCAATGAAGACATAAATACTAAACAAAACGTTAAAAAGTTAAGTGAAGTTAATAAGTTATAAAATGACTATATCATAAACGTACTCGTACACCCTTGCATTGGATCTATATCTAATGCGTACAGTTATGCGTAAGTTTTGCTTAATACGATATAATAGTATAGTTTTTACATATCGACCGATTTCAGTACCTATTCTAGCACGAGATAACTCTATCTTAGTTTGGTATCTAGTTACTAAGCAACTATTAAGTTATCTGTAAATATTACATCACATATTTCCAACTGTATTTCAGTAATTTATAATATTCAACTTCAATACTAATAGGTAGCAGATACTTAATCCTTTTAAAGTAAATCTCAACAATATCATTTCAATGTAAAGAGTATTTAAATAAATATAATGAGTATTTAACACAAAATTTTGTAACAAAGCTCCAATTCGTTTACCTTTTAATGAAGATCAAGTATCGGAATCTTAATTATAATCCTAATCTAACAGATAAGTATTGTTTTATCCGCAATTCCGCATGAATCCGTATAAAATGGAATTAACTCCCAAACATTATATTTGTAACATCCAAATGTTTTGAATTACATACATTACAGCAGATAAACAACGATGGTAGAAAAATTAATAAAAATTAAATTGATTTCAGAGAACTAAGCTATTAAAAAGATAACATTTTCGCTTTTATTTTGTTCTAAGTGATGAATCGTGTCGATAGAGTTGGAAATTTAATTTTCTCATTCGTTTAGTGTTTTGTCTGCGCTTTCCTTTTATTTTATTAAAAACCATTTTAAAATAAAAAACATCCCCGAAAAAGAAAACAAATCCGCGTTACTTTCAAACTACATGGATCCTCTCGCATGCAAGTCTGAATTTCTTAAAACGGTAGCTTCAATATTTTATTATCATTGAAAACTCCGTTTATTAGCGCGTAAAATCAGTGAGTAAATAGGAGTAAAAAAGGGACCTCATATTTGGAACTGTCAGTCAGTCCGTCAGCCGAGAGACTATTGGAACTGTACAAACTAAAGTCCAAAAATTAGTCTTCAAATTAAAATTACAAGCTTGTTTACCCCCAATCAGGTTTTCATCTACTTAAAATTTTCCATCATATTCTTATGCCCTTCATAAAGGTTTATACTGTATTGGATAAGCAAATGATTTAAACAAAGCTATGGGCCCGTACTGTACCGTAAAGGTGCTAATGCCTAAGAGCCATTACACGCGAGGGTGGTAATGACCTTGGGGGCCGACGACGGGGTGGTTCAGTAATGACTTTGGAGGTGAAACCACCACCTCTATCCACAAACGTATTTGACAGGTATTGTCCTCGATAACGATATTGACTCTGGGTGTCTTCACGGTACATGTTGGGGATTATCGGTCCTCGTCCATTTTGGAAATTAGACAAGTAATAGAGGGGTAGGCACCTTTGGCATAGTAGGCAAAACGGATATAGTAGATTGTTCAACAAGGGACTAAAACAAGCCATAATGACACGAGATGTTTTGCAGCTTGAGCAAATCTAGGGTGACTATATTTCGAGTGTCATTATGGTTGTTTAGTCCCGCGTTAAACACTCTAGTTTTCACTTTGAATGCGTGGAAAATAAACGACGATAAGGTAATATTTATTATAACGAAGTTTTTTACAATCATGTTAGTAGAATTGAAAGTAAATACATACATAAATCACGCCTATATCCCAGAAGGGGTAGGCAGAGGTGAACTAGCACCCACGTTTCGCCAATTATGTTAGGTCCCATGTAATGGGTGAGTCGAATTAAAAGTACTTAAATAATTTACGATAAATAATAATTAAAAGTACAATTATTATTAATTTTTTTATTCTGTTTTCCTTGGTAAATTAAGATGGGTCTCAGTAGTTTGTATTCGTTCACTTTCACTCGAAGTAAAGGTTGCAGAACATAGTACAGACGGTCTTCGATCTTCAGAAAGGTTGCCGTGGGCAATCGTTTAATCATACTGGATAAAGATATTTAGTATTTATATAATATGTATGTAAAAGTTATTGATTCCAAGCATCTTTGTCATCTAAATAGTCCTGAATTTTATAGTACCCTCTTTTCAGGAGTATATTTTTTATATAGAGCTTAAATTTATGTAAAGGCAGTTCAGTCACAGAATCTGGAATCCTATTATAAAGAATGATAAATTAATGAATGAAAATAATGTATTAACTGTCGCACTCAGGACGTCAATTGACGTTAATGAGTACTTAAAGTAAAAAAAATGACAATTGAAAACTAGTCGCTATTCTTGCCGGCTCTATGGTCGGATTAAAATGAAAACTTTTGACATTAAGTGACTTAGTTTTAAAACAGTTGCGTTAAATAACCTAAAATTCATTCAGGATACACGATGGGGATATAATGGTGCAAGAAAACCTAAATTCACTTCAGGTTTATTATCTGGGGTCGGCATGGTCGGTTCCGGTTTCCATTCACATCGGTTAGTCTCTTCGAGTTTCTTTTAATTTACATCATCCATCACACTGAAGAGCTAGTGATCTATATAAACAAACTATAGAAAAGTAATGAAGAGAACTATGTGGAGAAAACTATGGATAGGCTTATATTTGTAAGTCAATCAGATAAGTCGACATCCCAAATCTCATGCATAAATAAGAAACTTGGGATTATTTTAGCTTAATGATCTACGATTTACTACCGCACGTTCTTAGATATGGAACAGAATTAACTCGGCTAAGCCGTTTCGGGTCGGTCAAGGTCCATTGTTAAATTTACATACACCACCTATAAACGTTCCCTCGTCGGTGGTAAAATCACGCCAATGAAATATTGTTAAGTGTGCAGATAACATATTTAAATGTCAAGCTAAACTACAAGTGCACACGAACTAAAATCTTTAATTTCCTAGTAAAAAATTGGCGTTTAATTATAATCTATAATAAATAAAGTATAATAAAATCGCAAATAAACAAAAATAAATGTCGCCTATTTATCTCCGAAGGGATGGGTGGGTTTTAGGTGTAGATGAAATTAAATGACAAGAATAAATAATTATGCCAAATAACACAGCCTGTGTTGTTTGGCAATTGTGACAAAATAAAACTTTTCCGCAAGTTCATTTTTTTACGCACCTATTATTGCGTACAACTTAAATTGACCAAATAAATAATATGGTAGATAATCTTTATTTACACGCTGGTGTCAGTAAACGTGCTGTATGTACCAACAATTTACATGTATTAATGAACTGTTTAGTAGCGCTGTTATTATTTGTTACATGGGAATACGAGGTCGCGTAAACCACGCGGCGACAAAGTTTTCTGAATATAAAATTTTCCGACTTCTTTAACAATGCTGATGGAAATCTTATAACTGGCATGAAAAAATGGTTTCCTATATTTTTAATTAGTGCTACCGGGAACTTCTAAGTAGCTTTTCTTAGAAGTTAGAAGTCTAATTTGAAAAAAAATAATGAATTTAATAATTTCTACTCATAATAATAATAAGAAAGAGGTTTGGCCGTGTGGTGACGGCAGAGTAGAATACAATTGTCACCACCCCAAGTCTCTCCCGTGGGTGTCGTACAAGGCGACTAAGGATAAATCAGCGATGAGTAATGGGCAGCAGCGTTCCTCTTATACCACCTAGCAATAGTACTGCGACTGTTGTGCCCGATAAATGGCAATAGGCTCGCCACCTATTATTACATGGAACCTAACATAATTGGCGAAACGTGGGTGCTAGTTCACCTCTGCCTATTCCTTCGGGGATATAGGCGTGATTTATGTATGTATGTATATAAGAGGTTTGGCCAAACTCAAAGAGGTTTGGTATCCGGCAGGTTGCCGACTGTATATCCTTATTCGAATATTGCAAAAATCTGTTTCAAACTTTTTATCCGGAATTGGAGACGTATTTGGGTTTGGAATATTAATTATAACTGTTGCTTCTGTACCTACCTTACCATATGCAAAAAGAAAAAAAAGCGGCCATCAACATAATCGACCTTAGCTACAGTTTTTTTTTCGTTACAGTGCAGATTATACCTTAATTAAGCACTTTTTCTTTATATCCTTGAACAATCCCAGTGTAAATACAAGTGAACGTGACTCGACATGTTTCAATAGTACACTCTACGGTGCCAATTCATGCAGTGAACATATGCGGTAGTTGCTCTGAAACACGAGAAGGCCATTTCTATCCAGACGACCTCGTCGGAAGTAGATGTGAGCCGAACAATGGAACAGAGCCGTCAGCCGCCATTCAACTTAAATCCATGCTATTAACCTTTTGCGTCGAACTCTTTTGAAAAATGTGCAAAGAAAATTGTTTGAGAATGTTTTCATTTTTTTTTCAACAAATATATTGCTCAGACATTGTGCAGAAAATTGACAGAAACTTGTGGTGACTTTACTGCCGCACTCAGAGACGTCAAAAACGTTAATGAGTACTTAACTTCAAAAAATGACAATTCAAAACTAGTCTCTATTCTTACCGGGTCTATGTTCTTGATTTGAATGAAATTTTATGACATTAAATACTCATTAAAGTTAATTGACGTCTCTGAGTGCGGCAGTAAGTGAGCTTTTTATGACATCCCAAGGCATGTGTGAATGTCATTAACGACGGCAGTTTGGTCGAATGGTTAATCGCTGGATCCCGATAACGGAAAATGTTTGTGATGAACACAAACATTGGTACTATTTCTCATTTTTTGCCAAAGGGACTACTTAGGGAAGTTCATATGAGAATCGTGTTAAGTGTAGCACAAAATAAAAACTATTTAGTTCATTAGTTTCATTTCATTACCATGGTGTTAACAAATAATTCAGTTCACGTGTCGTACTCTGACGTGAACTATATTAAAATTACCTATTCATTTTTCGCCCCAGCGGTGCCACTTTAAATTTATGATAGTTCAGCTCGTTTTTCCGTATATACATAGAAGTAAAGTTATTTTTTAGACGTGACGCGGTCACTTTGCGAATATGTGGTCACGAAAACCGGAACTCTATCAACCATTTGTTATAAAATTTTAAGCATTCATTCCGAAAATGACTTAGCTAATAGACTAAGCAACATTGTATGTTACACAGGACGACTTTTTATTAAAATATTATTTGCAAATTGCTAAAGAATATATTCAAGTCAGTTACTAAATCAAATATATACGAATTTATCAATTACAATTAATAAAATTGTATATTCGAGAATTTCACTTAAACAATTTGATTGAAATATAATGGCGTATTATACGCCATTTTCCTACGAATTATTGGTCGCATTGGTGGATCGCATATCGAAGATAGATAACTTTTTTTAAATATGATGATTTTGAATGTTGGTAGATGGAAGGAGAAGATGAAGACCCAGAAGGTCGATGGATAGATTTTCTGATAGACTGTATGTCCAATAAATGATAGTAATGGTACTATCATAAATATTGTACTATGATACTACCGAAAAGGGTAGATTGACGGATGACGATTGACCTAATTGCAACGATGGTGACCCCAGAAAACATGTAAACAGGGCTGCCCTGTTGACTATGCCTATTTGATTTTATGGGGTTGCCTGTCTATGATGATTTTATGGCGAAGAAAAATGCTTAGAATTTTGCGTCTCATTGTATGATTCCTGACCTAGCTTAACATGTATATCTGTATTATTTAGATGTAACAAATAATACGTTGTCGTTCACGATCTGACACAGTAATTCTAGTTTGACCTATACAGAGCACAGGACATAAATTGCTTAACATGTTTACTTGAGCGCGTGCTTATATACTTAGTCTAAAAGGCAAATACGTCCGGCACGAGCTGACTCAATGACAATTTAATTTTAGAGTAATTACTTTGAAAGACATTTTTATCATGACTATGGAATTTATAAACGTGTATTTTTCTATATGTTTTGTCGAGTGGTCAGATGCTCGTGCTACCGGCCAAGAGAACCCGGCTTCGAATCCTGGGTGGAGTAAATGACAATGTCGCAAACACCGACTTCTCGTTGCGAGAATAAGAATTAACAAACGAGACATAAGATACATTTTTCATATCAGCAAACGGTAGAAAATTAACACCGGTAAAAAATCCGAGAATCCGAGATATTTATAAAAGATGATAAAATCCGAGAGCTTAAATTTTCCAATTACTTAGCCATCACTAATTGTAACCTAAATAAACAAAATAATCATTAGTTACATAACAATATAGATAATAATCACATTGTTTTCGATTTTCTAACTTCAATCGAAGAATATTGATACTTATATACGTACTAACTCGCATGATAGATAACATCTCAAAGTCAATGTTATTTTCCTTACGACATGACATTTCATTATGAATGAACTTTTACAACGTTGACATTGAAAATAATCGACTTTATTCTAAAACTTCAGCAATTCAAGTAAATTAGATATCTTCTAATCATTTTGAGAACTTAGAAATTTTGTGTTAGTATCCATCCATCCACTTAAGAAAACTGGAAACGCTTTTTACTCTACCAAGGACTACTTTTACTTTTACGTTTTCTTGTAAAATAAACTTTCCGCCTTTTCTTCAATAAAATTAAATAAACGCATTAAAAAGTTAGATTATAATTTCATAAAAGTTCGTATATACTTAATTACTAAAAAAGAAATCGTAACCTTCGGCATTATGATCTAGAGGGCTTTCGATAACTATACTCGTCAGTTACATCTGTGTACATTCTCAGTCATACGTCTATACAAAAATCGGCGTTGCCCTGAAACTTCTTGTCTTGACCACGCACCTTCCGCAATCCGGACGGTTGCTATTTGCGATATTTTGTTCATTAAAAACGGTATCGATATAAGTATAGTATAATTTTCGATGTAAATAAAAAAGAACGATAATTTTAAATGGCGAATATCGTTTGTTAAACTTATACAAGTCCTAGATCGAGATCGAGACCCAACATGATGGATATAAAGTTTTGCAGAAAAAAAAGCGACGCGATGGTCATATAATACTACATACGGTGTATTGTATTCATAACCCCTGTGGCGAGCAGGAATAATTATTGTGTTGGTTAGTAGGGGGAAGAAGAAGGTTAGTAGGGGTTATAATTTCTCGGTGGAATCCTATATTCCTCCAACCATAGGGAATGCCTGTGCCCCAAAAGTGAGGATATTGAAGGCCTGATGATAGAGATGATGACATCGTATACTTAAAGCACTTGCTGAAATTATTATTGCTCTTTGTAATCTGTTTATTAAAGAAACCAGTAGTACTGAAAAATATTGCATTTCTATTTCACTCAACGAAACTGAACTTAAATATTAGTTTTTCTATTTGAAGCTGACTAGTTCTTCGTGCCTGTAATATTCGGACCTTGCGTGTTACAGAACGAACGGAAAGTCAAACAGCTTTCGTCACTTAACAATTTCGTATCATATTATAAACCGTTTCACGTTTTCAATGTAATGTAAAGTAAGTCTATTTACCAAAAATATTGTTGCAAACTTAAGGTCTGCCAAAGAGCAATAGAGAGCAATAGGCGTTAGAGTACGGATCGCGTCAGAAATACCACGCTGCGCTCAAAAACATGTATGTATTACAGATGTAGGAGCTAAAACCGCGAAGCTCAAATGGGACTGGGCGGGACATATGTATACCTTTATGCATCCAGATCGCTGGGTCTAAAAAGTCACCACAGAAAGGTCACTTCAGGATGGTCAAAGGCGGCGAGGTCGACCTAGAGGTGGATAGACGATCTGGAGGCATACTGCAAGAAATGGGCGGAATTGGCTCGGATTCACTCGAGCTGGCTGCGGGGGAAGCTTTTGCACAGCAGTGGGATCTTCTATGCTAAAAAAAAATGTTCGTACAGAGAATAGCCCAGAGTAGTAACTAATGGGCTACTGGGTGGGAACCCTAAAATATTAGTCACTACGTTCTGTTACAAATAGATACCAACGATATATTTCGACGAAAACTTCTGCACCACTTTAGTGTAAAGAAAACAATTAGAAGTATTAATTAGTCTATATCTACTCCAGCCATTCTCATGAGATAATAAAATACATAAAAAAAAGGTGTGTATTAAGTATGTACTTATATTTTTAAAGTCGCCAATCGATTTCGTTTTCTAAAATGAATGATGTATTTTAAAATACATATTTATTCGTCGATAAAGATTATAACTATAGGTATTATCAAAATTGTTTACGTTCTTTACGTTCTCGTTATAATGGCTAGAATCCCATAACGGGATTGGAATATGGAATTATTGCCATATTGGATTGGCAGTATCTATCAAAAGGGACTTCCTATTTGGAACAGAGTGTAGCAAACACATTTAATGTCAGTTCACTAACAAATACCAAAATTAGGCACTGCAACTTTCCTCGAAGTTTCGTCGATGAATTTATTCTATAAATTAACCAATAATCTCAACAAAAAAGCTACACCAAGCTACACCTCTACATATATATTGTAATGACAACATAATGATGATGGATTTTAAACAACTACCTATCGTCAATTGTTTACTGCAATTAGGTTCAGACAGAGGTGTCAGAGAAGAGGAGCTTGCTAGCGCAGTGGGATAGCGCGCTTGGCCAGCGATTGCGTAAACCAAGCAAGTTCGCTAAGGCCGGTCATAGGATGAGTGATCAAAAATGTATTATTTCGAGTTCCTCCGTGTTTCGGAAGGCACGTTAAGCCAGTGGTCCCGGCTGCATCTGCAGTCGTTAATACCCGCCAATCCGCACCGGGCCAGCGTGGTGGGTTATGGCCCAATCTCCCTATATTCTTCCATCCATAGGGAAGGCCCGTGCCCCAGCAGTGGGGATATTAAAGGGCTGGTGATGATGATGATGATGAGAGGTGTCAGTTATTAATACACAAAAAAAAATCCAGTCACTGCCGAGGGCTGAGGCAGCTGAGGCATGGCGGAACTGATACAAAATTCGCGACGCAACGGTTAGACTTGCCAATTGTTGAAATTTTCAGTTATGCATTTCATTAAATAAAGTAGTTTTGCGAGTTAATATTTCGTTCTTATTATTTTATACCTCACAATACTACTAAAATCTAAATTTTGCTATAACAAAAAGTACCGATAAAACTAACTTCATACCCCGATTGCCATGCCGAGCTTTCGCGAACAGTTTCTATATTATTATAATATTTTTTTCATCCCACCATCTCGGAAAAAGCGTTTTTGCTCTTCGATATCTGAGTGCAAAAACCGTTTTTATCCTCTAGAGGTTAAAGTAAATTTGAATTTAGAACATCGTGTGCAATGAGTTTGTGAATTCAAAACATCATTAGACCTATTTATTTCTACCTCTATGGTGCCGAAATTGTCATGCAACCTATTTTAATTTGTTAAAAACTCAGACTCGGAACCTTCTTGGTGTACTTTTTTTGCAATTTGCTTTGCGCGCGCCATTTTCTTTTCACGTCTTAAATTTGATAAAACCTTGGAGTTCTGTGACGGTCAATCAGCTTGGCGTCAATCTTGCTTTAAACATTTTGATCGTCTACAACGCTTGCTGGATGCTTGAGTCAAGCATTTAAAAGCTTTTTAGGTCTGTTTGATTTGTTTACGCTGGCAACGGAACAAAAACATACAGAAAATCAACGTGCTTGACTCAAGCTGATTGACCGTCTCGGAACTCCATTAGGGACGGTAATTTTTATTAGGGACTTACAGGTGTGTCTGGATGAATGTTGCGGGTGTGGCTGGGTGGGTGGGTGGCAGTTGGAGTGTCTGGGTGAACGGGTGTTTTGAGGGTGTGTCTAGGTGAATGGGTGTTTTGTTGGTGTGTCTGGGTGAATGGGTTTTTGTGGATGTGTCTGAATGGATGAGTGAATATTGTGGGTGTTTCTGGGTGATTGGGTGTATTTTTGGGTGTGATTAGGTGTTTTGTGGGTGTTTCTAGGTGATTGAGTGTTTTTTGAGTGTGATTGGGTGTTTTGTAGGTGTTTCTGGGTAAATGGGTGTTTTGTGGGTGTTTCTGGGTTAATCGGTGTTTTGTGGGAGTTTCTGGGTGTATGGGTGTTTTGTGGGTGTTTCTGGGTGAATGGGTGTTTTGTGGGTGTTTCTGGGTGAATGGGTGTTTTGTGGGTGTTTCTGGGTGAATGAGTGTTTTTTGGGTGTGTCTGAGTGGATGGGTGTGAATGTTGTGGGTGTTTCTGGGTGGGTGTTAAGAGTGTGTTTGGGTTAATGGGAGGGTGTTGTGGAAGTTTCTGGGTGAAAACAGAAACTGTTGTGTTTGTATTTTTTTTTTTGTATTTTGCAATTTCCTCGTTGGGGGGGATGAAAAGTTACGTGTTGCACTCGAGTGCAAAGATTTTTCACCTTGTGCTCTTTTGATTCCCTCGCTATCGCTCAGGATTCTAATTTTTGAATCACTCGCTACGCTCGTGATTCAATTTTAGAATCCTTCGCTAGCTCGGTCATCAAAATTGAGCACGCGGTTAAAAAACAACTTTGCACTCACGTACAACAAATAACTATTGTCAGCCATAAATTACTAAAGAAGAAATTTTAAAGAAATATTACTAAGTGTAATCAATCTAGCTACACACTCGAGTTCCGCCTTAAAGTTTTGTTTGAGTTTGATATAATTATCACTGTTTTATTCCCTACTCACTTACCTCAAAAGCTTTAGGATTGTCGCTCTCCGCGATGCTACTGAATAGATGGTTCAGTGCTCGGGACATGAGACCAGTCATGGTGTGAGTCTTGCCAGCTCCCGTAGCACCATAAGCGAATACTGCCCCTGCAAAGCCCTTGAGGGTGTCTCCGACTAAAGAGGCGCAAACAGCCTCATACACTTCTTCCTGTGGTACAATAAAATAAATGGTAAAAGCGTATTCCCTTCGTAAACGTAATATTTTCACTAAGGGATATGGAATAGTTCAGCAGTAGGATAACTTAAAAAAAAAAATCTAAAACTAGACAAGTAGAAAGATTTTGGTGGTTAGAAAAATTAGGGCAAGTTAATTAGTGTCTTGATTGGCCGAGCGGTCAGGCACCTGCCCGGATAGCAGCGGACGCGGGTTCGATTCCCGCATCAAGAGCATAATTTTTCGAAATTCTTTTTCTAACCACCAAAATCTTTGTACTAATTTTTCTAACATTTATATTGTTGAAATTAAAAATCGAATACTAGACAAGTAGGTTCAGTTCTGTATTATAATAACAGTAAAAAATATATACTATATTATGTTTCATCTACAATTTTACTTATTATCGGTGACATAATGACACATTTAAATTTAGGTTCAATCGGTTAAACAAATATATCTCGCAATATGTTAACGCACCTATGTTATCTTCAGGGTCAAATTTATTTTATAGGCCGGTTTTGTCGTCATTCAGATGTTTCTTGGCTTTCGCCAATCATCTGACGAAATACAAAATTTCAATAAATAAATACCCTAATCAATACATAGGTTAGGTACGTAGCTGTTTAGGTCTAACTGCCTCAGCACTCTGCACTCAGAGACGCCAAATAACTTTAATGAGTACCTAATGTCAAAAAATTTCAATTAAATCTAGACCATAGACCCGGCAAGAATAAAGACTAGTTTTGAATTGTCATTTTTTGACATTAAGTACTCATTATCGTTATTTGACGTCCCTGAGTGCGGCAGTACATCGTTCTACTCTTTCCCCCTTACGTAGGTGCCATAACAGTTCTGCTAAGTAATTTTTGAGTTTCGTCTTTTCTACTTAAACCAACGACGCATATTAAGATATCAGTAGCTTTATTTATTTATTTTTGTGTTATTTTAATATATCTTTAAAGTAACGGATGACGGTACCGAAACAGCTAGATATGCACTTGTACATATTTTAATGACCTAACAAGTTAAAGAGTAACTCAAACTAAGAAAAACTTTAAAGCAATTCTTACGCAAAATACCTGCAATTTAATTGTTTAAAATAAAATAACAAGGGTAGGTACTAGTCTGTACTAGTCGGTACCCTTTTCCTATTATCTTCTGCTGACAAAAATGACTCATTCAAAGCTCAAAGATAACCAGCTGATTGAATTGTTGTGCAACAAAATAGCATCACTTAATATCAGCACGTTTTAAAAGTTAATATAGCCAATAAATTATTAATAGTAACTGCATTTACTGCCAAGAAACGGTTCACGGTCAGTATTTGTCGGAATCATTCACAAAGTATTATGTCATATCGTACAGTGTACTGATTTGCGATCTCGTACCAACTGTCTCATGTTATAATCTTAATACCACTCTGATAAAAATACTCGTCCATATTGCCGCAGCTCAATTTTATCTGATAATATAAGCATGCTTTGTGGGTAGCTTATTAATTAACGAATATTATCATAAAATCTCTGCTGATAATGGTTTGAACAAGACCAAAGATCTCATAATAATTATTTTTACTATTAAAGTGTTCTTCGCGCTCCCTTTTCCCAACCAACTTTAGGAGAAATAGTTTTTTGTCTAGAACCTGCCATTATTTTAATAATAATGTTCGTGACGAAGATATTCCCCAGGATCTCTTTAATAATTAAAGCATCTTTGCTGGTTTGTATTTACATGTTTGCTGGGGGGTGATCCCAGACGACTACTGACTACTACTACAATAAACTTAAATTTTATAATTAACATGTAATAAAGTCGTAAACTTTCCGTAGAAAATAATATGATACAAATATACTACTTATATGAAAATAATAAGGGACTTTTATGAATATATTACGCATCATGAATTTTTTTAATTTAAATTACACGAAACCGAGCCAACGTTGATAGATGTAATTACCAACTTCCGCATGCAAGCTAATAACATTGCATTCACTTAGTAAGGGCAACGTTACTGAATAACTGTGTGAAATATTGACGTACTTGTGTGCTATCCTCGCCAAAAACGCGGTCGTACACGCAGTGCTTGTCGTTCTGCCTGCGCTGGCGCAGAACGTCGCGACGGCTGTCTGACTCTTCCTCCAGTACCAACATCTGAAAATAAGAGTCGAAAGTACATAACAAAATAGAAAAATGAACTGTTATTATACATAGTGATTTGAAGGTGAAACTACAAAGTTGTGTGTACTCATACATATAGGTATACATATAATACCTGTGTATAATTAACGGTAAGGCTGTAAATAGTTAATTTATCATGACCATCATAGTACACAGTAGAAATGACAATATAATTGAGTATACATATATTTTTTCATAGATGCAGCTACTTAATATGTGTTTTTTCTCGGTCTCATCAAGAATTATATAACAAGTTCACCAACAAATAGGTACAGAATATGCATTCATGATAATAGTAACGAATGATTGGCAGTTTTTTGTTTGGAAACTACAAATTTAAAGTAAATTCCTTCGATATAAAGCTGAAACCGTTCAAGGCTAGAGATAATTTTGTTATTTTGTTTTAATAATGAACTTATGCAACCCCATTCGGTAATTAAACTATCCAAGGTGAGCTGACGTAATTAGATACGAAAATGGTGCAAAACAGTAAAAGAAGCAAACATTTTATAGGTATGTATTAACATGAAGGTATGTATATTTAAGAGCCCCATTACAAATCTCATACGACGGCCGGTGCATCGCATTTCGTAGTAATTTTGTAGTTATGTTTATCGTGTTTATTGAGTTATGATAAAAAATTCTTGCTTTAAAATTATAAAATCTTTATTCCTCATAAGGTAACAATTATTCTAGTAAAAATATTATTGCAGAAAGGAAATATTCACAGTTAACTTATAGCTATTTTCGAAGTTTTTTTTTTGTTTAGAATATGATTTTTTTTCTATATTAAATCAATGATGTTTCAAAATTCCGAGGCCGCTACGAACTATTCGACTATATTGCAGATAAAATTTTATTTTATTAACCGACGAAAAAACGGAGGAGGTTGTCTATTCGAACCCGTATGATTTTTTTTCATTTGCGTAGAACAGTAGTTCTATCTAGGAGCTCAAAAAAGGGCTTTTTATAAAATTCTTTCTCTACAATTTTGGGTTAAATAAAAAGTTAACCAAAATTTACTAAAACCATAGTGCAATAGATCGTTCATGAAGATGATGATGTTCCTACGAAACAATTAAAAACATTTTAATAAAATGTCTATAATTTTATTATAACATTTTATAAATGTTGTAAAATTGTTACAAACACTTCTCAAAATACCGCCAAGATTGTTAAGGACGCGGGTTCGATTCCAGCACCAGTAAATAATTTTTCGAAAATTTTCTGACCTCTCTTTCTTTGTATACTGTAGCATATACATATACAGTTAACTGTAGCATATACATAATTATCTATGAACCGTTCGCAACGTTTATGTCTTGGTATGTACCTGATTCCTAAAGGGTTACCTTATCGCTGACCACGTGCACGATGCGGGGACCTTCGTCAGCTCGTAGTGGGCGCACGCGCACTGTCACCTGTTGACACAAATCAAGGTTATTAGGTATGGTAAAGACTAGAGGTATAGGTACCTAGTAATAAGTAATAATTATGACCCGCCCACACTTCCACGCTTGATGCTTATCAATACAATGATTTTATAGAAACAGTAGCGTAGTTGCATAGCGCGCTTGGCCTGCGATTGCGTAAACTAAGCCATGTTCCCTAAGGCGGGTCATTGGATAGGTGACCAAAAATGTATTATATCGAGTTCCTCCGTGCTTCGGAAGGCACGTTAAGCCGTTATTGGTCCCGGCTGCATCTCCCACCAAACCGCACTGGGCGAGCGTGGTGGGTAATGGCCCAATCTGCCTATATTCTTCCAACCATAGGGAAGGCCCGTGCTCCAGTAGTGGGGACATTATAGGGCTGGTGATGTGATGTGGTGATGTGATAGAAACTTTTTGTCCCACAGTAAAAGTTGCGATTGGTTTGTGTTTTTTATAGGTCATTTAGAAAATCGTCATGTCAAGCCAATATTTGCTCAGTAATAATCAATATTTTTATAAAAATAAAATAGTTATTTGTTGTACGTGAGTGCAAAGTTGTTTTTCAACCGCGTGCTCAATTTTGATGATCGAGATAGCGAAGGATTCTAAAATTAGAATCCTGAGCGATAGCGAGGGAATCAAAAGAGCACAAGGTGAAAAATCTTTGCACTCGAGTGCAACACGTAACTTTTCATCCCCCCCAACGAGGAAATTGCAAAATACAAAAAAAATACAATCACAACAGTTTCTGTTTTCACCCAGAAACTTCCACAACACCCTCCCATTAACCCAAACACACTCTCAACACCCACCCAGAAACACCCACAACATTCACACCCGCAATACACACCCATCCACTCAGACACACCCATTCACCCAGAAACACCCACAAAACACCCATTCACCCAGAAACACCCATTCACCCAGAAACACCCACAAAACACCCATTTACCCAGAAACACCCACAAAACACCCATTCACCCAGAAACACACACAAAACACCCATTTACCCAGAAACACCCACAAAACACCCATTCACCCAGAAACACCCACAAAACACCCATTCACCCAGAAACACCCACAAAATATCGAATCACCCAGACACACCCACAACATCCATTCAGACACCCACAACTTCCACCCAGTCACACCCACAATAGTCACCCATCCATTCAGACACACCCACAAAACACCCATTCACCTAGACACACCCACTAAAAACCCATTCACCCAGACACACCTCCAACACCCACCCATCCACCCAGCCACACCCGCAAAATTTATCCAGACACACCTGTAAGTAGCTAATAAAAATTACCGTCCCTAATGGTGTTCCGAGACGGTCAATCAGCTTGAGTCAAGCACGTTGATTTTCTGTATGTTTTTGTTCCGTTGCTAGCGTAAACAAATCAAACAAACCTAAAAAGCTTTTAAATGCTTGACTCAAGCATCAAGCAAGCATTGTAGACGATCAAAATGTTTAAAGCAAGATTGACGCCAAGCTGATTGACTGTCACGGAACTCCAAGGTTTTAACAAATTTATGACGTGAAAAGAAAATGGCGCGCGCAAAGCAAATTACAAAAAAAGTACACCAAGAAGGTTCCGAGTCGGAGTTTTTAACAAATTAAAATAGGTTGCATGATAATTTCGGCACCATGGAGGTAGAAATAAGTAGGTATAATGATGTTTTGAATTCACAAACTCATTGCACACGATGTTCTAAATTCAAATTTATTTTAACCTCTAGAGGATAAAAACGGCTTTTGCACTCAGATATCGAAGAGCAAAAACGCTTTTTCCGAGATGGTGGGATGAAATAGTAGATTTTCCATCAAGTGCACAAAACGAATCATTTTTGTCCGAGACTTTTAGCTGATAGTAATGTCGAGGATAAAAATGGTTTTGTGGACGAGTTAGAAACTCTGCTTTTCACTTCGATTGCGAGGAAATAAAACAGTAGTTTATCATAACATTTCATAAAATTCAAACTAAAATTAGTACAGTTTTGGATACCGAAGGAAAAGTTTTTCCCAGTGATATTAGGTTTGGGCTGCAGACCTATACAGCCAAGTATTAAATTAATTTTGAAATAATAATTTTCGTAAATTAATTTAATAACCTACCGTACCTACTTGAATTAAAATTTTAATATCTTTTATATCTTAAAAAAAACACATTAGGCAAATAAATTTAAGTAAATATTAAAATATAACAAATTCTATCTCTGAATTTCTCATTGTATTTGGCTGCATGGCTCATTTTTTTCGCCTTAATATAGACACATTTATGAGTAGATACGTTAATGCTCTATGCACAAATGAGCACTTTCAGAGCATGAGAAGTGAAAAGGTTTCTTGTTACCCTAGTATGTGCTTAGCCGTTTCTGTTTACTCTCCATGACTTTCCCCCAACGCACTAAATTACATTGGTCAGGGAGAATCATCCGGAGGGCATTGAGATTTAATTTTATTTAAATGATTGATTATATTTTATTTAATTTTAGCTATGCAGGCGACCAGGCATTGGTAGAGTGCAATACAGAATTTCCCAAGAGTGGTCATTTTGCATTTATTGCATGTACCTATACTGTATTTATCGTTGTTGTCTTGATGAAGAAATTATTTTTCTATATCTTTGTCTTCCAATCTCTGCTCTGCCGATCCTTTTGAATCAATGGAATTTGCCGTGTGCATGACGTTAGAGCAGGATAAAATTGTCACGCCCTCTATCTATCTTGCGGGTGACGTACAAGGTGACTACAGGGGGCCTACCGCCCAACTCGATTGCTAAAGCAAAGGCTATAGTTTATGACGTCATGCTGTCATTTCGCACCAAATGTACCTAAACTATTAGCTATACCTTTGAACGAATTATCACTGAATGATTTTGTATGAATTGGGCACAAAATCCGTACCGCCTAAAAATTCAGGATGGCTGCTATGGCCATAAGCAGTGCGTTGCTTTAAAGCTATCATCAGCAAACGAGTTAGGCGGTAGGCCCCAGGTGGTGAGGTAAAGACAGCGGAGTCATGGGGATTCACCTATTACCTAATCCCTAACAAGACTTGGGGATAAGGTAGTAACAGGCAAGATTTGTGTATGTGATTTAAAGTAGGTACCACAGCAGTTCCTCATAATACAAGCGATTGTGTTCATAATTAGGTACTCGCTCGTAGATTCTGTAGTGATCCGAAAGCGATATGTCCGTTCCTAGCTCCTAAGACCGAAAACATTACATATCATACAAAAAGGTCATAATTATGTCCTCCAATACCCGTGTCAATACTTCTTCTCCCTGCCCTGGTCTCTGGAGTCGGCGCAGTGTGTTTTCTCTTCTATTCATATTATCGGTCAGACTTCATCAAGCCATCCACTCCCTTTTGATTCATATCGTCCATCACACCGGAAAGGTGCTCGTTATGAATGAATATATAGAAAAGAGACTGAACGGACCATGTCGAGAGACCGATGAACGGAGAGTGATTCAAGGTTTTGGCTTAGGTTTTACAGCCGGCCGCCTGCCTGACACTAACCCTTTGCTAGGTATGCTGTTGTTGGTGGTTCGCCCTCCACCTTTGGGGTGCCCCAAGATGCTTATTGGTCTACACCGAGCAAGTCGACTTTTACGACACACATGGGATAAGTCGGGACTGGCCAATTCTACCTTATCTTTTCGCTGCCAAGCCAGCATGGAAGACGCATCCATATTTAGTTTGTCGGAGCATTAATCGTAGATTTGATAAATAACAGATCTAGTTGATTGAGGTCGTACGGTTCTTCTTTTACACGATTAGTCTTTATTATACGCAATAGCCTTGATTTTAGACTAATCGTCCTAAATATACAATTGTACATACGTTGTTATGGCGTTACCTAAATTCTACATACTTAGATGAAGTAGGTAGCTAGATGTTACATACATTTTGTTTACATACATTCTTACAAAAATCACTCTTACTGCCGCACTCAGAGACGTCAAATAACGTTAATGAGTACTTAACGTCAAAAAATGACAATTCAAAACTAGTCGCTATTCTTGCCGGGTCTATGGTCTAGATTTGAATGAAATTTTTTGACATTAAATACTCATTAAAGTTCATTGACGTCTCTGAGTGCGGCAGTTAGATATTTAACCCTGGAGGGATAGGCAAAGGTTAACGTTAACACTTTCGCCAGTAATTTAAGGTTTTATAATTAATATTAAATTACATATTAAATTACAGCCGTGTGGTGACGGCAGAGTAGAATACAATGTCAATGTGCAGCGTTCCTCTTATACCATCTAGCTATGTACCTACTGCGACTTTTGTGCCCGATAAATGGCAATAGGCTCGCCACCTATTTATTACATGGGACCTAACATAACTGGCGAAACGTGGGTGCTAGTTCACCTCTGCATACCCCGTCGGGGATATAGGCGTGATTTATGTATGTATTAAATTACATAACTTACTATAGTAGTTGTAGTAGTAGTAGATGGGCGTTTATCAAAACAGATGTACACGTGACGCACAGAACTGATTTATGTATTTTAAAATTTTTAATGTGATTTCTTATCTCTTTTGATAAAATACTGTCAAAACTAATTTAAAAAAAAAATACTTCAGTATTAAGAAAAACAACGTGATAATCCTAATTTTTACGAAAAATTTAATAGGAAAATGTTCCGGTTCGTCACAAACGAAACATGTAACATATATTATTTAGCCTTATTTTAGCCTGAATTCGAAAAGAAATGATTTTAATTATATTAATGAGTTTATGATACACCTGTAGAGCATAAAACAGTGACACTATTTAGTTAATGTAATCTTGCCTGTGACTTAACAGTTTCTACAATGTAGGTGGGACATGGATATTTCAATTTTTTTTTTTGCTGATACTTTTATGATATTTCAATAAGTGATAAATGGGTTTCACATAATAGTCAATTTTGTAACTTTAATGTATAATTATTATATATAAATGCAGTTCATTTGGATACGGTGCATACAAAAAATAAACACCCCAAATTCTTAAATGTACTTTTTATTTAAAAACGCTCAGATAGGTCTTCATGTACCTAGTAGGGGACGAGCCTATTGCGATCTACCAGCAAGCACGTAAATCGAAATATTTTACTAAATGGTACCTAGATATTACAGGAGGATAAGCTCGCTAGCGCAGAGGTATAACGCGCTTGGCCTGCGATTGCGTAAACTAAGCAATGTTCACTAAGGCCGGGAATTGGATGGGTGACCAAAATTTATTGTTTCGAGTTCCTCCATGCTTCGGAAGGCACGTTAAGCTGTTGATCCCGGCTGCATCTGCAGTCGTTAATACCCACTAACCTGCACTGTACTAGCGTCGTGGGTTATGGATGGCACCAAATCTTTCTATATTCTTCCATCCATAGGGAACGACCGTGCCCCAGCAGTGAGGACATTAAATGGCTTGTGATGATGATGATGATTATGATGAAATGTTTAAGATACCTACCATCAACTTTTCTTCAGTGACAGTGCGCGCGCCATGCTGTCTGTCTGGAGTAGTCAGGTTGCTCTGAGTCATCGCATCGCTGTTCAAATCCGCCTTTGAGTTAACTTGTACATTGTTTAAAGTAAAAACAAAACACTATCCTATGTATAAACTGGTCTACTGGGTAATAAGTCACCACTTAAAATAACTTTTGAATTTTATTTACAAAGGCGGGAAAGTACAAATTTACAGAGTATGTATGCGCAAAGCGGGGTAGTCTCCGACCTCACGACTTCACGTGGACTGAGCGATGGTCAAAATACAACCTTCGCTTTGGGCGGTCGCTGGGGCAACAGCTAATCACTACAAATAAATCTTTCACACTTCCTCGACACTCTGCTATTAAAGCTTATTAACCTCATCCTCTTTATTGTAACCTGATAAACTTTCAATGTGATTATAGATTCTTGTAAAAAATATGTCTTACTTTGTTAATGCATAGTTAAATTAATTAATAATAATAATATAATAATATAATTTATTAGTTTTCTCTCACACAATTAAAAATACACAAAAGTAATCTAGACATGTATAATATTGCTACTATGTGAGAGACTGGTATCTGTACTAGGAGACCTGTATGACAGATTACCAGCCTCCCAGATGCTCCCAGGCATTGGACTCGTGCAGTACCAGTATGTCAGAATTTTAATTGTATCTAAAGTATTTGTATGTACGTTATTTTTTAAAATACGATTGTCACCACCCACATCTCTGCCGTGGGTGTCGTACAAGGCGACTAAGTGTAAAAACAGAGATGAGTAATGGGCAGCTGGATCATTATCTCATACTGACTCATACCACCTAGCAATATACATACTGCGAATTATCTGCCCAATATATGGCATTAGGCTAGCCACCTATAACATGGGACCTAATCTAATTGGAGAAATGTGGGTGTTAGTTCACCACTGCATACCCCTTCAGGGTATAGGCGTGATTTATGTATGTATGTATTAGGTGAATAGTAATAATAAAACATTTTTTAGTATTTTATAAATATAATTACTTACCTACATAAACATTATTTAAACAGTTAACAAGCCAAATGACAACAATAAAATTTCAAAAAAGCAGTTAAGTATGATAATTTACCAAAAACTTTTATCTATTTATCTGTTTAACAACTTATTGTAAATTTACCATGACCATTCATAGACTGAAATAAGTAGTTTTTTAGCTAGAGAATATCATCACAATGCCATATTATGTTAATAAAAATGACATAAAGAACATTATTTAAATTGCTGATTTTCATACTGTTCCAGGTGCAAGTAATTTTACACCTCTATCAAATAATTTAAACAAGTATTTAGAAGAATTTTGTGTTAAATTGACCATATGATCATCTTGAAATTTATATCCCGAATATTTGACAACTAAACATCCAGACACATCAGCACTCCAACCTGATGGTAAATTCTCCACCTCCAATATTGTGTGTGCTTTATGTGATAACAAATTAGCCATTAAATAAGAAATATCATTATCAAAGGCAATATTACAATGAAATATGACAAATGAATCATTTATGCTTCTACTGAGATTTGTTACATTATTGCAAAACATATTAACATCATTTAAAGTATAGTTCAAATCAAACAAATGTGAAATTCCATCCAATATAATATTAACAGTCTTATGGGAGTCTAACATTTTAACTACATTTTCTTTTATATTTAAGAAATGTTGCTGTAAAGAGCATTGGTCATTAGATAAATCATCAATAATCTTTTCACCTAGATTATAAAATGCCATTAGACCAAAATCTAACTGTTTTTGTAGATTATAATTCATTTTAAGGCCGACTTGTTGGTAATGCATCAGGGAGTTGTGTGTAGACACTAATAAGAAGGCAGTTTTATTTCTGATATAAGTGTTAAGGACACAATTAATAATAAAAGTACTATCACAATTATTAATCTCCTTTACAACAATAACTTTACACTCTCCTTTCTTATCCAATTGCAGAATGGCTGAAACATCTGAAGACATGCTGAAAAAATAAAAACAATCATCAATTTATCACAGTCTTTAACTGTTTGTAGCGGCTCAAACCCCCGAATACAGAAACGCTATTCAAAGTTTAAGTCCCGCTTAACATTTAAGTATTGTCAAAATTGACGTTTTTCCATACAAATTCTGACAGGTAGTGTCCACTTAACTTTTTAAGCAGTCCCCTAAATTTGAGTAGCGTTTCTGTATTCGGGGGTAAGAGCAGTGTCACGGTTGAAACATTAGCACTGTAGATTACAGATAAATACTATCAAGCCATTATCGCTTCAGCCGTCATGCGAGTTAACAACCAGTAGTGATTTATCAGAGTCCTTGGTCAATATCAGTGACCCGTGGGAATCTTGTCTGACAACATACTTAATTTCCAAAAATTTAGAAAGACCACTTACTTGTGTTACTTAGAAATTAAAGTTTAGGTCAGAGTGTCGTCAGAGTGAAGTTTATATAGGTAAGTAGTTATTATTTTTCTGCCAGTAGTATTGTATTATTAAATAAAGTGGGTATTTTGTTCTTAAACAAACTTTAAGGTTTTTAACATTCAAAACATAAACACGTTTTGCTCAAGTTTTGCTGAACTTCCCCAAAAAGTCCGAAATAAATAATTGACATTGACAATTTAACATTGACAGTATTGACAGACAACTTAAAATGTCAATGTCAAGTCATTTTTTTTCCTTTTTTTAGGGGACCTAGGCCATACAGCCATGTCTTTAGTATAATTATTTTATTATTATGATTGAATGAAATGAGTTTTACATTAAAATAAGGGTGTCACACATTTTATAGCATCTAGGAGAATGGTAACATAGTTCATGATATGAGGTGGTGAAAACCACTATAAAATTCTGAACATCAAACACATCACAAGACTTATTTTCAATGATTCTTCCCTTGTGCACATCAAGGATGCTTGTGCATCAAATTATCACCACTTTCACTGCACTAAATCCACTCCTAATGTCACTGCCAAAGTTGACATTTGACAACAATGTTTCTAAACGAAAAGAATTGCTTCCTCCAGTCCATAACCTTGATCATGCGGGATTTACTAATAGTTTTATTTTTAATTAGTGAAACCTTATAAATAATGTGGCCTCCGGGAATCAGCTTCTAAATATAAAATTATTTAAAAGCTACAGAAACCAGGTGAGCCTGAAATTACTACATATTACAAAATTATAAACCTTTTGATCAGAAATCAACTTTTACGGATTTAACTCGCGGATGTTTAGGGGGTTAGCGTTGTTTTTATTTAAACCAACGTTTAGATCACTTTGCAACTGCTTCATGTGTACGTAGAGTATTGTAAATATAAGTTATAACAGAACATGGACTGTTGGTCATCAATTATGGTATAAATCTTTTTATTACAGTATTATGGGTGCTGTAAAAGAAATAAGAGTGTCACAATGGTATTTTGGAGGCCTAGCATCTGCAGGGGCAGCTTGCATAACACATCCCTTAGATTTACTGAAAGTCCAGATGCAAACTCAGAAAGGGAAAAATATTTCAATGTTCAAACTAACAGGAATCGTTATTAAAAATCAAGGTATGTGAATACATAGAATAGAACAATTTGAAGACAAGTTTTGCTTAAAATACTAATTTTACAAGTTCGCCCACTTATCTTTAATAATAAACATCCCACTAAAATGTTGTCTTCCAATTTTTATGGAAATAAAAGAATTTGTATGGAAAAACGTCAATTTTGACAATAATTCAATAAGACCTGACGAATGAGACCTGCTTAAGGTCTCAAACTTTAAATAACATTTCTGGATTCGGGGGTTATTTGTTTAGCTATGAAAGTTTTATAAAAATGTTTTGTTAATAATGTAGCTTTCATAAAAGTTACTTATACTTTGTGTTGGATGATGTTTTGTAATATGATGTATTATTGTTTACAATTTCATTTTACCAATGTCTTTGTATTGATTTTATTTCAAGTTGGTTTTGTTGGAAATAATGGTTTAACATTTTTACTTAATAATTCAATACACAGTTTTGCTAACTCTCTCTTACATCTGAACTTGCACATCTGCTATGTTGGATACAATTCTTAGGATAAACTATAAAAATCTAGTTTTAATATACTTTTTAATAACATTTGCCATTTTTAGGTATACTCGGCCTATATAATGGTATATCAGCATCACTACTCCGCCAACTTACATATTCAACTGCAAGATTTGGTATCTATGAAATGGCCAAACAACAACTTGCTCCAAACGATGTAAGTTTTAGTTTCTATCCCGCTATTTATATTAATTACTCTGACAAATAGAATGGTGCTTCTATTTTGCATATTATCTGCTTAAAGAATTCTATATTTTTGGATGGATAAATTAATTTTGATCTACGATTTGCAACAGGCATCATAACAGTCCTACAAAACCACATAAAGTAACAGCTTTATTTATTAATAATTGAGATGTTTAATTTCTCTCTTTCCAGGGCTCAGCAATTCCATTCTATATGTCTGCATTTTTAGCAGGCTTAGGTGGATTTGCAGGAGGCTTAATTGGTAATCCCGCTGACTTGGTGAATGTAAGAATGCAAAATGATGTTAAGTTGCCATCAGAGCAAAGAAGAAAGTGAGTAAGAAGACTATTTATAGAGGTTAATTAATGTAATTATCATGGTTTCATTTTAATTATTATCTTATTGTCCATAACCTACTTGGATGTAAATAGGAGTTATTAATATATCTATAATTAACTCTATTGTTAATGTTATGTCATAATTGCATATACAGGGTTATTTTTAAAACACCAAAAGCCTCCCTTGACTAGGTAACTAACATCATAAATAACAATGTTTGTTTTATCAATATATTGCGCAAAATTATTTTATTAAGTTTTTATTGTATTATTGTTATATGTATATGTTTTCATTCATAAACGAAAGGACGACGCTACGCTAGGCCCGCGCGCTGCTTAACGCCGATGCAAGTAGGTCTACGTAGAGTTATTGACTTTTAGAGCGGTAAATTAAATTAGTATTTATTTTTGTATGAAAGTAAAATGGTAGTGACGGCAGAGTAGAATACAATTGTCACCACCCCAAATCTTTCCCGTGGGTGTCGTACAAGGCGACTAAGGATAAATCTGAATATGATTAGGAATGGGCAGCAGCATTCCTCTTATACCACCTAGGCTAGCAATGTACTGCGACTTTTGTGCCCGATAAATGGCAATAGGCTCGCCACCTATTACATGGGACTTGACATATTTGACGAAACGTGGGTGCTAGTTCACCTCTGCCTACCCTTTCGGGGATATAGGCGTGATTTATGTATGTATGTATGTATGAAAGTAAAATCTTACGAATCATCATCGTAGAACAAACATGTTGCTTACAATGTTAACTATCTACTCCTCGGTTTTTGGTGTTTTAAAAATAACCCTGTATATTATTTTACATCATGGAATAAAACATACTAGCAACCTCTAAATGAGTGTTGTCAGTGGTGGGTGATTTTTAACAATTACCTAACAAGTTTTAAACTTGTTTAAAAACATCATTGGTAGCAAATTTTAAAGTTACATATTGTTATGATGGTAATTTTATGTGGTATATACAAATACATAATGAATTCTGCTACAAAGAAAAAGTTGTAAATAATAGTGTTATTTTTTTAGCATAAATTGGACTTATAAAGATTTTATAATCTCTTAAATTTACAGTTATAAAAACGCCATTCACGGGTTATGGCGAGTAGCAGCTGAAGAAGGAGTACTGCGTTTGTGGGCTGGTGCGTCTATGACTTGCAGTCGAGCTGTACTCATGACAATAGGCCAGCTGTCTTTCTATGACAAGATCAAGGAAACTCTTCTTGCCACACCATACTTTTCTGACAATGTTGTGACTCATGTCACCTCCAGCTTATTGGCTGTAAGTATGCATATACACCCAGTATCCTAACATGCGTAGAACGAGGAAGATGATGGATGATGTGTGAGGAATGACATTAAAGTGAATGATGTAAATGGGTTGATAAATAGGCAAAAGAGAAATTTTCATATTTCAAAAATATTGTTTTCACAAGTTGTTAATTCTAGATAAAATAGTAACATCCATGAAAACATTATATTTTTAATACATTTGCAAGCAAAAAAGTAAACTTTTCCATGTGTGTTTAGCATGCAGAAAGTTTTTCATTTGCACACTATCTAGTGCTTTTTTTGTTTTTCACCACATCTGAAGAACATTACTCACACTAAAATTATAAAAACCAGAGTTAAACTAAACACCTACATGGAAAGCAGTTATTAAATTAGTGATTAGTTACTACTTCAAATCCAATTTTGCACTTCAAAATGCTTAATATTACTCAACTGTCAAGTTGACCCGCGCCTAAGGCTTGAGTCAACAAATCGGGGCTTGTGTAGAAATGACGTATTTTCTCACTTGTATCGAAATATGTGTATGTTTATCTTCTTTTACCCTCACAAATTGTAATTTGAATTGCAGGGTGCAATTGCGACTACTATGACGCAGCCCGTCGATGTCCTCAAAACAAGAGCTATGAACGCGAAACCAGGTGAAGTTAAGAGTATGCTGAAACTAATCTCGAGCACAGCAAAGGAGAGTCCGCTAGCTTTCTTCAAAGGATACATTCCAGCGTTCACAAGGCTCGCTCCACATACAATACTCACATTTGTGTTCTTAGAACAACTAAAAGTTAATTTTGGTACAATACAACAAAAAAATTGAATTGAAAAATACCTTAGGTATGTATTTATGTCACAAAAAGTTATATCACGTTTAGTAGCATTTAGATTTGAATCATGTTTGTATACTACGAAGTAGTGCCTATTTATTTACTTGTTTATGCTATATTTTATGTCATTGATATAGGTAACAGGTGTTGTGTTTATCTGAATGCGCTTTTGTCATCGGGTGGATTTAGAAAGAGCAATAATTTGTCAAGAGTGACAACAATATGGATAAAATGGTATATTTATTAGTAGGCAAGGAGACAAATATATTATGTGACAAATGTTTTAAACAGATACACTTTCTTGACTTAACAAATAAAAATATGCAGGCCAATGTTGCTACGGTCCTAAGCTAAATAAGCTTATTTCAACTTAGTTAAGAGTTGACACATAGAGCGCATATAAACTGCTATATTTATAATACCCATGTCACAATTTATTCACATGACTTTATATTTTTTTAAAAAAATTACACTCTTTAAGGCGCCTATATTTTGAAGGGCTAAAATCGTATTAATTCTTAATTTATTTTTTCAAATTATTACTATATTTTTATATGACATGTGTCTAATCTTTCTTTAAACCACCCATTATCTAAATTTATCTTGGTTTAAGTAACGTTAGTTAACGTTATAAGTTGGTTTCGGCTTCGATAAATGTATTTTAAAAAGTATCGTATGCAATAATTAATTATGTTTTGTTACTTTAAATTCCAAATCTATATCTATATTTTAAAAGATAACACTGTCATAAAATGGCAATGATGGACGAACCTACTGCGTAGGAGAATTCTTTTTATATTTTTTGTTGTGATTATTATACTTTATACATTTCATATGATTGTAATATTTTTAACAACTGACAGACCTGAAACATTAGCTTAATTAGTCTTCCTCTTCAAAGTGAAAATAAACTAAATACTAGTTTGAAACTTACAATTCTGGCGATTATTACAAGGTAGTATTACCCAAATACGTTTCCGTGCCAAAATTTTAACTTTTTAGATTCGTAATTATTGTGATTTATCAAACAGTCTCAACAATAAATGTTAAGTGATTTTTTATTCCATTAACTAAAAATTTTGGGATATTATTTTTGATACACGTTATTATTTTAGTAATCTTGACATTCTGTAAGATTTACCATTTAATTTTGATAAAAAATGCATTTGTTAATAAATATTAAAGGTTTCCTAAAGCGAGATGATATGTATGCATGTACACAATTTTGTCAACACAAGTATGGTACTTTTTATAAATAATAAAGATGAAACATTTAATCAAGTAATGGGTTTAAGGGGACCTAGTTTTAATGGGAAAATATAAATTCGAACGAATAGAATACAACTGTATGAAACTTGCATATTACAGAGAAAACAAAATGGCGACCGTCGTGTCAAATCTAATATGTAGTAGTTGTCTAAATTTGACATTCGTTCGAGAGAAACGTATCGTTTGCCACTTGGCTAGGCACCCAGGTAATGGTGAATAATGGCCAGTTTCAATATTCTACTTACAGAGTAAAAGAAACTTTAATCATAGTTTAGATATTATAAGGAACTAAACAACCTCTTTAATTTTTAGCAAGTTAACAAAAAAAACCAGGTCACAAAACTTCAACCAAGTTCAAGCAGTAGAGAGAATATTGAAACCCACTGTAATTCAACTATGTAGTTAAAATTATAAGCACAGGGTTAAAAATAATTTGGGTGTATCACAGATAACCAATAGTGTTCTAATGTTAATCAACATTAAATTTTCTTTTACATTATTCGAACTATTTTCTGCTACATTCCATTAACTTTTCTGGTCAATTTGTATTTTCAGTTTACGTCTGGGATAATTATGGTCACAATTTATTTATTATTTGGTTTTATTATATAAGTATTCGTTAAAATATATTCCTTTCTAATTTAATTTTGGGGATAGCGTTGTTTATGGTGATAGCCACTGATGTATTATAAAAGTGATAGCAACAAAACATAACTTATTAGATATAATTGTATGATAAAATACGCTGTATGTCATACAACGTACCTACCCTATTAGTAAACTATTCATAATTTGTATTAGTCTTAAAACAAGATAGCATAAGTTATTCACTCCCATTTCATGTTCTAATATTAAAACTGAAACCAGTATCATAAGGTTTAAGGAACGTCTTTCTAGAAAGCAGCAGTTGCATATTGAAAATCCATACAACTTTTCAATACAGTTTAACTAAGAAAAATTTTGTAATGTGAATCTTCATAAAATTTTAATTTAAAAGCTAAATGCATTGTATGAAAATTGGCTAATTTTTTTAGCCAATTTTCAATATTAATTAAAATCGAATTGAAAATTGGATTTTTTTTAAATGGGAGTAAAAAATAGGAGTTTTACTTACCTTATTATAGAGGTAAAAAATGTAAAAATTGCCTCTGCATTAGAAATATAGTGATCTATTTGTGACACCGCCGGCGCAGCCGAGTGTCTACAATCGTCATACAATGACCATTATTTTAATGCAGTGGCATAAACTACTAGGTATGTCATACATGCAGCGTATTTTTTATTACTATATGTCATGGCTATTGACTGAAATTGGCATAGAAATTTGTGTGTGTGTGTGTCTGTATGAGACCGAAAATAGTATGATTATTTTCGGTCTCCTATATACATACACACACACAGAGAGAGAGAGAGAGAGAGAGACACAACGAACTAAATGATGCCAAATTTCATTTAATTTATATGCTCTAAGTTAAAAAGGTAGATGTCGTCCCTATTCTCCTCCACTAATTAATATGTTCCTTATTTTAAAAGTAAACAACCTGATTGTTTTTATTGGACTGATATTATTTGTTTCATAATTGAAAATTGTATAAATCTCGAATCATGCCACAATTTTACAAAAAAAAATCGGACTTTATATTACTAACTACTTTACAATTAAGTACAACTAACCCTCATTTACTCTTTAATACCTCTCAGAAATCAATAATACTGTTGGTCTATTATTTTAAGTACCTAATGCTAAAATTACAAAGGTACTTCAAAACATATACTATAGTTTCCTGAATCAAAAAACAATTCAAATTTGAAAATTAATTGATAATTAATACTTGTTATTTGCTATTGTTGCAAAGTGTTTATTTACTCTAGTATAGGATTAAAGAGGCCAGAACATTATTAAAACACGACGCGACCCGATGTAAAGCGACGCTTGTTGAGTCGAATCAAATGTATTGTTTTTTATGACCAGAATCACACTATGAATGAACATCCGACGCGATGCCAGATGTTCGGTATCTACACGTCGAGTCGCGTCGCGTTTCAATAATGTGTTTCCACCATCATAGACGTGTTATGTATCGCTATTCTATTCTTGATTATAAAATTATAAATGTCACAAAATCATCAATCTGTACTCTTGTCTCAAAAAGAAATGTCGGAAATATGTATTACTTTTTTTTACTAACGTAAATTGTTTAATTAAATTCAGTTTATTTATTGCATTCCACAATAGTTGAATGTAAGTACATGTTATGTTATCATTCTACAGAACGTTATGAGGGCCTAACCTTCTGTGTAATGTTATAAATAGGAGGCGAAGATATTTTTTCTTCATAATTGAGTACTTAATTGTATCATTTTTAATGTTAAGACTTCTAATCGAAGAAATCAGTATATTTAAATGTCAACAAGTTATTACAAAATGTCAATGTGTTTATTATTCCGTAAAACGTAGGTAAAGTACAAAATCGAATCAAACTATTTATTGTTGTTACATATTTATTGGTGAATGAATATACCTACATACATGTTATGATGACGATTGTTTTTATTGTTAGCAACAAAAACTAAACCCTATCTGTGCTAGGGGGATTGTTACCGTTAAGAGTTAATTAAATAATATAAAATTGTTAATGTAGGTAAATAGGAAATTAAAAACAATCTATGCTCTGTTGTGGTTCACAAATAATAAAGTTGTTGTTATAGTAAATCAATAGTGGTTTTAATTTTAGGTATGTGTGAAGTAAAACTCATGGATATCTTTTTCCAATAATTTATTCCAACTACAATTTACATAAGTAAAACAATATTAGGTACCTTTAAGGATTTGTCATAATCACCAAATCTTATATAACTTAATAAAATACAATTACTAAAAGCCTCCTAAATTACTAAAATTTGTTAAGTCAGAAACAATTCAGACAGCAAATCAGTCAAACTTTTCTATATGAGACTCACAACAATTCAATAAACATAGACACCGAAAAGACGTACAAGAAATACAAATTAATTAAAACTAAGTACATGTGCATCAATGTGATTAGAAATTAACCTCCAAATTACATAAGAACCTTATTTGCCTTAGATATAGATTTGTAGTTTCAAGTAGGTACGTGATATTAATGCGAAGTTAAATTTCCCCATTAAATTTTGCACTTTATATCAAAATAATTAAGGTTGAATGTCATTTCAAGATTTTTTTTTTGTCTAAGCTTTTGGATAATCTCGCAGCTCTGTTAAACATAATCAAATTACCGGTTATGGGGTGAAAACGTCTCAACTGTTGAAGTCTAATGTCTGTTGTCAGCCATTGTAGAAAAATTATTTGCCAGATCACACTTTATAATGGTAACATGTAAGTAAATTTTAAATAGGTAATTATTATAGTATCACATTTATGGAGAACCCCTAACAAGAGTAGGATATTTTTGTGACGGGTAAATATTTGTGTGTGACGGCAGAGTAGAATACAATTGTCACCATCCCAAATCTCTCCCGTGGGTGTCGTACAAGGCGACTAAGGATAAATCAGTGATGAGGAATGGCCAGCAGCGTTCCTCTTATACCACCTAGCAATGTACTGCGACTTCTGTGCCCGATAAATGGCAATATGCTCGCCACCTATTACATGGGACCTTCTAACATAAGTGGCGAAACGGGGGTGCTAGTTCAACTCTGCCTACCCCTTCGGGGATATAGGCGTGATTTATGTACATACATACATACATATGATTTTTCTATGTATGTATAAATATTTTATTACATGTAATTTTAATGTTATATTATTACATTCGTAAAATATAATAATGGATAAGATATAATATAGGAAATATATAGTTATAATGTATATTCTTTAATTAACATGCCCACTTGCATGTTTGAAATTTTTTTATCTTTGACATTGGACTCAAGTCAAATAGACGAAATATTTAAATACCGTATACTGTGCCTTAATTTGCGTATAACTATTTGTACAAATAAATATCCATCTATATAATATTCATATATTATTCAAATATTTTTTTAATGTCATGGGATAAAAATTTATACACATAATCTGTATTTGTTTCCAGAATCCTCTTTGGTAGATTTCAGTGAAAACTTTTGCAGGTTACTTGTAATTTTCCATCTGTTTGATCTATGACTAGTAAATGCATTACGGAATATTATACCGTTAAGGTTCAAGTGGTCTCGTAATCTGTACTCTGTATTTGTTTACAGAATCCTCTTTGGTAGATTTCAGTGAAATCTTTTTTAGGTAACATTGCACTTTTCCATCTGTTTAATCTATGACTAGTAAATGCATTACGGAATATTATACCGTTAAGATTCAAGTGGTCTCGCTGGTTCGCGCTCGCAACATGAGGCACTGGCCTACGGGCTCCATGTACACGGACGCTGGCCCCTGCATCCAGGGCTCCCCGTCCACTTGCATCGCGCACGAACCTTCAAGTTCAATCTGTTCAACCAAAAAAAGGACCGTCACCGCAGGCATAAATCTTTTCATGAAATTTTGTCATTCTAGTTTTTATAGTTTCTTTAGATCTAAAAAATATTTCAATTATCAAATTCAAAGTGATGCTATGATATCTTTATTTACCTTAACTTTGGAGGCTTGTGTGAATCTGTATGGTTCGGCCAGGCCGCATTGAAGCCTAGCTATGTGGAAAGACGATGAGACGCCCACCACCTGAAAGAATAGAACAACCCTATTTAAACACAAGGAATTTATCGAGGACATACATAAATCACACCAAAGTTTGTGTGAAGATTTTGGTGGTAAGAAAAAGAATTTCGAAAAATTATGGTCTTGATGCGGGAATCGAACCCGCGTCCGCTGCTTTCCGGGCAGGTTCCTGACCGCTGGGCCAACCAAGACACTAAATAACTCCTCTACTCTGCTCTGCCGTCACCACACGTTACGGCTAATAATATCACATCAATAATATAAACAGTGGGTACAATTATTTCTCACCTCAAGTTTTCCATCGCTCACGCTTTGCTCGTCCACTTTATCATTTCCCAAACCTGTAAATAAACAAGAAGACAATTGGTTGTAGATTGAATAGTTAATAGTAGATTATTAACCAAGGGGATAAAGCAGTGTCTTCTGTCGCGGGCGACGATTTAAATCGCGAGCGTAACGAAGGACTCGAGGTTTACTCCCGAGCGTAGCGAGGTTGTTAAGGCGAGTATTCCGAGCAGTGTAGGCATCGCCGGTTAACCCCTCCCTGCGCGCGCGCTGGGACAGCCGCCGCGCACTCGGGGAAAGCCGAATAGCTGTCTTTGCGCAATAGTGCAGTCGACCCAGTATGAATTTTAATCTAATACCTCTAATACGGATAAAATTAAATGCGTCATAAATAATTTTATCCGAATTATAAAATCCTATATACGTAAAAAAATTAGTTTCATATTATTATCACACTAGCTATGCCCGCGACTTCGTTCGCGTGAAATTCGGAAAATAACAATAGGTCGTACGTACGTGGTTGAGGATTTAAATCATGTTGTCTCACACCCCGCTGGAGCTTAATAGGTTTAGACTGGATCACAGACCATTTCTTGACAGAATCGAAGGCTTTCTAATAGTCCACAAACTCAAAACATACCGCCCGCTTCGGATATTTTAAACGCGTGAGTAGTACTAACTTAATGATTATTTGGTTGAGGAGCTATTTTAAAAATACCTCTTTTAAGATATTAATTGAAATCAAATAATGTATGGAATTGTTCAAAATTAAATAGTTGTATTGAATAATATATTTATTGTGATAAGGAATAATATAATGTTTGCAAAAACACCTTCGCAGATAATGCATTATTTTAGAACAAATTTGATTACAAAAAAAATGCTATAGTGGATCAACCTTGAAAGATAGACATATGCTATCGCGGACTTTTTATTAGGACTTTTAATGGAGAAACAATTCCGACATACAGGATTTTTGCGTAACTTTAACCGTTTATGCAGTGTACACAACGAAAGCTCTTTAAATGAAACTTGTTTTCCCATTTTTGCAACAGAATATTAAATGTTGAGGAAAACAAGGAAGCATAAATATAATATAAATAAGGATAAATCAATTATGAGGAATGGGCAGCAGCGTTCCTCTTATACCACCTAACAATATCAATGTAATGCGACTTTTGTGCCCAATAAATGGCAATAGGCTCACCACCTATTCCATAGAACCTAACATAATTGGCGAAACGTGGGTGCTAGTTCACCTCTGCCTACCCTTCGGGGATATAGGCGTGATTTATGTATGTATGTAATATTGATTCTCAGCTCCTATTGGTGGTAACGTGATGTTATATAGCCTAAAGCCTTCCTCAATAAATTGAATATACAACACAAAAATAATTTCTCAAATTGAATCAGTGGTTCCTGAGATTAGCGCGTTTAACCAACCAACCAAATAAACTCTTCATATTTATAATATTAGTATAGATAGACAGAAATTAAACCAATTATATACCGGATAAATTTACTCACTCTCCTTTAATAAATAGTAATGTTATTATTTAGATAGTTATGTTATTGATAAATATTTTCATTCATCATCACCAGCCCATTAATGTCCTCACTGCTGGGGCACGGGCCTTCCCTATGGATGGAAGAATATAGGGAGATTGGGCCATAACCCAATACGCTGCGTATTAACGACTGCAGATGTAGCCGGGACCAACGGCTTAACCTGCCTTTAGAAGCACGGAGGAACTCGAAATAATAAATTTTTGGTCAACCATCCAATGACCGGCCTAAGCGAACATTGCTTAGTTTACGCAATCGCAGGGCAAGTGCTTTTTTGCAAATTATATGGAGGAGTCGGCGGCGGCGGCTATATGGGTTTAGATTCTTTTGCCTTCACGGTTTGCTCAAAGTTTTTGATTTTTTAAGAAACATAAATGTAACATAATGATCCGAATGAACCTGTTGCAAAATGTCATTATGTAACAGGTCAATGACCCTTATTTTCAATTTGATTAACTGTCTCATTTTAGGTTCATCATTGAAATAATAACTCGAATAATAATATGACATGAAAGTACATAAAATAATTTACTGCACTGATTCTGATACACTATGTCAATATTTACAAATAAGTTTCTTCGCATTTTTTAAGAAAATCCAAAACATTTTTTAATATAGTTTATTTACATTTAACTAAAGTATGTAGGTACCATTTTGTTCGATAACTTTTTGCCATCTTGTAGGTAGGGACATGATCCCATTGCTATAGAAATTTTGGGACTTCTGGTCAAAATACCGCGACAAGTGGTTTTGGCAGTCCTCTCGTGATGTTAACCTGACACTGCCTAAAGAATTCTGAAGAGACCGAAACAGGTGGAAATCTGAAGGTGCAAGGTCAGGACTATACGGCGGATGCATTAACACCTCCCAGCCAAACTCTCTTAATTTTTGCTGAGTGGCTAAAGATGTGTGAGGTCTAGCGTTATCATGATGAAAAACCACACCCCTTCTGTTGATTAATTCCGGCCGCTTTCTCAGTTCAGAAGAAGATTCCCCCCATTTTCAGATCACTTAAGATCAGCCGAATAACACACTCACTCGCAACTTCCGTTAGGCCCGTAGGTTCAGACACGACCGGCCCCACTCTGGGGACCGACTCGTACTTCCCAGCGCGTATGTACCGGCTATTTTTAGTCCGGTGAAGCGCTTGCGTCACCCCCCCTCTGGGTGTGATCGCTACAGATGACGCCTGTAGACCCTTCCCGGGTAAGGCAGAAAGGTGGTTTTAGTGGGTGAAAGTCCTACATATCCCCCCAGGACGGCCTCGGGGGAACTCATTAGGTTTTGTCCACCTCCCTCCCGTGAGGGTTGCCCTTTCCAACTACGGGCACAAAAAAAAAAAAAAAAAAAAAACAGTTCAGAATCGATGGTCCTGCCTGGTGGTAACAGCTCATAATGAATAATGCCCTTCCAATCCCACCACACACACAGCATCACCTTGTTGCGAGTTAACCCGGGTTTCGCCACAGTCTGTGAAGCCTGACCGGCCTTTGACCACGACCTTTTTCGCACGTTCTTGTCGTACGTGATCCACTTTTCATCACCAGTTATCAGCTTCTTCAAAAATGGTTCGGTTTCATTACGTCGTAATAAAGAATCACAAATGAGTACACGGTTCATTAGGTTTCTTTCCGTGAGCTCGTGAGGTACCCAAATGTCGAGCTTTTTTGTGTACCCAGTTTTTTTCAAATGCGCCAAAACTGTTTTGTGGTCAATTCCCAGTTCTTCAGCTACGTCGTAACTACTGACATGCCGATCTTGCTCCACTTTTTCAAAAATGGCATCCATTTTATCTGTAATAGGGCGACCAGAGCGACGTGCATCTTTGACATCAAAATTTCCGGATTGAAAACGCTTAAACCAAATTTGTGCTACTCTCACAGACACTGCACTAGGTCCATAATCATCGCAAATTTTTTTCGCGGCTTGCGTTGCATTTTTGCCTTTTTTGTAGTAAAATTTTAAAATGTATCGAATTTCTTCATTAGATTCACTCATCTTGGCGGTACGAAAAACAAATGAAAATCACACATTTTCCTAATTTGAATTTGAAATTATGTTCTTTAAAATTTAAACTTTCAATGATACCAAAACCAGCCAGATACAAATAGTATAGCCAAAGAGATTTTATTACAAGTTTATACATACTATAATGCGAAAAGACTTTTTCCCCAACCTAATATACACGTAAAATAGGGTCGGTAGCGGAGCGACACAATGCGACATGACCGCACTCTGAGACGCCTTGGCGAGTACTGACCAAAATGGCAAATGTATGAAGCGCAACCGCAGTCGCACGAAACTATAGGTTTTTCGTCATTTTATGAAATATTTTGTATGAAACGAACATAAACTACGTTTCGTATGTACTTCATAACCATCATGCAAATGTTTTTGTATAAATTTAAAAGCATTTCATAATTTTTTCTATTCAAAATCGTGGTTATAAAGTTTGAATTAGTGGTATGTTCAGATTTTTTTTCTATCGAGTGCAGTTATATGTTATTACTATAAAGTGTAGTTAATCGTGATTCTGTTTTTTGCATTTACTAACTCATATCTTCAAGTTTAATGTGTACGAATTTTAGACTTGTGAGTTCTAACACAATTAATAACTAGAGGTTCAAAATTGTACCGATTTGGGAAATAGTCGCCTTAAAAACTTAATTCACGTGCGAAGCGAGGGATTTAAGACGAGTCCTGAGTGTAGCGAGGGATTTAAGTTCACCCAAGACTAACTGCCGCACGACACATTAAGTACTCATTATCGTTATTTGACGTTTCTGAATGCGGCAGTAAGACAGCTTTATCACCGAGGAAAATACTCTACTTTTCGTACCATTTGCGAAAAAATTAACACTATAATAATATGAGATAAGCATTTATTAAAAATAATGACAATTAAAAGTAAACATTCGAAACATTGGTCCAATTATTGATAGAGAGAGTTACATTTTTGTTTGGTACATTTATTGTTGATGAGTTGATTTGAGTATTTCTCTGTTCTTGAGTCGTCGGTTTTCGTAGTTTTATTTAATAATCATTACTGCACAATAAATGCGTATTCCTTTTTCAAAAAGATGTTTAATGCTTTATATACAAACTCAATGGTGTAAAAACAGATGTAGTTCAGTATACATTTCGGTAAGTATTCCAAATTTAAATCACATTCTCCCCCAAGAGGATGAATGAAATTCAGTCCAATTTTCTTTCCCTGTTTTTAACAGATTTAAAATAACTATGTTCGCTTTTTGTGGCATAGAATGTCACTTTTTTGAGCAAGTGGTACGAAAAAGTAATTTTTCGCCTTTTTTTTAATCTGCAAAATGAACTCAAATGTGGAATAGTTTTGTATAAAATCAACAAACTACAATATTTTATTTGAAACATACTAAGAGATGATGATGATACTAACAGATGTTTAGTCAAAGTCAAAGTCAAAAGTCAAAATTCATTTATTCATATCTGGTATGATTACAATACACTTATGAATCGTCAAGACGCTAGATACCGAAAACCCGTGTGTCCAAGAAAAAAAAAATAGTGGAAAAAAAACAGTGGAGTGCGCAGCATGCCTCAGTCTGTAATGATAGGTCTCCCAAACCGCCCACGCCCCGGTCCGCAACGAAGCGCCGACCCTGCCGCGTTCAATACCAAGATGGTACTAAACGCATCAGGGCCCAACGCTCCGCTAGCAGAACGGCACGCAAGTAGGCTGTAGAGAAACCCACCATTGTCAACGAGTTATGACATTGCAGGTACATTGTAAATTATGCACCAAATACAATCCCACAACTCGCCAATCACATAAACCGAAACATGCCGCGCACTACCAATCAACCCCCCATCCCCCACCCTACCTATACGGACACACAAGTTTTCAATATCTAGCGAAAAATCTACGCCATCTCATATTAATATTAAAAATTAGTCAGTCTGAATGTTGTGCGCGTTGGGCCCGCAATTGCGTAAAACGTCCGTCAGTCATTGGATTGGTGACCAAATATTATCTCGAGTTTCTTCTTGCTTTCGTAGCGTAGGCGATTGCCTACGCTACAAAAGCTCGGAAGAAATGTCACTGGAGAAACAGTCGTTAATACCCACCAATCCGCACTAGGCCACCGTTGATCATTGGGATAATATAATGCAGGGTTTTCCAAACAGTGAGGCGCACCCCACTTGATGGCAGTAAGGGCTCCATATATGAAATGTTCAAATAAAAACTCGCGGCGAAGTCAGCCCCTAGTTCGTCCCCAGAATTTTGGCATAAAGTCAAGTGCATAGGGTAAAAGGTTGACAACCCCTGCAGGCCTAGCACGGGGACGTCGACAAGTCTCACCACTTGACAGTGTTTTGTCCCTGGATTTAGTGGGGGTTAGAGCGAGAGGAAAAGATTTTTTTTCACCCGAAGGAGATGTGTCCACGTCCCGTGCTACGGGGGCTGGTACAATGCTAGTGATGAGCATACTTACTCCAGAGGTCGACGCCAGCGCCCCAAGAGGGAATGTTCAGCAACACTAGCGCCTGCAGCGGCGGCAGGGCGAGCGGGTCTCGGGCTCCATCCGTGCGCACTTGCAGCCGTCGCTCCAGGCCTCCGCACCCGCCGTCGTCCAGGGCGCGCCCGGCACCGAGGAATGCGTACGCTATCTGCACACAGAAGCGGATCCTTAAGGCAAATTAGGCATGTGCCTTTATTTTATTTTTCACTTCTCATGCTCTAAAAGTGCTTATTTGTGCAGGATATAGGCTGCACAAAATCGAATTTTGTGCTCTAGAGCATTAACGTATCTACTCATAAATGTGTCTATATTAAGGCAAAGAAAATAAGCCATGCAGCCAAACACAATAAGAAATTCAGAGATAAAATTTGTTATTTTATTATTTACTTAAATTTATTTGCCTTATGTGTTTTTTAAGATATAAAAGATATTAAAATTTTAATTCAAGTAGGTACGGTAGGTTATTAAATTAATTTAAGAAAATTATTATTTCAAAATTAATTTAATACTTGGCTGTATAGGTCTTAAACTCAAGCCTATTATCAATGGGAAAAACAATTTCCTTCAGTATTCAAAACTGTACTAATTTTAGTTTGAATTTTAAGACATGTTTTGATAAACTACTGTTCTATTTCCTCGCAATTGAAGTGAAAAGCAGAGTTTCTAACTCGTCCACAAAACCATTTTTATCCTCGACATTACTAACAGCCCTCGCCTTCGGCTCGGGCTGCTAAAAGTCTCGGACAAAAATGATTCGTTTTGTGCACTTGATGGAAAATCTACTATGACATCAGGAGTGCCTCGTCCCCGCTACCGTCTCTCATACCGCAGGAGGGTCGCGCACGAAGTTGTCGGACTACAGCTAGATGGCTGACGTGTGTGGGACTTAAGTCGGGAATACACCACTAACCCGGTGTCCCTCCAGCCCTTTTGGCGGGGAGAGTCTGGGATCTGCCGCGAGGCAATTCACCAGCCTCTCCCCAGGGCCTCCCGGCTTACTTTTACATAAGTGATCTACTAGGGGATCGGACCGGAATAACTCCGGATAATTTATATGGCATAACAACGTATGCCGGGTCAGCTAGTTAATACTTAAATAAATATTTCTTACACTATCCATTAATTTAGCCGGAATGCCTTTGCCAGTCTGCTCCTATTTTCGATACCTAGATTAATTTGTTCAAGCAGATGGGGAGATCGCTCGGGAAATTACAAACCGGATCAACGCAGGCTGGATGAAATGGCGACACGTAGCCATAATTACGTCAAATGTTTGACAGGAAATCAGTTTGTATGGGAAAATGAATTGTTGCTTTTACAGTTTTCCCTCGCATTTTTTCCATATTTTCTCACCTTTCATGCCTTGCCTGGCCGAAGACAATCATTTCAAACCCAAAATCAGCTAAATCGGCCTAGCCGTTCTCGGGTTTTAGCGAGACAAACACACGGCAATTCATTTTTATATACAGGATTATTTTTAAAACACGAAAAACCTCGAGGGAGTAGATAGCTAATGGTAAGTAAGATTTTACTTTCATACAATAATAAATACTAATTTAATTTACCGCTCTAAAAGTCTATAACTCTACATGCATCGGCATTAAGCAGCGCGCGGGCCTAGCGTAGCGTCGTCCTTTCGTTTATGAATGAAAACATAGACATCACAATAAATGTCACGACAGTGCAATAAAAACTTAAAAAAATTATTTTGCGCAATGTATTGCATTATATGAAGGTGATGGATGTGAATGAGGAGATAACGAGTGACAGAAGAGAATGGAAAAAGAGGACATAATGCGCCGACCCCAAATAAGATGGGATAAGGGCAGGGCGATGATGATTGCGTTTTATTAAAACTCATAAAACAATCGTTGTTGTTTATATGATGTTAGCTATCTACACCTGCGAGGTTTTTGGTGTTTTATAAATAACCCTGTATATAGAAGACAGAAGATTAACTTACATAATTCAACGTTCTACTGGCATATCGGTAGAGGAACTGCGTGCGCGCACGGTGGAAGTCGAGCGCGACCTGCGCGTCGACGCCGATGCTCGCGTAGTTGTACGCGTACAGTACGCGCGGCGCCCTCGCCACGCCCAGCCGCCCGCGGCGAGGTCTTATTGTCACCTTCCATCTAGTAATACACAACGAGGACTTATTTATAATAATCTTTCCCATAATAATCACAGTTATCGTTTTGACAATAGGGATGATGACAGTAACAAAGAATCACTGAAATAATGATTTCTAACAATAATATAGGTTACAGAGATACGATAAAAATCACTTGTGATTCGACTAAGAGTGTGATTATTATTTGATTAAAGAAAATAAAACTGAAAAATCTGGCATTCCGCCATCTTTGGTCAAACGCCAATCAGAGGCGCGTGACGGCACTATACTGTTTGACATCTAATTTTCTTACCAAAATATCAGCTCTCTAGTTATTTGGCACCTGTTATTTAATAATTCTTAGCTTAAAATTAAGTCTGTGGTACCCAAAGCAAGAAACAGTAACACAAAACTCATGGAACAAGGATTCATTCAAGGTTGGCAGAATTTTTTGCTGAATTTCGGAATATTAAAACTTCCGTGTGTGTTTAATAATTTAGATACTGCAAAATTACAATTACGCTAAAATACGTATTATCTTCATTTTGCTATTTTTAATAACCTCTCATTGTTTTTATCGCGTATACACTCAATGTCACGAAATAATCAATCATAGAGGACAATAATACTACGGGAATCAATACTAATAGTTTTTGTTTATTTTAGATCATTATGGTGATGACGCTGTAAGCTATGTGCAGCTTATGTGAGATGGACAAATGTGTATAGTATAGTGAGGGGTAATATTTTCCCTGAACGGTGCAAGATCTCTATAGCATTCCTACTGTGGATCCGTCGACAGAGTGAAAAACCATAATGTACAGCTGTAACATGCTATTGGAAAAAATTCAAACTATCCACAGTTGGATGCAGTATAAAATACATAACAATAAAAGAAATGTCAATGCAATACTCTGCAGAAAAATTAGGAAATGTGGGCTAGGAAACTACTTACATCATAATGATCTTCACAGCAATAAATTACCGGATAAGGCGATTATGGTCTTGCGAAATTTAGCCGTATTTTTCTGACTTTTATTTCTGTTTTAGGACATTATTAAACAACTTGTTTGGAGATTTTATTGATGAGTTTGTACATCAAGGAACCGCACACCAACGGTAACCATCCAGATTCGTGACTCTCAAAGTAAATCTATTAGAATTTCAACAAAAATAACAAATTTGTGACCAAAATATTATAGAAACTCTCAGTTTGTACAGTGACGTCGCACAGGCAGCCATTGCTATTTTGGCGTTTTGGCGGAATATTTAATTTGCATTAATTAAAACATGTTTTTTCTATCAAAAAATATTTTATTACAAAAATATTATTTATTTTGGGTAAAGTATACACGTAAAAACAACGTGGTGTAGTTTTTCAAAATTAGTCATCATGCCTATTCGATATTACATCAATGTAGGATGGCTTCTTCTATGCTGGCCTGGGAGCGAACAAAAAACGTAGAATAGGCCAGCCCCGACTCATCCCATGCAAGGGTGTCGAAAAAGTCGACTAAGGGAGATCGCCCGGTGTTAACCGATAAGCACCTTGGGGCACCCGAATGGTGGAGGGCAAACCACCAACAACAGCATACTCAAAGAGGGTTACACCCGTATTCATAAACATTACTATGAGGTGCGTTAATGCACAGGGTCCCATAAACCTATTCATAGACACAACGCATTGAGAAATGTCTTACTTCGCACAGTGTAGCTCCTTTACTTATACAAGTATTGTTTGTGAGTACGGGTGTTAGTGTCAGGCAGGCGGCCGGCTGTAAAACCTAAGCCAAAACTTTGAGCAGTATGGATTGGAATGTTGTAATTCCAATCACTCTCTCCTTTCATAGGTCTCTCGACATGGTTCGTTCCGTCTCTTTTCTATACATTCATTCATCACTAGCATCTTAACGGTGTGATGGATGATATGAATCAAAAGGGATTGAATGGCTTGATGACGTCTGACCGATATGAATGGAAGAGGAAACATACAGCGCCGACCCCAGATAGACTGGGAACAGGGAAGGGAGAAGAAGATCAATGTAGGATGGCAATTCCGGCATCCTACCGCATGAATGCAAGAGAGTGCTGGAGTGCGCGCTAGATACGGATGCGCGCGATGGGTGGCGCTGCAAACAAACAAAATAGCAGACGGAATTTTAGTTTCAATTTTGACCACGCGCAGACTTATCTGGCGCGCAAAAGACGGAAAGGACTATGTCGAGAGACCGATGTACGGGGGTAATTGGATTGACAACATTCCATTCCAATCATACCGCTCAAGGTTTTACAGTCGGCCGCCTGCCTGATACCAACCCTCTTTATGCTGTCCACCATTCGGTTGCCCCAAGGTGCTTATAGGTCTACGCCGGGCAAACTCCCTTAGTCGACTTTTACGAAACCCACGAGATGGGCCGGGCCTGGCATATTCTATGTACGTTATTTTTTCACTCCCATGGCAGCTTGGAAGACTTTAGAAATAACGGTCTATAATTAATGACAAAAAATACCAAAATAATAATCAGTTTCAAAGAAAAGTTGTTCACTAAATAAAACATTATTTATAATTTCTTGGATAGTATAAATTGGCCACACAAACCTGTCTAAAGGCTGTTCGGTTGCTTGTTTGATGGAGTTGATGATGGACTGTACGTCTATATGAGAATTGCACCCAGCACCCCATCCTAGGACCCGAGACAAGTCATTGCCGGTCCCCATTGGCAAAATAGCGACAGCAGCCTACACGAAAAAGGTAAATATAGGTAAATTACCGCACATCAAATGTCATAACGCATTTTTAAATATACCTATCTACTAAATACAGTACAGATGACATCGACAAATAACCATGACTCCCGAAACAAACCATGGCTTTCGATAATTTAAATCACTTTAAGGGCTAATGATGCCTTGTTTGTGCGAGACTAGTGATGCCTAGTTTGCGCTGACCCTTAATGGCCTTGTATTGTAAGGCATCCATGAAAGTTAAGAGGTAATGGATATTATTCATTATGCTGGTCTACCTTCACCCCGACAATGTATTGAACTCTTTACATTTGTCTATTTTATAAATGTAATTAATTGTGAATAACATCTAGATTTAATCACTTATTTCAAAACATGGTACAGAATTTGTTCAGGTCTATGATGTGGTGTGTTATTTATTTATTAGAATTTTTGAGCACTACGACACTTACCCGGATATTGGGTGCAGCCTGGAGGGTGTTCAATATCCACGCGACAGTACCGTCACCACCGACAGCCAAGATCCGACACCTAGGAGGTAACCATCGCACCACAGACTCCGGAGCCGTTGTGCTTATATCCACCACCTAGAAATAGTATTCCAGTCAGTTATTAATGGAAATATGTCCATATGTCCTTCATGTACATTTTATATGAAATGATATTTCTGCAGCCACGTCGCCATCCTGTTCACATCCCGTCCGAGGTATTATCTCCTTATGTATGCAGAGACCTTAAATAGTATTTTATTTATCATTAAATTTATGACCAACTTAGACGGCCGCCTTGGTCGAATGCTCAGATTGCTGGGTAATGGCCAAGAAGTCCCGGGTTCGAATCCTGGTAGGGGCAAACTTTGTGATGACCACAAATGTTTGTTTCCGAGTCATGGTTGTGTGTATATGTTTATGTAGTATATTTTCAACATTTATATACATAATTAAATTAAAAATATGTCCGTCATCTAGTATCCATAACACAAGTGCTTAGGCTACTTACTTTGAAATATTTTTTTTTTTAACTTATTAGTCCACTAAATTTGAGAACCTCCTTGTCTATGAGGACCAGAATATGGTGACTTTGATTTCCATAATACAGTGTGTAGAAAAAGTACATACTAAATTTAAGGTGGTGGTTCAGAGTTGAGGGTAGAATACAGAAAATGTATATACCTAATCAACATCAATTATAAAAATGGTAAAATGTTCATTAAACTAATACTTAAAATGGTACAATAGGGTTGTACAAACCTGTATAGGGTTAAGTATTCCTCGGAAAAGTGACAAAACTTCATCACTTCTGTTGCTGCCAGACTTACGATTTGCTGAAAATGTATATATGTGTCATAGATGGAAAAAATTACATATAAAGAAAAAGTTATCTATGACATACCAAATATAATAAGAGGCTCCCAGTTTTCATCAGATAATGGTTTGATGCTAGCTATGACACCCTTCTCTATTTGGACACAATATGGTGCTATAATAAGGTCTCTGTATTTTTGTAAATTGCATTCCTAAAAAGAATTCAAACATGGCATATCCCTGAGTTATCCTAATAATTACAAAATTTATTTCATATATTAACAAATTACCTCAGCCTCTTTTAAATCACTGTGATGGCTTAATTTAGTTCTTTGGCACCAAGGACAGAAAAATCTTTTCGGCCCATTGTCGTGACTGTCAGAACTTTCTGTTCTTACTGATCCCACTAGAAAAATATATTATAATTATAATAAGTCAGAAAGTAGGATACATAACGCAGTATAATTATTTCATATAATACATCAAAGATTAAATTTATTCAATGTTCTAATCATCCTAATATATAATTGGCCTCGTGGTGACAGCAGAGTAGAATACAATTGTCACCACCCCAAATCTCTCCCGTGGATGTCGTACAAGGTGACTAGGGTAAATCAGTGATGAGGAATGGGCAGCAGCGTTCCTCTTATACCACCTAGCAATGTACTGCGACTTTTGTGCCCGATAAATGGCAATATGCTTGCCACCTATTACATGGGACCTAACATAATTGGCGAATCGTGGGTGCTAGTTCACCTCTGCCTGCCCCTTCGGGTATATGGGCGTGATTTATGTATGTATGTGTATGTATCCTAATATAAAATCAAACAGTTAAATCTAATACTTGATAGTCCAAAACCATATAATAATAACAATAATAATTTCATATGATTGAGGTAAACAGTTAATAAATAATAATATTAACTGTTTACCTCAATCATTAATCCAGCAACCTTATTATCATCATCCTTGCAAATTCACATACCATTAACCCAATGGTGCAGAAATCGTTTGTTGTTTGGCCAGGTAATTATTTTACATTTCTGTTTCTTGTCCACAACTCGATGACAACGCTTACAGGCACTCACACCACAACATTCGCAAAATAACCCTATTAGTGGTAACATGAGCTTGCCACACACTGTACACTGTAAAAAAATTTAGAAACTAATTTACACTGTCACAATAATAATTTTAAAAACTATTATGGATATTATATGCTACCAACATTACATTTAATAATAGTTTACAGATACAGCATGAGGAGTGAATAAATTACTCAATACTTTACACGGTATAACTAATATCAACAAAATTCAGTTACAGATGAATTTATGAGTAATAAAATTATAGTTCCTTTACCTACATGACAAATATTTGAACAAATTTCAAAGTATAAGGAAATAAGCCTAAATATTAGATTTAATCATTTCATAGCCGTATAATTACTGATAGAATATATATTTAATTTTTATTTCAATCAATGAAAAAAGACTTACATAGATGTTATAAGGTATGGATTTGTTACACTGTATACTCCTCCAAGAATGACCGCGAAATTTATAATTAATTTGAAGGTAAATATTATCACTAAAATACGCATGTATTATACAATAAATTAAATACATAAGAAATATACCACCAATCAAAAAATAATAATTGGAAAACATATCGTTTAAATTTGGTAAACATTCCATGTCCATTTTGATTGATCTGCATTAAATTATGTTACATCTAAAATATTTAATTAATTCTTAAATCCTACACTAATGAATGAAGTATTTAAAGAAATTAGATAAACGTATGTTAAATGAATTATTACATTTTTAAATTTAATATTTTAGAGAAAACAAAGTTTTCAAAATTTGACAAATATCTTTTTCTATTTGGGAAAGACAACGGAGTGCTTTATTCATAGAATATCTTTTTTTAATCGGTTTAACGTTCCTGGTAACAAGTCTTTTAGGAACATTCTTCAAATAAGCATTTCATTAGTTCACTCGTTAATTTTATTATTTAATCAAAAATATGAAAAGTAAATGAAAATGTACGTTGAAGATAGTTCCTAAAAGACCTGTTATCAGGAACGTTAAACCGATTTAAAAAAAAAACCTGTACACTGCATGATTTTACAAAAAATTGTTTTGTTTGTTTGTGATTGCGGTTAATTATTACTCATTTTAAGTACGTACTAATTAAACTTTAGTTTTATAACACATTGAGAAAGTTACTATAATCCTACATATTTTAGTGATGTCTGTAAATTCCGTTTATGAATCTGCATACAAAAGAGACTTTAATCAAGTTAAAGTAAAAGTTGACCAAAATGATAAGTTAATTACCACTCCCGATGAAGTAAGTAGTAATTGTAAAGCATAATAAATTATTAGGACAAAATAATATTTAATGAATATTTTTATGTACTCTTTACATTCCTATTACATGAGTCATGTCCTAATTCAATATAGCAAGGGCGATAGATTATAAGAGGTAACGATTAATTAATATTCCTTTCAGAATGGACGTTTACTTCTTCATTGGGCATCTTTAGGAGGCAATGAGAACCTGGTAGAATTTTTGCTAGAAAAGGGAAGTAATATTAATGCTACTGATGATTCAAATTCTTCATCACTTATATTGGCGGCTTCAGCAGGAAGATGTGAAGTAGTAAGACTTTTGATTGGGAAAGGTGCAAATGTAAACCACAAAACCAACAGGGGTCAAACTTCATTGCATTATGCTTGTTCTAAGGGTCATATTGAGGTAAATAATAGTAATTAATTCTTTTTGTATAACTGTTTTCAAAATTGTTTGATTCTCTTAGACAGACAGTTGAAGATTTCCACCTTCGCCTGAAATACATGGAACAAAACATTCATATTAATTATTAGATTTAATTATTTAAAGGTAAACCATTAACTCCATTTGAAACTGGAAAATTTGAAACAAAGGTGTTCAAGGCCATTAAAAATGTGTTGGATTATTATAAAAATTGTGCTCAGTTTTATCCTCCTAGAGTAATAGTGTTCTGTGATTTTATCTAGTCCTTATTTTTCATTCAACGGATACAAATATAAATATTGTTTTTCAAAATATTGCAATAAGTTTTCAATGTATTTTGTCAATATTTTTTTGTTTCAGGTAGCAAAGCTTTTAATAGATGCTGGTGTTAATATCAATGAAACTGATGTACTAAATGCAACACCTCTACATAGGGCATCAGCACAGGGAAGAAACAATATTGTAGAATTACTTCTTTCATGCCCCGAGATCATTGTAGACATTTGTGATTCTACAGGTTCTACACCATTGTTAGTATTGACTCCTAATATTAGACTGTTCATTATATTCCAATTTAGAGACGGCTAGAATTTTAGTAAGTATACTTTCTAGCCTGTAAATTGAAAAACAAAGAAAGGAAATATTCTATGTAATCATGGAATTAAACAAATAAATGGCAAATATTATTTATATTTATTTTTAAACTTGATTGAAAATATTTGAATTATACTTTTAGGCATTTGGCATGTGAAGAGGACAGAGAAACGGTGGCAAGTATGCTGGTGAAGGCAGGTGCAAATGTTCAATGTAAAAACAAAGAGCAAATGACACCACTGAACCTATGCCCCTCTAAGCTAAAAAATTCTATTATGAAATTATTAGAATAAATATCTAAGATTAAGTTGTTTTTTCTTGAGCATGAAAATAAATTTGAATGAAGTCCTATTTGATTTCCCATTCCAATGAAATAGTTATAAACATTGAGTTATAAAGTAAACTAGAGACGCTATGCCAAACAAAAATATTCTCCCAACTCGAATCTACCTTCGGTGGCGGGGTGTGCGGGGCGAGCGGGCGGGCGGCGTGGAATCAGTTATATGCTGCAGCGCTAAACAAACAACATAAACGCTAACACAATTAGCAGTCGATTATCGTCTAACCAAAGTAATAAAACATAACCGCTGATCGCTGATAGAATACAGTTATCTCGCGACCAAAACATCGCAAGCGCCGCCGATTTCATCAAAGAGTATATAATACACTACGTTTAGATTTCATGGCGCTTACGCGTTTCTTTCAACGCAGTCTAACAAAAATATCTTTATAGATTATGCATTGCAGAGGAGACAAAGATTTAGTGCCTACGAACCCAATTTGAATGCATTATCTATTTATTATCAAATTTTATCTAAAATATTTTTTGTTTAACTAATTCATTATTATGTATTTAGAAATTAAATTATTAAAATTATAATTAGCCGTGTGGTGACGGAAGAGTAGAATACAATTGTCACCACCCCAAATCTCTCCCGTGGGTGTCGTACAAGGCGACTAAGAATAAATCAGTGATGAGGAATGGGTAACAGCGTTCCTCTTATACCACCTTGCATTGTACTGCGACTTTTGTGCCCGATAAATGGCAATAGGCTCGCCGCCTGTTGCCTATCGCCCCACATACATGGGACCTAGCATAATTAGCAAGACGTGGGTGCTAGTTCACCTCTGCCTACGGATATAGGCGTGATTTATGTATGTATGTATGTAGAAATAAAATGGTTAAGAAATAAAGGAAAAGTCAAAGAATTGTTTTAAGTTTAAAATAAAAAAAATTCCTACTTCGATTTTTATTTGAACATTATTATATAATTAAAAAAAATTATCATTCAAAGAGAAACAGGTCGAGATATTTTAGAAAAATTATTGTCCAAATGCGGGATGCCTATAGCACTCGGCTAACCAGCACGTTAGTTAACTTGACGAATCTTCTCTTAAGTTTTATATAATTTTAAAACAGGTATTTTTACAAATACCGTGCATTCGAGTACACTTGGGTTTGCTTTTTAATTAAATATTTACAAAATGTAACTACATACATAAATCATGCCTATGTCCCCGAAGGGGTAGGTAGAGGTGAACCCACGTTTCACCAATAATGTTAGGTCCCATGTAATAGGTGGCGAGGCTATTGCCATTTATCGGTTACAAAAGATGCAGTACATTGCTAGGTGGTATAAGAGGAACGACTATTCCTACACCCACGAGAGAGATTTGGGGTGGTGACAATTGTATTTTACTCTACTGTCACCAATCCGAATCCGTGAAAATATGGTCCGTGGTAGCCGTAGAACTATTTCTATGGTAACTTACGCACTAGATCCGATATCGGTCATGCGATTTCTTTTCTTCAAATCAAATATTCCATATTTTCTCGGATTCGTAGTGCGTAATCGCTCTTATAGTTAATTCAGCTTAACTGCTGTACCGGCACATGAGTAATGAAACGGAAATCACAAATAGAAAAGAGACAAAGCTATCGGTAACATAAAAATTAACGTTTAATAAACATTACTAAAACTAACACCCGCTCTCCCCCTCTACACACACACATACACACACCCATCCACCCAGAGAGACAGACACACACACACACACACACTCATCACTACAATTCCTGACTAGCCATAGTTGTAGTTTGTTTATAAAAATGTATAACCCTTTATTATGTATTTATCTAGTATCCATAACACAAGTAATAAGTGTGAGAGTGAAATTATAGTTAATTATAACCAAACAGTAAAAAAAAATACAAAATAATCAGGTTGTATCGAAGTTACAAAATTCACCAACAATTAATTGTCCAGTCTGCATAGTTCACTTTTCATAATCTATGATTTTCATACAAAATGTGGAATTATGCTATTAAATTAATATTTGATTTGTTTTAATTAATATTTTGTTACAATTAACACACCACTATCTTATTGTTTTGTTTTTGATTGATTGTTGCATGTTTTTAACACGCAAGAAGTCATTTTTAGATCAATCTGTAGCCACAATTGCGGCAAGCAGTCGCTTCGAGCGTTGGCGAATGACTAAATGAGTTGTTGGTCCGGAGCATCAACGCACGCACTAAAATTCTTGTTTGCGGTGTCGCTTCTATACGTAGTAATAGTAGTTCAATGGTTATAAAGATCTTTGTTGACGTTCAATTATAAGGCATCCAACACTTTTACTTCAAGTATTTGTTAAAGTGGTCATCGCCATCATGAACTGTGATAACCGATACCACTCGATTTGCGCCAAGCATGCGATATAATGTTTGAGATTGACACCCAAATTTTTATATAAAATTAGGCAAGAAAAGTAAAATGAGAACTATATTTTTTGTCACCAGAATTTATATTTGTCATCAAATTGTATCACCAAATAAATTACAGATTTGGCTGTATAGTCTAGATCCATTTGCCTTTCCTGATAAAGGGAGTATAATTAGTCTATAAAGTCGTGACATTAAAATAAGGCATTTGATGCATGCAGCCCCCGTTGCACCAGACGTGGACACATCTCCTTCGGGGTAAAGAAAATCGTTACCTCTCGCTCTGACTCCCATAAAATCCCGAGACAAAACAGTGTCAAGTTTTGAAGAGAGAATTGTCCATTGATATTAGCAGGTTCATTGAAGTAAAATAAGTATTATATAATAATTCTACAGAATAGATGGGTACTAATTTATCTTGCTAAGTTCTCGCTAAAGATCTAAAAATTGTAGTTGGTTCCAATTTTCGCCGCCTGACAAGAAAATTGGTGGCTCCATGGACGGAGTATCCGGTGGCACTATACCTTGAATCTATAATCTGAGTGCGTGCCAGATAATTATGCGCGGGAAGGGTACCGCTGCTGGCTCCTAACACTCCTATCAAACAAATTAACAGGCGGAGTTTTAGTTCCAATTTTGACCACACGCAGACTTATCTGGCACGCACTCTAGGTAAGCAGTCAGTCTGACAGCGAACGATCGACACTGACAGTTTTCTACCATTAAATGTTTGTCTCTCAAGTTTGTTTTGTTGTGGTGTTTTTGTAATTAATAAAAATGAAACCAACAATAAAACTTACTCGATTGATGAAAAGTTTTTTTTTTTCATAACTGTAATAGTAAGATCAAATAATTTATCACAACTCATATTGTTTTCAATAGGTTGATTACGAAAGTGATACATAATTATTACGTAGAAACAGGAGTCACAACTAGTAGTAGAGTAGAACTATAAAAATATCTCGATTGAAAAGGCACAATGTCGTTTATTTATTATGATTACTACGATGGATGCCAACTGTTTCAATTTGTATCCACCAAAATTGGCCTTCCTTTGGATCTAGTAAGTACTTCATGACTTGTAATTCACTCTCATCATGTCAACTGCACTGATTCTCATTCATTTATTGTAGAAAAAACTAAATAGATAAAATAAAATTACCTCTAGATTAAAATTAAACCTATAAAAAAAATTGACGATACTCATTACCATCCAATAAGTTTTATTTGCTTATGTTTTCAATTGACAATCAAATTGCACTATTTAGCATTTTTCACATAGGTATTAGCAAACCTTTTTTCTTTCTAAGTTTATAGTTAATAAAGTGCAGTAAATTTATAAAAATAATGGATTACTTTAACATTTTACATTTTACATATTTTGTAATATTTAAAAGTATGAATGTATTTAATAGTCTGTACCACTGAACTTATGTGTTGTTTAGTTGTCATAGATTATATAACTTATAGGAGAATGTTGGAAAGACATATACTAGAAATGTTTATTATTTTCTAATGTAAGCTAAAATATTCTTATATTAAGAAAATTGGGTTAGAAAAATTAGTATTGTATATTTTTATGGCATTTATATAAAATGTTCAAATAAACAAATATTGTGATGTGTATTCTTCCATATGAAAAGTTCTTTGGTGTATAAAATTTTAAGAAAGTTTTTAATATTATGTTGGAATCAATTCTGCTTGGCTGATTGTTAGTTTATTTGTATTATTTACCACATTTACCACCTTTTATGTGTCACTTTAAGTTTATTTCGTAACATCAATATTTTCCCTTCCATTAGGTTAATTTTTTGATAGCACAATTAGCTGCACTATGCCTGGCCAGATTATTTCGGAAACCTTTGCGGCTAGCTTCAGCAGAGTATCGTCATTCCGTTTGCCTTGTGATAGGGTTGATAATGGGATATTTCTGCTTTGGAAAGTAAGTCTTTTCATAATGACATATTGCTTCTTTTTTTATAAATTTCCTATACTTATATTTGTACCATTATTACATTTCACCTTTTTGTCATTAGCTAAGTAATTATTAATTAGTAAGACAAGAACTTGTAATCTATTACCAATATAATTATATTCTTTATTTCAGACAGTCAATTCATTTATCAGTTCTTCCTATGCTGAGTTATGCATTGATAAAAATTAGTCCACATCAAGTTATGGGCAAGTAAGTCTGGTTTGTTTCAAGTAAAATTGTTGGTTTACTGTCTCACACTCGTTCGACATGTTACTAGTTTTCATTACAGGATAAAAATGATCCTATGATTATTCTTATCCTATCTAAGGCCCTTTTCATTCTTCTGCGTGCACCGGTCGCGCGCGGCGTACACGACCGGCGCATTTTGTATGAAGCTACGCAACCGACCGCACTCGAAACAATGAAGGCTACTATGAAGCTTCATACAATTTAAGCCCGTGGCGTTCGCACGCGACAGACGACACGCCGAAGAATGAAAGGGGCCTAAGTCTAAAAGTCAATGGAAAATAGATTATTTTCGTAGTTGCATGAACATTCCAAATTCTATGCGACATGAAGTGTGTTCCGTTATAAAAATTATACTATCCAACCTTTTGTTTATAAAACATAACAAAATATACAAAGGATGAATAGTATGAACCAATTATTAATTTATTTGATCTTAATTGCATATTCATTTTAATTTACAGCATTGTATTGGCTGCATCTATGTTTTATTTGTCTTGCCTCCATTTGCATAGACAGATATATCATACAGCGGACTACACATTAGATATTACAGGTTTGCAGTTTGTTATATACTTTTTATTTCTGGCTTAGATACGCCTTTTACTCAAAAGAGTAATAAATATTGCTTTTTTTCATTCAATGCTATCAACTACTTTTCATGCCAGACAGGCTTTCTATGTCTGGGCATTCCCATCCCATTTCAGAAATTTTAAATCGGTTTCGTAAAACTACGGGTTTTTACCATGACGAGGTTGTATTCTTGGTTCAGACAGGTAGTCAAAATTAAGTCTCCTTTCAGTAAAATTGTCTAACTACAATATTTAAGATATCCCTACTTCCGCCCTGTAACGAATATTTACTTAACAGCAATATGTAGTTTCAATTTATACTTTAGTAGGTACCTACTGTAGTTTTGATATTATAAATAGGAATAGCTAAGTATATTTATTAGAATCAAGGTGAAGATTAATCACATTTCATTACAAATAAATGTTCTTTTTATGGTGCACAGTTATCAGAACCCCCTTTCGCATCTTGAGCTTGGTTGTCGTAAACCAATAAGTACTTTGATTTAACAAACCAAATAACAAAAAATGGCTACAGTGTTGGTTTGTATGTTGTTGAAGCGAGGAGGCGAGGGGTATACCAGCTAAATCCCTTTTTTCATTACTGAAAGACCTTTGCTTGTCTTGAAATTTCGTAAGTTCTACACTGGAGCGTGTGTCTAAGGCGGCTCTCACGGAATCTTGTTAAATATGGTTAGGCAAAGAGAGAAGTCAGGGTGGCAGAGTTGAGTGTTGACTAGTTGTCAAGGTATCCATTAAAGCTACACTTGGGTTGCAAGTCCCAGGCACTGCCTCTGACTTCCCTCTTAGGGCCGGTTTTTTGATCCATAGTTAACTCAACCAATTGTTAAAAACTGTTACTAATTGCTAAATGTCTGATATGTAACCATTTGGTAACAATTTTAGTTACTTAATGGATAAATATCAGTCGGATATTGTTACTAATTGTTAAATATCAATGATATTTAAAGATATGTAATAATTTTTAACAATTGATTAACACAAAGATTTTGGTGGTTAGAAAAAGAATTTCGAAAAATTATGATCTTGAGGCGGGAATCGAACCCGCGTCCGCTGCTATCCGGGCAGGTGCCTGACCGCTCGGCCACCCAAGACACTAATTGACTTGCCGAAATCTTTGTACTAATTTTTCTAACATTTATATAATATTAAAATTAAAATCGAATAATTGATTAACATTTAACTCATCAAAAAACTGGCCCTTAGCCACACTATGGACTCGCACGATGATTCCATGGAATGCTAAGAATTATCGTGTCTCTCACATGAAGTAACATAATAATAAGGGGTTTTCTAGAGCTGTACAGATAACTACACCCAGGGTTAACCACCGCAACAGTATTCCTTACAAACCAATAGACACACTGTAGCCACCCCAAACCATTTGGGAGCTGCAGTGACGTAGGCAAAGATTTTTTTTTTATTATACCTAGTAGGTTTTACAATTGTTTCCCCAAACCTAAACTATTGTGTTAACCAAGGAAAACCCACTTATTTATGAGAGTCAATGATTGTGTAAATAATCAAATAAATTTATTTTAGAATATAGTAGGTCTTGTGGTGTCATATTGGCTTCAATGAATTCAAGGCCGCTTGTTAATAAATCGGTTATCCAATTGTATATTATTATTCAATGCTCGTCTCATGCCTGCTGACTGAATGCGGCCAAATATATATTTTGTACATGAATAGGCATTGTAATAAAGAAGACCTTACAGTACGAAATGTGCGCCACATTGACATTTGACTGTTTTCAGGGCCATTAATGGTAATCACTCAAAGAGTAACATCTCTAGCCTACACATTGCAAGATAACACATGCAAAAAAGAAATAAACAGCAACTCGACATGCAAGAATTCGAACGAAACATATATTGTGACAGTAGAAAAGATTCCTTCACCTCTGGAATATTTTGCATACACACTAGCTTTCCAGACCCTTATGTGTGGCCCTGTTGTATTTTATACGGATTACATCAAGTTCATTGAAGGTGCAAGAGAAAATCATGTAAGTGTGAAATAAATTAAAACTACCCAGATTATAAGATCAATAAGAGCGCTTACGCACTACATCCGATCCGAATCACGGTCCGTTGTAGCCGTAGAACTATTTCTATGGTAACTTACGCACTACATCCGATCTCCGTCCGAGTTTTCTAGATCAATATTTTTTTCTCGGATTCGGATCGGACGTACTTTAACAATAAGTACCTAATTGAACATTTAGCAATTTTCGGGCTATAATTGTCTATTTTATTACGAGTGTAACTTTATTAAAAATATGGCGTAATCTAAGCGATATAATGTGAAATCAACAAGTTACTTATTTACTTCAATATTAAAAAGAGATTTGGTATGAATACACAAATTGGTATCTATATAGTTCCATTTCGTAGAACTGCTTCCAATTAATAATCTCTGAGATATTTTCTTATACATTAATTATACATTTTAAAATGTTTAGAGTGACAAAGCAACAGAGGCATCGCCTCGGCTAGCTGTGCTGTACAAAGTAGCGGGCTCGGTAGCGGCTGCTGTATTGTACTTGACACTGGCCAAAAAGTATTCCCTTTCGGTCTTGGAAGGTATGTGATTCAGTCATAAGAATTAAGTTTTTGGCTATAGAAAAAGTATAGTATTGTAAAAAAGGATTTCGTATTTGTAATGAATTGTCTAGCAGATAACTATATATACGACGGCCGGCTTGGTCGAATGCTCAGATTGGCTGGGTATTGGCCAAGAGGTCCCGGGTTCGACTCCTGGTAGGGGCAAATTTTGTGATACACAAGTATTTGTTCCCGAGTCATGGTTGTGTATATGTTTATGTAGTATATTTTCAACATTTATATACATAATTATATTAAAAATATGTCCGTCCTCTAGTATCCATAACACAAGTGCTTATATAGGCTACTTACTTTGGGCTAGATGATAGATGTGAGTGTAAAAAAAATAAAAATATATATAATATAGGTTTAAAGCGGGGAATTCACTACACGGGCATGCCCGCCAGACGTGCTCGCGTGGACCTCGTTTGTATGCCAGACTGACTGTAACGGTCCGACACAAGGCAAACATAGCACAGACCTAATGGAAGCGAGGTCGGCGGGCATGTCTAGGGTTCATTGACGTCATCATCTTCAGCCCTTTTAATTATCCCCACTGCTGGGGCACAGGCCTTCCCTATGGGTGAAAGAATACAGGGAGATTGGGCGATAACCCACCACGCTGGCCCAGTGCGGGTTGATCGGTATTAACATCCGGGACCAACGGCTTAACGTCCCTTCCGAAGCACGCAAGAACTCGAGATAATAAATTTATGGTCACCCATCCAATTACCGGCCTTAGCAATATTGCTAAGTTTAGGCATTCGCAGGCCAAGCGCGCTATGATTGACATATTATATCATTGACGTGCTTTTCGTTAATTCTAAACTATAGTCGGTATTCTTGTCAGGCCTACATTTTTTGTATTTCTGTTACTGTTCATCTAAACTGTTTACTATAATATTATAAAGCTGAAGAGTTTGTTTGTTTGTATGCATGGTTAAACACACAAATCTCAGGAACTACTGACTCAAATTGAATTTTTTTTGTGTTGGATAGTCCTTTTATCGAGGAAGGCTATAGGCTTTATAATAACCGACATTAACGCGAGCGAACCCGCGGACGTCCACTAGTATTGTATAAAAGCAATTAACTTTTCAGAATTGAACGATCCCACGTCAGAGGTGTCCCGTTCGTGGTCGGCGCTGTATCTGTTGTGGTACGCGCACTTGTGTATTCTGGTCGCGCGTTGCAAGTACTACCACGCGTGGTTGCTGTCGGAGGCCATTTGCAATAACAGCGGGATGGGTTTCAACGGTTACGACACACGGGGCCAACCTAAGTGGGATAAGATGACAAACATTGATGTAGTCGGATTTGAGGTGAGAACTCTTTCAACCCGAATTCTCCTAACTAAATTATTTAGGTAGGTACCTAAATCTGAATTTAATAAAAATATACCTACCATTTAAAAAAATATAATGTGAATGTGCAAATGACCCATTTGCGGATAAAAAGGCGTGATTTATGTATGTCGGGCATAGTCGTAGTAATTTTCTATAACGTTGTGTTCCATTCTCATAAATAAGGTGCACAATTATTACAATAATGGCGATTCAAGTAAATCAACTTTAACACACTAAAGGGAAATGATGGCTCAAACACGTTAAGATTTTAAACGCGGCGATCCCAAGATGGCGTAACACGTTCTCCCCACCTCGAGATCCCACGTCAGCCCCCGCTTGTGCTCTGCTCAAGAGGCCACCTCGCCAGTCAATGTCATGCAAGCATGCAACCACAGTCCATTCACTATCTTCATCTAGAGAGAACTCCCTCCAATTGTCAACCACCGCGTCAATTACACTACCTATAATTCCGCCCAGGGGGCCTACCGCCTAACTCGATTGCTAAAGCAAAAGCTATAGTTTATGACGTCATGCTGTAATTTCGCACCAAATGTACCTAAACTTGGACAGCTTGGAACGAATGATCAGCGAATGATGTTGACTAAGGGCCTGTTTCACAATTGACAAGTAAGTTCAAAGTAGCTTACTTCGCAGATCATTTGACAGTTGTAATATGAAAACTATGTCAATTGAACTGCAAAGTAAGCTACTTTGAACTTACTTGTCGATTGTGAAACAGGCCCTAAATGTGTTATACATTTGGCAACAGCTAGCGCAGAACTTCCGCGCGGCCCTGCAGAGCTGGAACAAGAACACGAACACGTGGCTGCGCAACGTGGCGTACGAGAGGGGCGGCGCCGCGTTCCGCACCGCGCGCGTCTACGCGCTGAGCGCCGTCTGGCACGGGTTCTACCCGGGGTACTATCTCACGTTCTTCGCTGGCGGCGTATTCACTGTGGCCGCTAGGCAGGTACGGTGTCTGTACTACAGTGCGGTCCAGATAAGTCCGCGCGCGAGGAAATTTTAGTTCCAATTTTGACCACGCGCGGACTTATCTGGACCGCACTCTATTATTGTAAAGCTGAAGAGTTTGGTTGGTTGGTTAATCGCGCTAGTCTCAGAAACTACTGGTTCAAATTAGAAAATATATTTTGGGTTGGATAGTCCACTTACTGAGGTACTATCTGATGTTCTTTCCTGGGGGCGTCTTCACTGTGGCTGCTAGGCAGGTACAGTGTCTGTACTAATGTTGTAAAGCTGAACCGTTTGTTTGGTTCGTTGGTTAAACGCGCTAGTCTCAGAAATTACTAGTTCAAATTAGAAATAATATTTTGGGTTGGATAGTCCACTTACTGAGGTACTATCTGACGTTCTTCGCTGGAGGCGTCTTCACTGTGGCCGCTAGGCAGGTACGGTGTCTGTACTAATGTTGTAAAGCTGAACAGTTTGTTTGGTTCGTTGGTTAAACACGCCAATCTTTCAAATGAAAAAACAGAGAGGGTGTAACAGAGAGGTGTAGACATATTTAAAGGGGTTATTCAGGCCATGAAAATGAACAACTTTCGCTAAGGGACCAAAATCGAAATCCCTGAAAAAAATCACTTCCCCCATACTAAACCGAGAACCAACTGACAACAGTTTGTATGGGTTAGCGAAAGTTGTTCAGTTTGATGGCCTGAATAACCCATTTAAATATGACTGGTGCAGTGTATACATATATTATAAAGCTGAAGAGCTTGTTTGTTTGTTTGGTTGGTTAAACGCGCTAATCTCAGAAACTACTGGTTCAAATTAGATAAAATATTTTGTGTTGGATAGTCCACCTATTGAGGAAGGCAACCTATATAACAACCGACATTAACACTAGCGAAACCGCGGGCGACCACTAGTTAAATAATAAAGAGGATATTAATATGCCGTGTGGTGAGGGCAGATTCCACCTCCATCTCTCCCGCGGGTGTCGTACAAGGCGACTAAGGATAAATCAGTGATGAGGAATGGGCAGCAGCGTTGCTCTTACACCACCTAGCAATAGTACTGCGACTTTTGTGCCCCATAAATGGCAATAGGCCACCTATTAGGTACATGGGAATTAGGTTATAATTAACTAGGTTTATGACAACATTCGAATGTTGTCACCCTAATCAGTCTCTCCGTTCATTGGTCTCTCGACATAGTCCTTTCCTTCACTTTTCTATACATTCATTAATCACTAGCACCTTTACGGTGTGATGGATGATATGAATCAAAAGGGAGTCTATTTTCATTACCTAACCAAATAATTTGAGTTTCTATTACGGCCCAAACAATAGACACTTACTTCTTTAGGTACACACACGAGATATTTATTGTATAGAGTGCTATTATGATGTCACTCCAAGTTGAGTAACAATAAATGGTATTGTGGTCATCGATCTATATCTGAAAATGCACTCATTAGATTAAAGGAAGGTGCACTTGTTACAAAAGAATTATTTTCATATGAAAATTATGATGACAAAAATTTTGCCACCTTTGGTAAGGGTATACAAGAAAGGCCCCCACAAGGTGGACCGAAGAATTGGTAAAGGTCGTGGGAAGTAAATAGTACATACCTAAATACATAGGGATTTTAAATACATTCTCACAAAAGCAAAGATTTAATTCAAGAATTAACCAACAGAGTTTATCTTTTTTACAGGTGCGGTCTATGGTTCGACCAGTGTTTTTGGATTCGCGGCCCAAAAAACTGTTCTATGATTTATTGACATTCGTGACAACACGGGTTGCGATGACGTACGCCACTGTGCCTTTTGTATTACTGCATCTTGGACCAAGTCTGGCTTTCTATGGGTAAATATAATATTTTATGCAGCTTAATATTATTTCTATATTCGTATTGTCACGTAAGTATTCTATCCTGCCAACTGTCGGGCGAGACCCGTTTGCTATACAGGGTGGAAAGTTGAGATAGGGCATTAAGGGCAGATCTCTTGCTGCCACGCAAAAATGATCTTAAGAGACCTTTCCTAAGTTTTTGAGTGATGACATTTGACATTCACAGATTTTTGTTAAAATGTAGTCTGCGAGAAAATCGTCAGAAATGAGTAATTTTTTAATGCCGATCTCATTCTCCCATAAAGGATTAAATATAATTAAGTACATGTTGAAAATATACTACATAAACATATACACAACCATGACTCGGAACCAAACATTTGTGGTCATCACAAAGTTTGCCCCTACCAGGTTTCGAACCCGGGACCTCTTGGCCAATACCCAACAATCTGAGCATTCGACCAAGGCGGCCGTCAAACGTTTTACTGCTTAAAACACTCTATGAGACCAACTGTGGTTAGAGTACTAGAACACCCACATATCAAACTTTTTCCATACATTTTAGTAAGTTTTAGGCAAAGTGGAATTTTCTTAAGATGTACATATATGAGTAGGTAGGTATATCGTGAATTGGCAGCAGCATTAGTGCAATGTCTAAAATATACGGTACGATTTACCTTTCTGATACGTCACTTCAGACTTATCGAAACGAAAGATCGTTGAGTGTTACCTATGTGAACATCGTTAACGATTTATATAATTAATAAAGAATGCTTGGCATTTTTATTTTTCAGTAAATTCTATTACTCTCTGCATTTCATCGCGATTGGCGCGCTGTTGTTGCCTGACAAAAGGAAGCGGTCCTCAAACAGCAAAAGTACCCACGATCTTCCATCCTTATCTTCGAAAATTACGTTGGACAGTTTACCCGCAGTCAAGGAAGTGAACGGTGAAATAAGTAAGCTGAAAATGTCCTAATTCCTTTTTTGGTATTTTGTTGTTGTTGTAGATTATGTTCAAAACGTGCTCGGTGATAGTCTGACGGTTGTCATTAGTAATAGTGACTTGATTTTTAATTTCTTAGGAGGCTTGTATTTCGATAAATAATTAAGCATTCATTTTTAATGAAATGAAATTTATTATTTCAATCTTATCATTCTGTTCATATTGAAAATTGTTTATCTATGTTGTTAGTGTCACAAAATCACAATATGTATAAATTTAAGTCTATGTGGAAAAATGTGATAATGTATCAAATATTTTATACTATTACGAGCTAAGATTAGTTGATATAAAGTTAATATTTCTGTTGACACACTCAATAAAAAACACAATTGAAATAAGTATATTCAATTTCTTACAGTATTATTGTCTTGTTAGCTATATGCTGTGCTTGTTTTCGAACTAGAAATAATAACAATGTTTATTTGCTCTTACTAACTAAAAGTACCTAAAACTGTAAGACGCACAAAGTTATGTATTTTGGATAACATTAAAATGTGTTCTCGTTATCCAAATACAATATAATATATGAAATAGTTTCAATGCACAATCAAACAGTGATTTCAACCTTTGGCTATATAATGTGTGAATGATTGTAAGGAACGTTTATTTAACTATAAGTTTATATATACATTAACCTCTCGTCTGTGGCAGTTACATTTTGTGACCCCCCCTATCTGTGGCGCCGGGACCCGGGATTTCAACAGACAGGCTGTTAATGTCGGGTCCCGACATTTCAACAGACTGGCTGTGGATTAGAACAATTAGAACATTTGTTTATAGTTAAATTACTAATATAGATAAAGTATTTTACAATTTTTCATTCATCACATTCAACTGAATAATACTCACTTAAAAATAGTGAGGAAAGTTTCAAGGACGAGCGTACTTCTGCTTTGTTTTGGCAAATTTCGTAAATCTTACGTTAGATGTGTAATTAAAGTTAATTAGTACTTACTGCACCATTTTTCCTTTCGATATTCACTAATTATAGCAATTAAAATCCGTAAATAACAAGCTTTTTCAACTGTAGAAGTTGGTCCCAAACCATACCTACTTTTTTTACGTCATCTATTGACTTTTACGTGACGTTTATCTTTTTAATTTTGTTTTGGGAGTCTATGAATGATGAGAGAGAACGTTTTTTTTATTTTATCGGCAACCAAACTACACAGAGTCTATACAAACATGCACCATAGATTTTTCGTACGGCAACGAAATTCGACACCGTCCACCTTGTGACTCATCGATGACTCATGAATCCCGGTACCCGGGAATCCCACAGATGCGCACTTCTCGATTTTCCCGGCTACCGGGACAGCCACAGACGAGAGGTTAATGTGACGTCAGAGCTTAGTTATATACATTCTTTGAAAGTGGATAAAATTAAAGCTAATGGATTTCCTAACAAACTAATGATCGATTATTACGAACATGAAATTAGTTATATTCGCTGTTAAAAGCCATACAGAGTACCTGTTATTATTTTTTAAATTTTAAATATTACTTTTTACATTTTATCAAAATATGTGATAATAATGCTTCATAAAATGTATCTATATATAAGTATAATATCAAAGTGTCACCGACTTACACAAAACAGAGCCGAATATTATGGGTGAAAAAAAGTATAGTTGTGAATTTTTTAATATTCTTACTGTCCTGCTCTCGAAATTATTTGGGTTCGGTGAAGTATGTGTATCATATTGCTGCATGTGTATCATAACAGAAAACACTGTTGCGTTAACGCGCGCAGACTCACAGGACGCCATGGTTTGTACGGGTTCTGAAAACTGCCTTAGCCTCCTATTACGACATCTACGAGATGTAAAAGAGGGTGGTGAACCCCGTATTCAGCTCTGCCGTCACAAAAAGATATTCTTGACAGTTAAAAGGACCAAATAAAACTAACTTTAAGCGTCAACACGAAGAGATTTAAAATTGGCTGGTTAATAAAAAGAGTTCAGCTCTGCCACCACAAAAACATTTTGTTAACAATAATAAAAAAAATTAACACCAAATTTTAATTTAAGATAAGTGTCTGTGAAAGTATATCACCCTTAATTATATTAATGACTTAATAGAATGTTAACGAACAATCTAACTTGGTTATCTATGTTAACGAAGTCTATCTATACCTCAAATGAAATTAGTAGTAGATATATTTTGTTATCAAATTTTGTATTTACTTGAAATTAAAATGTTTTGACTTAATAAAATTCTGTATTTTAATAGTACTGTGTTTAAATTATTTTACTATGGTGGACAAAATAAGGCCACATGCAATTGAATCATAATCATTTCTATATTTCAAATAATATTGCTACAAAAATTACTTGCTTACAAAACAGACAATGCAATTTGGAAAAAATAAAACTATTCATTAATACTTTTATATTAAATGTGTGATATAGGTAAAATAAAATAGCCACCTGTAATCTGATTTGAGGAGGTCATTTCAAGTCTGTATTAATAAAATTTGTAATAGAAAGATACAATCATAAAATTTTAACCATCCTTAAACAACTTGATTAATTAATTCTTAAGTATATTTACTAGACAAATCCTCTTTAGTAATATTAAAATATCTATGCAGATAAAAAAAGCCAAGTTACATATTCCATTATTATCAAGCCCATTTCTTTATCACTACATATATTCAAATGATAATATCAATGTTAGTGAATATAAACTGACATTACATTACAAATATGTATTGTTTAATGCAAATTAATAAATACAAAGATTTTGGTGGTTAGAAAAAAGAATTTCGAAAAATGTATGATCTTGAGGCGGGAATCGAACCCGCGTCCGCTGCTAGCAGCGGTTCGAAATTCTTTTTCTAACCACCAAAATCTTTGTACTAATTTTTCTAACATTTATATAATGTTAAAATTAAAATCGAATAAATGTAAATTAAGTAATTTATAGTATAAATTATAGTCTGTAGAACTAAAGGAGTCAATAATTCATGTTCAGTGGCCAGTTTAGTTCAAATTCCAGTAAGACAAAGTTATACAGATGGTTAAACCCATATTTTACTGATAATAGGTTAGCTAAGTTAGGTTAACTAATTACATACATTTTATTAAAAGGAAACCAAACTAAAATGGTACCATTATAACAAAATTTTAATATGTTTTCATGCTGTTTAAAAATAAAACAATATTGTATTGACCTGATATTCTGCTGGTAGTACAAGTGCTTGGTATCAATTCATTTCTTTTTACCTCGCATACCAATAAAGGCTTGCCTGACATTGCACAATATTTCAGGCACATTGTTGGTATCTTTTAACAGTCTTTGAAGTTCTTTGAAACTGTTTAATTTGGGGGTAGTGTTCAATACTGAAAAAGAAAAAGTTTTAACAGTGATAATGGTAATAAATAAATAAATTGAATTGTATTCATCTCTGCATGAAGAGAAAAAAAATCTGTATTAAAAAAAAGGTAAAAGTTTATTTCAGAATAGTGTTAGTAATTACGTAAAAAAACAAATTTGTTTATCGGCAACTAATAATGTAATAAAGTATAGATCTCCTATAAAGTAGAGACTCCTAATAACAATACTAGATAAAGTAGAGACTCCTAATAACAATAGTCTACACCTGCTAGCAATCTGAATTTGTAAACAAAAGTCTGTTATGTATGATGCCAACAGTTCACGGGCTAGGATAATAAAGCGACAAAACGTACACATCTGCGCAGTTTTTACTAATTTTGGCAACTAAAAAGAACTATTTTTTTATTCTTGCTGTTATTGAGAGTGGTTGTATCGCTATAAACATAAAAACAGAAACGCTACTCAAATTTAGGGGACTGCTTAATAAGTTAAGTGGACACAACCTGTCAGAATTTGTATGGAAAAATGTCAATTTTGACAATACTTAAATGTTAAGCAGGGCTCAAACTTTGAAAAGCGTTTCTGTATTCGGGGGAGAGTCTCTCTTTGTATGAAAGACAAGCTCATCACCAGCCCTTTAATGTCACCACTGCAGGGGCACGGGCCTTCTTATAGGGAGATTGATGATGTTGTTGTTTACAGGTGTGCACATAATTATAATATCAGACAAGAACCATATGAGGGTGAGGAGGAGTGTGGAGGAGTGAGGAGTGATGAGGGTATCGCAATATATATACATTTAATAAGAAAAAAGAAAAAAAGATAGATAATATTACACAATAACAAATTCTAGTTCATAATAATAATTAAAATTAGCTACAAATGTCAGTTTAAAAAAGAAAACAAAACAAAGAGTGATATCGACGTTTTAGGGAGTTTGATGTTAAATCGAGTGACGTTACATGGAGTTTACACTGTATTTTTTAATTCATCTTAATACTTACATTCGTAGTTTCCCGTCTTTGTATCACGAACAAGACGTAGGGAATATATTTCAGAGTCTTTCTTAGCATCTGTGAAAAACTGGAGAAATATGATTTGCTTCAAATTATTTCTTGATTCTATGGAATAGTAAATTTTTAGATATTTTTTATAAAATTTCTTTGCCATTAGGAAAGCTTCATGAGTATCTTTAATCTCCTGGGACAAGAGCTTTTGATCTGCAATAACACATCATACAAATTGTTAGAAGATAAATGAATCTACAATATAAAGTATAGATTCATCAGTACATTTTTGATAGTTTTTCAGATTTTCCCTTAATTGCTCAGTTAGAATAGTAGGGATATTAAATTATTACCGGATAAAATATTATCTGTAAATTCAAAATTATTGAAATGAAGTTGTATTATAATAATAAATTTACCCTTTTTATAAGTTTCATAGCTGGATTGCTGATATCCAAGTACCTCTAATTTTTTATCTATATTATATCGGAGTTGCTTGTTTTTTTCTATAAGTCTTTGTAATTGATCGTCATTATTAGGATCAATGGTACCATTAAACACTTGATTGTGATGTTTAAAACTAGCATCTAATAGCCTTAGCACGGAATGTTGAACGTCGTTAATTTTTTTTTCAAAGTGAAAAAAACATTCCTTTTCTACATCTTTCATATCAATAAAAAAATGCCAACTCTCATCTATAGTAGTCATTGTAACAACTTCTGCTCACTGAAATTAGGGAGCTAATGAGAAATAACAAACATTTACGTGCACTCAAGAGTTGAACAAAACAATGAATTAAACACTTTTGAATTTGTATATTCAGTAACGAATAACGAACGTCGCTATTTTTGATTTGACTTGACATTGACGTTCAATTTTTTTTATTCTTTTTTTTGTTTTAGTTTTAAAATTCTCCCTATATTTTAGGGAAGGCAAAGGGTCTAGCCCATACAGCCAAGTCTTTAGTATATATTTTATCTGTAGTCGTATGAAATAATGAGTGGGTGAAATATATGAATGAAATGAATTTTACGTTAAAATATGGGTGCCACATATATTAACGCATCTAGGGAGTGCTTGGCGCGAATTGAATGGTAACGGAGTTAATGATGGTGCTTGATGAAATGGATAAAACCACTTTTTATAGTGATCTTCACCACAACATCAACCACATCATGAGACTCATTTTCAATGATTCTACATAATTGCACATCAACACGGATGCTTGTGCATCAAAATAACACCACTTTCACTGCACAAAATCCACTCTGAAACAATTTTTGAATTAGTGAAAATAAATCTGACTGACACCACGAAACGCGCCAAACACTCCTTTATTATTATTATTCTTTTTTTTTAAATTCTTCCTATATTTTAGGGAAAGCAAAGGGTCTACCCCATACAGCCAAGTCTTTGGTGTATATTTTATCTGTAGTCTTATGAAATAATGAGTGGGTGAAAGGTATGAATGAAATGAATTTTACGTTAAAATATGGGTGTCACACATTTTAACGCATCTGGGAGTGCTTGGCGCGAATTGAATGGTAACAGAGTTAATGATGGTGACTGATGAAATGGATAAAACCACTTTTTATAGTGATCTTCACCACAACATCAAACACATCATGAGACTTATTTTTGATGATTCTGAATAATTGCACATCAACACGGATGCTTGTGCATCAAAATAACACCACTTTCCATGCACGAAATCCACTCTGTAACAATTTTTGAATTCTTGAACTCCAAACCTCTCCCGTGGGTGTCGTAGAAGGCGACTAAGGATAAATCAGTGATGAGGAATGGGCAGCAGCATTCCTCTTATACCTACCAACTAGCAAAGAACTGCGACTTTTGTGCCCGATAAATGGCATTGGCTCGCCACCTATTACATGGGACCTAGCCTAATTGGCGAAGCGTGGGTGCTAGTTCACCTCTGCCTACCCCTTCGGGGATATTGGCGTGAATTATGTATGTATGTATGTATGTGAAAATAAATCTGACTGTCACCACGGTGTGTCGTAAGTTCTGATGTTTGTTAAGTGTTTGTCGGGCTTTAATTCCATTGAAGCTGTGTACAAGCAGATTTTTATATATTTAAAAATTGTTTCAAAGTGGATTTTGTGCATTGAAAGTAAGTGATGTGATTTTGATGCTTAAGGATCCGTGTTGACGTTAAATTATAAGAAATTATTGAAATAAAAGTCTGTTACCAATTGATTTGCACCAAGCACTTCCAAAATACGTTAAAATGTGTGACTCGAATATTTTTTAGTAATATTCCAGAAAAGTAAATGAAAATGTAACTAAGAACGTCCTTAAAAAACTTGGTTCCATGAACGTTAAATTGAGTAAAACAATCTGACGTGGAGAGTTTTTGGCGCGTTTCGTGGTGGCAGCCAGATTTATTTTCACTAATTCAAAAATTGTTGCAGAGTGGATTTTGTGCAGTGAAAGTGGTGTTATTTTAATGCACAAGCATCCGTGTTGATGTGCAATTATGCAGAATCCTCGAAAATAAGTCTCATGATGTGTTTGATGTTGTGGTGAAGATCACAAAAAAAGTGGTTTTATCCATTTCATCAAGCACCATCATTAAGTCTGTTACTATTCAATTCACGCCAAGCGCTCCCTAGATGCGTTAAAATATGTGGCACCCATATTTTAACGTAAAATTAATTTCATTCATACTTTTCACCCACTCATTATTTCATAAGACTACAGATAATATATACCTACAGACTTGGCTGTATGGGGTAGACCCTTTGCCTTCCCTAAAATAAGGAGAATTAAAAAAACAACGAGTGTTTGGCGCGTTTCGTGGTGTCAGTCAGATTTATTTTCACTAATTCAAAAATTGTTACAGATTGGATTTTGTGCAGTGAAAGTGGTGTTATTTTGATGCACAAGCATCCGTGTTGATGTGCAATTATGCAGAATTATTGAAGATAAGTCTTGTGATGGTGTTTGATGTTGTGGTGAAAACCACGTAAAAAGTGGTTTTGCTCACTTTATCAGTCACCATCATGAACTCTGTTACCATTCAATTCGCGCCAAGCACTCCCTAGATGCGTTAAAATGTGTGACACCCATATTTTAACGTAATATTTCATTTCATTCATAATTTCATCCACTCATTATTTCATAAAACTACAGATAAAATATACACTAAAGACATGGCTGTATGGGCTAGACCCTTTGCCTTCCCTAAAATATAGGGAGAATTTAACCAAAAAAAAAACAAAAAGAAGTGTTTGGCGCGTTTCGTGGTGTCAGTCAGATTTTTTTTCACTAATTCAAAAATTGTTACAGAGTGGATTTTGTGCAGTGAAAGTGGTGTTATTTTGATGCACAAGCATCCGTGTTGATGTGCAATTATGCAGAATCATCGAAAATAAGTCTCATGATGTGTTTGATGTTGTGGTGAAGATCACTATAAAAAGTGGTTTTATCCATTTCATCAGTCACCATCATGAACTCTGTTAACATTCAATTCGCGCCAAGCACTCCCTAGATGCGTTAAAATGTGTGACACCCATATTTTAACGTAAAATTCATTTCATTCATCCATTTCACCCACTCATTATTTCATAAGACTACAGATAAAATATACACTTAAGACTTGGCTGTATGGGCTAGACCCTTTGGCTTCCCTAAAATATAGGGAGAATTTAAAACTAACGAAAAACAAAAAAAAAATAACCTGACGTTTGTGACTAAATGTCATGACTGAAATTGACTGATGTTGATGTCTGATTGATGTTTTATTAGCTTGTTGAATAGAATACCTACATTAGAAAAATTATTTGCCATTTGTTGTAAAACAAGAAAAGTCGTAAAAACATTAACGTATTTTTTAAAAAACTATAGCAAACCCAAAGATTATGACATGACCTTCGAGTAAGTCTGTAAAGTGATCCTTAGTTTTTTAATTAACAATTCGCGTTTTTAATATTTGTTTTTATTTCAGGTTTTTCAATATACTTTTGAAAAAACTTGGCTTAATACATCTTCCTACTTATCATTATGTTTTATAGCATTAACAGCAAAGTAGTGACTAAGACATCTTGGATTTATTTAATAAAGACTAACAAGGATTTTATGTTTCATAATATTTTTGAACATATTTTATCAAATGGGCCATTGTCTAAGCTGTTTAAAAAATGAAGCTAATGCTGACATACCCGCGAATCAAAAAAATAAAGATGGTAAGCACTTTACTTAAATTTTTGAAATTGGTTGAAATGAAAAGAGAAAAATATAAGTTAAAATTCTACATGAAGATGATGTTATATTTTTCCTCAACACTGATGTGTAATTTTAAAATATGGAGAATGTTCTAATAAGTAATTGATAAAAAAAATACAGAATTCTGTTAAACAGAGAATAAAATTTCTCTATTTTTCTTTTCAGAGATGACAGAAATTGTTACACCAGTTGCTTGCCAAATGCCTGTCCCCATGGTGTCTGATTATCCACAAGAAGAACCATTACTTTATAATAATGAAAACAATTTGATATATAGAAATAATATCACAGCACCTAGTGTTAATATATCAACATCAACAGTTGAATATTGCTCAGGTGATATTATTCAACCACAAAAAGCTCAGATAGTAGCTGAAAAACCCCCAAAGTCATTCTATCACAAACTGCCATCAATTCAACGCACAATGTCTGAACAACGCATTTCAGAGTCTAAAATAAATCAGTTATTTGATCAATACAAAGACTCCTTAGAAGATGCTATTTTAGCTGAAGGGATAGAAAATCTTTGTAATGATTTACAGTTGAATCCTGATGATTTCAAAGTTCTGGTGCTTGCATGGAAATTAAATGCTAGTCAAATGTGTCGTTTCACAAAAACTGAATTTGTGCAAGGCCTGAAGGATATGAAAACTGACTCTATCAAAGGTATTCAATTCAAATTGAATGAAATTACAAACTCATTAAAAAGTGATTCGGAAAACTTTAAAGATTTATACAGATTCACTTTTAAGTTTGGGTTAGATGTGAGTAGTGGCCAAAGAATACTGCCTACTGACATTGCTGTTCTGCTTTGGCGTCTTGTCTTTACAAGCAATGAACCATCAATCTTGGACAGGTGGTTGACCTATCTTGAGAAAAACCCTCATATCAGAGGAATTCCTAAGGACACTTGGTATATGTTTCTAAATTTTTGTGAGACTGTAGGAGATGATCTTAGCACTTATGATGACACTGAAGCTTGGCCCAGCCTCTTTGATGACTTTGTTGAGTATGAGAATGATCAGATGAATCAAAATGTCACAAAAACAGACATCAGGATACAGGATTAAAAATAACTCAAGTTTGCCAAATTTTAGCTATTATAAGTACTTAAGGTAAAGGTTATTGAGACTGATAATCCTGGGTTATGATATTAGGCCTGTATCTTAACAGTGGTATAAGATTAAAGAGTGTAAAGTAATTGAATGGATAAAATATGAATGTATTATAGATACTTATGAGATTCAAAATGAATTAAATGTACATAAGTTATATTTTATTAACTACATTTAAAGTTATGTAATTTCCTGTGTGTAGTATTAGTAATAATAATTATATACATTCCAGTCATGGAATTAGCCCAAATCTATATGTAACTAATTACATTTCTGTGTTCGGTACTTGATTGCTTTAGTTATTAACGTATTGTTAATGTTCTTGCATTATTCCAATCTGTAATATAAACCTTTTCAAGATGACTAGACATTGCACAAACTGAAAATTATTAGAAGAATAATAAAAACAATATTATAACATTGAAAATAAAATGAATTTTCACTAATCTAATATACAGTGTAAACTCTATATTACGGCACTCAAGGGACTATGATGTGTATTCTGACGTTATCGACAGTTGTCGTTAGATGGAGAGAAGAAAAATCTGTATTAAAAAAAAGGAAAAAGTTTATTTCGGACTAGTAATTATATAAAAAAAACAAATTTGTTTGTCGGCAACTAAGAATGTAATGACGTATCCTCCTGTAAAACTCCTAGTACAAATTGGGATTGCAAGCAATCCCAATTTGTAAACAAAAGAACGGATTTCTTAGAAAGCTCGGTACGTATGATGCCGACAGTTTATTACGGGCTAGGATAATAAAGCGACAAAAGAACGTACACATCTGCAGTTTTTACTAATTTTGGCAACCAAAAAGAACTATTTTTTTATTCTTGCCGTTATTGAGAGTGGGTGTAATGCTATAGTGTCTCATTGTATGAAAGACAAGATAAGCCAACTAAAGCCGAGTGATTCCGACGCTTTAGGGAGTTCGTCGTTAAATCGAGTGACGTTACATGGAATTTAGTTTACACTGTATTTTTATAATCTAATCTAAACATACAAACAGATAATTTGTATATGTATGTAATTAATTTCAAAGTAGATAGGATACTATCACATTTTCTGAGTGTGATCTAAAATTGCTTTCAAAGTAGTTAAGATGCTATCACATTTTCTGTGTGTGATCTAAATCATGTTGAATGCCTCAAAACTATTATATCATTTTGATCAAATTTGAAATGGATTAGCGATTTTTTTATTGTTTATATTAAACACCTGGATGTCATGAAATTATTGCATCAAATTACCCGCGACTGTAAAATACAATACGAATATAATTATAGTTACGGTGCATTTACAGACACTTTCGTCGATCACAACATATCCATATAAAACTAAGATTGATTATGATCCCATAATTTATATGTAAAGACTAATTAGATTATATTTTGAGTTGAACATTTTAGTACCTTGTCACAATAATATGGTAGTGGCACTGACGCTGTCGTTGGTATGACTGGGTATAAAAAGAGAGTTATGATGCTGTCCGTACTGTATAACCTGGATAATTCTTCCTTGGACAGTTGCTGTTTATATTAAGATCCACAAATGGAGATCCATAGACATACATAACATGTCACGCCTATCTCCAGATAGGCAGAGATCACATAATATTGTTGTGTTACTGCCGATAAAATGCTAAATGATTTTATTGAATATTAAGCAGTTTTATTATTACGCTATGCTTATTTTATTTTAGTGGAAGAGCCAGACTGAATTCAGATGAATCGATGGGTTTTAGTGACAGGTCACTCGTGATGAATGTGTGCTTCGTGTTACTTTTCATGGCACGCTTTACTGTAACCACAAATTCATGAAACAACGGGGAGAGTTGCTATTTATCATCGGACAGAAGAGTATGTACTCCACAAAAAATACCTATAACATTGGCGGTTCTTTATTATACATTCCCAATCTGTTACGCGAGTGTCCTACAAGGTGACCCTAGCAAGGGACATTGACGAAATCTCCACCACTTGACAGTAGGTATTTTGGCTCGGGATTTAGTGAGCTAGAGCGAGCAGAAAATAATAGTAGCGAATTTAATTTGTATCGTGACTATCCTCAAAACTATTCGCCCAATACTTACGATTTTCAAGATTCTGTACAATCAAACTAATGCATTAACTTAAAACCAAGTGTCTAATCGATGGTACTGGTAATTTTTCTGTGAATCCTAATGCCGCCAAAGGCCACTAATTTATCTTGGCATTTGTTGTGTCGCTAGTGCGAACAGTCTTGTAAATGTCGATAAAACTGTAAAAATTTTAGTTCTAATGTTCACTCGCACAAAATACATTTGACGCACTGTAAACTAGTTAGTATCCAAGTCTGAATAAGGGCCGGCGCAGATTGGCCGGACGGCATTTTTAGGCGAATGCTGAACGTCGAAGGTACAAAAACAATGCCGTGGGATGCTTTGATGATACCGAGAGATACAGTGACAGGACCCAAGAACGCCTCGGTATGCTTCAGGATATCACGGCATTGTTACCGCCATGTACGCTTAAAGTACGGATGCCGAAGGATCCCTTGCGGTGCCGTGCCGCCAATGTGCGCTAGGCCTTAAGGTCGGGGGGGAGGGGTGTGTGTAGAATCAGCAACAAAAGTTATTAATAAAATTTTATTTTATTTTAAACAAAATAATATAGTTGCAGCCTGCCAGTGGTTGCTCGGTGTCGAGGCGCGGAGGCGCGCGCGGCCCCACCCGGCGGCAACTCAAAGGCACTACGAGACGTGGCCCTCCAGGCCTACCCCACCACTACAAGCGTCTGGACAGTAACTAAAGCAAGGTGGACCGAGCAGGGGGCTACGCGCGCCTCAACTTGTCCACTGATATACACAAAATATTGATAATAATATACAGTCGCCCCTAGACGTAAATCTGATTACATTTAAAAAAGCTGAAAATTTATAAATCCATAATATACAATCACTATAACAATTCGGATGTTGAGCCGAAGTTATAAGAATAACGTTTGTGATACGAACCACCTTTACATAAATCTGCACAACTTCCCATAAGTACTCTCATTGTTCCTACACATTATAATACTTGGTGTGTGTGACGATGTTGACGTGCATTTATCTCGTACAAAATATAGTTATTTTTATTTCATAGACAATATACTTTCTGAGATAGCAATATATTATAAGCTTATCATCGTCATATTCAATAAAAGTATTGCAGACAATAACATTAACATTTAAACAGAATTTTAAAAGAAACCGTTGCTCTGCATAAATATGTCTTCTCAGTTGGCAACTGAATATAAATCATAACATTATAAATATGTGTACTGTGTATTGTATTTATTACTACTATAATAGCAAACTATTTTTAATAAAAATCAAAATTTCGTTATTACAATAGGAAACAATACTATAAAGTAAACAGTATGTGAAAACACTTGTTACTAGTTGTTAGAATGACCATCGATTTTGAGTATACTTAGAGAACGTAGTGAGTAGCGACATATAAGACTGCTATATAGAACGTAATGTAATAATATAATTAAAATCGCTACTCATACTGGCACTAAGCGAATGATCTTCCTAACAATAAATAATTATATGAGAGCCTTAACCATCACACTCTGCATCACTTTGTATTCAAATTACAGACGCTAAATTTATCATGGCCAAGAAATATCCAAAAGCAATGACCTCTGCTTCATGAACAATTCAAATGACCCGACGCTTCAACACTCCACATAAATTACATTCATAAAGATCAAATACAAAACTATCAATATAATATCTTCGTCTTTTCAGCCTATTTACGTACATTAGTTCCAATAAAAGGCTTTTCTCATACAATTCTAAAGTAAATAAATTATAATTTAATAAGATTGCGTTTATATGCAATCTGTTTCATGATATTCATGAATAAATGGTCTAAAATGTGAGATGCACTGAAGCGTCATGACAATTTGTTTCATTTGTGGCAGTGACTGAAAATATTTAATGTTCCCGTAGGACTAGCCATTCTATGTATTAAAATGCGAAGTATTTTTTCATGTGGAATTTAAGCATTACACTCGAGCTCTCACGTGATATACATCCCCAAATTATTATATATGCATTCTCTTGATATAGGTTTTGGAAAGGCCTATCCTAGCTAAAATATAATTATTGTAGTGCCAAATTACTCAACCACTTTTAGAACCTTCCCAATAGCGATTGTTTTATCTGTAACAAAAACATTCAGACATGAATAATACAAATAGTGATGAATAAATGTGTAGAAAAGAGTCCCTTAGTCGTCTTTTACGACACCCCAGAGGTGAGTTGTGGCTGGCACATGCTACGTTATTTATTCGCCCCCAGACCAGCATGGAAGAACCCACTTCAATAGACACAAATTATATATAATATGTCTAAAATGGCGTGCTAGTACCCACTGCCATGACAATCTGTCGTCACTGCAAAAAAGGTCGTAGACGACAGTACATCTTGTCGTTCTACATGTAAACACCTCCATTTATGGTTACCTATCTTATTACCGAATTTTTCTAGTTCGAATTTCATTTTTCCGAAAACGTTTCGCCACTTTTTTGTTTACCATATTTTCATTATACCGAAAAAACGTTTGACCTATAGTTGACAATCCGATTTTCAAAAAAGCATTTTTTCAAATTCTATGTTTAGGAATCTCACTCAACCTTTGATAACTATTTCATATTTTAAATGACTTATTTTCCAAAAAATTGATTTCTATAATACCAAAACACAAATAAAAGTATGTATTACATAGAATATTGTTTAACTTTAACTTGTAAACTTTTCTGTAAAAGCACAAGTTACTTCGTTGGTTCATGTACAAACCTAACCTAACCAACTTATTAACAAACTCATTTCGACCTATTTAGTTAGTTAGTTGCTTAGTTGGTTGGTTGGTTATGTAGAATATCACGATATTGGCAAATAAATAAGTGTGTTTGAAACAATATAGAATACGTTACTTTGATATTTGAAACATCTAGAATACAAAATTATTGCAAACAAAACATCTATAAAAGGAAAAAAAGAAGTTTTGAAAATCGGCAATTAGTTTTTCTGGAAAATGAAACAGTTGGAAAATAAATTTATTACATACAATATTATGTCAAGAAATATATCTGCGATTCAAAACTTCGGTCAACCGTTTTCGGAATTTCGATATTCGAACAATGAATTTTCGAAAATATGATAGGTTACCCCATTTATACATATTAGCCACGACACTTAAAACTACACGATTATCTGTAGTCAGTGGGAACGCGCCCTTACAGTAAATAGCAAAATAAACTGAAAGGATGGCTACTTACTCTCATCTCTTAAAGTGAATCTGCCCATTTGAGCAAACTTTTTGAATGGTTCTAAGCAAATAATTCCTGCACATTCTATCCTCATAATAGCTACTTGATCCTGCTTTACAAAACGTGGTCTCGTTTTTGACTTGTCTCCAGTTTTCTTGTCTACCAGACAGATGAGAGCCTATAACGAAAAGGTGATTTTCATAACATTTACAAGGTACACTATTCTATAGCTGTTTTTTTATATAACTTCGATGATTGAAATTGTTCATCAAATCTTACTTTAACTGTCACTTCTTCAGCAGCACAATGTATGTGCATTACTGCTGAGTATCCAGCACATATAATGGATTTGTGCTCCAAAATCACAACTTGAGCATCAAATACCTAAAATAAAAAGTTCAGTCTTAATAAAACCCAAATATAAAATATCTTAGTAATGCTAATTGATAGTTCTAGAAAGTAAAACTGCAAATTCAAAGAAATGTGTATACTTACTTTTCCTGTAGTAATCGGCTCGCCAACATCACAAAGAACAAACCCAGGCGACACATCTTCTTCCTCAATACCTTTGAGTTTAACTTTTACATTTTCGCCAGGACCAATTGATGTTACTTCAATGTCATCTGACCATAATTGGTCTACAGTAACTTGAACCTGAAATTGGTATAGTCAATTTATTATATAATGAACCAATTTGCTGACTCAGGATAATAACAGCACATTTACCATTTTGAAGGATCTAAGCTATATTTTCCGGGTTTCTTGGGGAAGGAGGAGACATTGTCCTCAAGCATATTGCAGTTAAGTACTCCCTGAGAGTAGGCGGAGGTACCGCAGCAGGCGTCCCCCATGGGGGTACAGCATCTCCCAGGGGAGATATACTGCCGCAAAGTCTCACAAAGAGATTGATTTGCCAATGCAAATTGATGGGTAAAAAATGTTAATAATCAATTTGATACTTTTTAAACTAAAATAAAAAAATAAGATTTAGTTACCCTGTTGGGCATTAGGAATAATGTGCTGCCCTTGCGTGTAGTTCCTGCTTCCACTTTACCCATAAGGACTGTGCCCATGTCTTTGTACTTATCAACCACAGGCATAATAAATGGTCCATCCATTTTGCGGTTTAGGGATGGCAGCTCATCAATAAGTTGAATAAATGAAGGACCACGATACCACGGACATGTCTCTTCAGTAACCTGTAAAAAACTATGCTATAAGTGTCTTGCAGAGAAATACAAATGCTCTTCTATGGCTATAATAAGATATTCCTAAACTGAGATGTAAATGAAACTCAATATATTTAAATAATTTACCCTTTCCAATAAACCTTGTCCTGTTTGACCAGATACAGGAAGGAATGAGAGATCTTTAGCTGTGTTGAAACCCAATTTCTTTAGATATGGCATGATTTTGTCTCGACATTCATTGTATCTGTAATTTAAAAATGTATAAATGAACTACAATATGGTAATCTCTAATTATATCATATTTATACATGATAATATATATTCTATTCAATAATACTTTGCAATGATATTTTTTACATGTTTGGATGCAGGAGGGACAGATTTAGATGAATTTTATTTAGATGTGGAAATATTACCTCTTTTCATCCCAGTTCACTGTAGGGTCATCCATTTTGTTAACTAGTGCTACCAGATGTTTGACCCCTGCTGTTTTTGCAAGCATAGCATGCTCTCTTGTTTGACCCCCTCTGTCAAAACCAGTTTCAAACTCTCCTTTCCTGGCAGATATTACCTAGATAACAGAATCAAGTCAAATGTTAGTCAAATATACTTCTGAAGAAACACTCTCATGAAGCATTGGAATATTATTATAAATGCATTGACATACCAGTACAGCAAGGTCTGCCTGTGCCGCACCACCAATCATGTTTGGTACGAAACTCTTGTGGCCAGGCGCATCAAGTATCGTAAAATGTTTCTTCTCAGTCTCAAAATATGCTCTCCCTACTTCTACAGTTTTGCCTTTATCACGTTCTGCAATATTAATTAATTGACATATTAAAACCTTTTATACAACCAATTTTAATTTGTATTTTCTGAATCTCTTTATCAATTTTAAAGGAAAAAATATTTTTTACTTTAAATTATTATAGTAATTTATACGAATGGCCTCCAACAATTCATAAAGGAATGCATGGTAAACTTCACATGACAGATTTAGTCACTATATAAACAATTGGTCCTTGTAGAATCTGCAGTTGTTAATAGTTTCCTTAACATTCAGTAGCATTGATCATCATCAAGATGATGATCAATGCTACTGAATGAGGCCAGTAATAAAGCCAGAAAAGTTGAAGATTGCAGAGATTCAACTGATAAGGAGTTGCAAATACCTCATTGTAGCATATGTGTACATAAGTTCTACAAACCTTCCTGATTAGTATCCAATGCCCATGACAAGTACCATGATTCTCTGGATTTCTCCCTGGCTTCTCTTTCATACTTTTCTAGTGTTCTTTTGTCTACCATGCCTGTTAGTGACATAATCTGGCCACCAATTGTAGATTTTCCTGCATCTATACATACAAGCAAAACATTTTAATATTCTGGATTAATTATTCATGAGTCAATAAAAAGTTTGCAGTCTACCAACCTACATGACCAATAAACACAACATTAACATGTTCTTTTTTGCTTCTAGTATCTTCGACTCGTGGAGGTTTTTTCTTAGGAATTTTCTTTGCCATTTCACCATCCTCCTATAATAGAAAAATATAACTATAATTAAAGTTATAAATGTTTTAAAAGATGTGCTAGCACATCTTTGCTATTTTTGAATTGCACAAGATGCAAATATTCTTTGTAATCTTCTAGCTGATCATATAATAAGAACAAAAGAATTTCAATGTTCACCTTAGAAGGATAATTTTTTATTATTTTGATTAGATACATTATATCCACGTTTATTTTTCTCGACATTCACCTCTCACACACATTAGTTTTCCATCCAGTATCGTCTTTTTCTTCCTTCCCTGTTCTTAGCGTATCTGGAGGCGGCACAGTATATTTCTTCTTACATTTATATCAATCAGATGTAAAGTAAATAGAAGAAAGGATTGATTGGGATGACAACATTCCAATCCATACTGCTCAAGGTTCTGGCTTCAGTTTTACAGCTAGTGGGTATGCTGTTGGTTGTGGTTTACCCTCCACATTCTGGAAGCCTAAGTTGCTTATCGGTCTACACTAGGCAATCTCTCTTAGTCAACTGTTATGACACCGCTGGGATGGATGGAAAATATAGTAATTTCCTGTTACAATTAACTATTTACATAACAGGCACAAGAGTCGCAGTACATTGCTAGGTGGTATAAGAGGAACGCTGCAGCCCATTCCTCACCACTGATTTACCCTTAGTCGCCTTGTATAACACCCACAGGAGATTTGGGGTGGTGACAATTGTATTCTACTCTACCGTCACCACACAGCACATAATAAAGTAACTTCAGAAATAGTTTGGATTAGTATAAGAAGAAGAGATACGAAGGCGGAAATAAGATGGTTATAAGTAGATTTCCACGTGATGGTTATGGACACTCAGATTACAAGATCAAGACAGCAATAGAGAATAGGCAGCACAGCAGGCAGAACAGCATTCCTGTTATACCAACCAGCAATATACTCTGATATCCATTTCCAATAGACTTTCACCCTATTATGCGAGACGTAACATAGTGAAATGTGAGTGATAATATTCCACCCTTTAGGTAAAAATAGGCTTTTCTGTTTATTATATTGCAGAATACAAAAAACATATGTACCTGTTGTTCTATTTCCTCTTCATCTGGCTCATTGCCTTCTTCTGGTGTAAGCAATGCATCATCAGCTTCTGCCTCCCAGCTATCAGCAGTTGGGGAGACATCAGGTGGTATTGGCAATGTGGCAGCTGCAGGCGCACTAGCTGGGGGGACAGGCGGAGGTTCTTCCACTCGAGGAGAGGCTGATGCTGGCCCTCCATCTCCACTCTCTCCTCCACCATCTGCACATCCTAAGAAACAAAAAATTATATTTTTTATTGCAGTAAAGTAAATCTTTACAATTAATCATCTGCAACAATAATGATCCGCAGTAAACCTCAGAAGCTCAGAATATGTATTTAAACAAAGCAGACAAACCAAATTTACAGATTATATATCAACCCACCCACCCGCACTGGGCCTGTGTGGTGGGTTATAGCCCATTCTCTCTATATTCTCCCATCCATAGGGAAAACCCGTGCCCCAGCAGTAAGGACATTAAAGGGCTGGTGATGATGATATAAATTAATTAAATCACACCATTTGTAATCACTACAAAGTTTATTTATTACAATTAAAGTAAAATATGGAAAATATTGGCTTTGAATCTATCTCGAAAGTACAAAATATAATTTTTACAATGACCAAATTGCCTTATTTGCTTATTTCCTCACCTGGCATTGTAGGTAATCCTAGATTCAAATGGAGTTGAATATCTTTAATGACTAACCAAATCTTTATATACTTAGTTTCAAGTAAATTTTAATGCAAGATGATAAATTGATTAAATATTAAACTTTGAACACTAGTAGGGCTTAATAAACATCCAATGGGATCTAAAAATATGAAATATTCACTAACACTTGATCCAGACAAAAAAATCTCAAACGGATAATTTATAAAATTGATTGATCAATGGAGAAAGTTAATAATCAAGTATGAGTATGTAGAAAATCGCGCCGCGTGTCTCGACTTAACCCGTTAGAACTGGATTGGGAACTGTAGCAGTCACCGTGCAAAAGGTTGCTCGTAAACGGATTTCAAATCCTTATGGATTTATGTAAAATACTGTTTTTAATTCGAAATAACAATACTTCGGAAATAATGATAAGGTAGGAACTTGAAATGAAAACTTCAATGCAGGTAATTTAAACTGACAAGTGCACTCACCATTTAGGACAGGACTCCCAGATGAATTAGTAGACCCACTTTCAGACTTTTGTGGTGTAGTGGGTGATTCCGAACTGTCGCTTTGAGAAGGTATGCAAAAAGAAGGCACGAACTCCACGGCATTAACATTCAACGTGGAAAATTTGGTAGACATATCATTGGGATCTTTTGCACCTTGTTCACCTATAACATCAGCTTGACTTTCCCATGAGTCCGGAGCACCGTTATTGGACATTTTTAGATAACGAAAGTATAAAATGACCTCGCAAAATTCCTTTTCTTATGTATTTTTGTTACAATTTCGCGTTCTTTTCACGACAGATCCGCGTGTCTTTATCTTATGCCGGAAGTTCATGGCAATTTGCCAAATAAGTGTTAAGATCCCTTTCAAACTTTATTAAGTTAATTTAAGATTTATGAAAACTTAAAATTCATTTTAAAAATAGATATTAGAAATGTTATTATATCAATTTTAAATAAAGTTATAATAACGCATTTTTTAACTATAAGTAAATTAATAATATCTCAAATGACTACCTTTATCCGGTAAAGGAATGTGGTGTTGCTATAATTATTAATGAAACCCTTATCAATTTAAAGACAAAGGTTTATAATCGTATTAATTACTAGGATTTTATTATTGCAGTGATTAGAATACACACATGCAGTGTTTTTACTATTACGATTTGTTTATTGAATCTCCTAAAGTATACAAAAATATAGGCACACAAAAAAATTACAGTTAATAGTATATAGCTGTTAATAGAAAATGTAAGGGTTGGGCAGAGGTGAATTCGCCAGTTAAATTAAGTCCCACGTTAGCTCGCGAGCGTATGGCTATCTATCAGGTATATAAATTGCAGTATATTGTTAGGTGGTACTGAATGCTGCTTAAAATCCTGAAGTCTGTTGTAGAATTCTTCTTATATTTTGAGACATGGCTGTATAGGCTAAATAATTTTGCCTTCCGTAAAAAGGAAGAACTTAAAAACAAATAACATCATTAAAATATGGCAACAATTTATGACCACTTCCACAATCCACAACCACAAAATCTAATGAAAAATTTGACAAAAATGGCGATGCGATGTGGATGCGATTAGTTCACGCGTCCAGTTTTTCATTGTCGTTTTGACTTTAATGTGGTCAACTATAGTGAAAATTTAATGAAGTTTACATAATTAGTATCTGTTTGTTTCATCGACTCCTTACTATAAAAGTGTACATATAAATAACCAAATTCAGTGAACGCAGTGCGATTTTTGTGTAAAAACAAGATGAATATTTTTCATAAGCATTTGTGATGACAAGCTTTACTACATTATTTTGTTTATTTAGTGCTCTGAAATGTCTGTACATTATAAATTTAAAAGTGCATTAGATTATGATACGGTTACTTTCGATGGACTACATATATCTATAGGGGATCTAAAAGCTGCAATATCACAACAAAAACGCATTGGAAAGACTTCCGATTTTGATTTACAAATCACCAATGCACAGACTAAAGAAGGTTAGTTAAAAATAAAATATGTTTTTTTCAATATACCTTATCGGTCACGGTCAGTTTCCATTACGAATTTAAGTTCTTTTCTTAAAATTATCTTATAGTGAAATAAGTATTTTTAGTACTTATTTAATACTTTTACACTATTTTCAAATTTCTCTTGCACAAATCATCTGACACTGACTGAAAATTCAGATGTTAGTGATGTTTTTTATTAGTAATTATGGAATAAATGATGGAATCAGCAAAATGTGGATGTCAATTCATCTCTGCTTACTTATGTATACTAGCTGACACTGCAAATATTGTGTTGCCTTTATCACCTAGGTGTTTAAAAAATAGCCAGCGGCCTATTCATAGACCTATCAAATATAGACAAAACGTTTTATAAAAATTGGTTGTTGTTTTGGAGGAGTTTAATAACAGTGTTTACATGAGATTTTTATATATTAGATTTTGGTAAACAGTAACCATTCAAAACCATGGTCACTTGGGAGGGATTGAGTCATGCATGTAGCCAGCTATAAAAAGAAGCCAGACTCACATTTACAATATCAACCCACGATTTACAAGTTTAGATGCTTACCATAACATCTTAAACTTGTATATCAATGAATACAATATAGGTATATTTTTAAGTACCTATATTGGTAAAGTTTTATATGTCAGAAATGTATAAAATGCTTTTTAATTAGATATAATATCTAATTAAAGGTCTATTAAAATTATAGATTGTTCACACTAAATAATAGGCCAGAATGGTGACCTTACAAAAGAAAATAGGGAAGTTATCCCTCTAGTCATTTGCAAAAGAAACTAGAAAGAGCTATACCTCATTCACTTAGACTTGAGACAAAATGTAAACAATCTTGATATGTCTCTTTATCTACGAAATGCTCTTAACAACAAAAAACGTGTATTCTAAAATACATCATCAATTATAGACAAATAACACTGTTAGCTTGAAATATTAGTGTTACACATTTTAATTTTTGTATTTTATAAAAGACACATCAAGATTGTTTACATTTTGTCTCAAGCCCAAGTGAATGGGGTATAGGTACTCATGGTTTATTTCAACAAAGTGTTCTCACTTAATTTTAATAATAAAACTAAAAAGTTAAAAACCTTAAGTTTTTCTCTATTTGTATAACAAAATAGAAAAGTTCAAGAAGTATAGGTAAAAGTCATGAATTATTTAGATATTCAGTTAATATTTCATACATTTTGAGGCCAATTTCAGTACTTTAAAAAAATATATCAGAAACTACGCATTTCTGAAAGGGGATAGTGGTAGTAGGGGGTTGACCACCCCCTCCCACCTTCATCACAGAAACGATGAAAATCATGGATTGATATTGTAAATCCCTTAATGTCATTTCACATGAATCCATCTCTTCTGTGGTCTTCCTCTTCCTTTATTTATGTACATCATTCTTTTAATCATATGCATCTTGTTGCTTTTAACATAGCAATTTATGATTATAATATTAATTATTTCTGTTGTACATATTCATTACAGGCTTATAATAATTATATTTTTGTTCCAGTGTATGTAGATGACAATACTTTAATTCCGAAAAATACATCATTGCTTGTTGCAAGAGTACCACTCTCTCAACAACCAAAGAAACAGTGGGAAGGTTCCAACAATAGTTCATCAGTACAACATAAAGATGCTGCTGTTAACAAGGGTCTGGCCGATCTGTCTCGGATGGAAGGTAGCGAACAGGACAAAATAAATGCTATGATATCACAATCCACTTTTGACTACGACCCTAGCAAGTAAGATTTCAGTCCTTTCTTAAATAATATTTGCATATTAGAGTTACTTTTTTACTCATTCAATTTAACCAGGTGATATACAATCACTATGGACCTGGCACCTGCACTGTGAATCCATGGAATGTTATCATTAGTTAGTAAGAGTTATTTATTGTCTCTTGCAAGATTTGTAGCTTTGGTATACTAATGACCATAATTTTTTTTTTCAGTTATCAAAAAATTAGAGGCCAGAATCAAAGAGGAGTAGTTCCATCTAATTATATTTGTTACAAGTGTCAAAAACGTGGGCATTGGATTAAAGATTGTCCAGTAGCAAATTCTGTGAGTTACATGAGAATGTATTTAATATTATTTTGTGCCTGATATAATTATCTTCTTCTTCTTCCTGCCCTTATCCCACTCTAGGTGGGGTCGGCACAAAATGTTTTCTTCTTCCATTTCTCTCTATCCTTGACTAATTTCTCATCTACCCCTCTCGCTATCATATCCTCCTTTACACAGTCCATCCATCTCTTCTTTGGTCTTCCTCTCCTTTTACGTCCTTCCACGTTCATGCCTAACATTCTTCTGCCAACATAGCTTTCATCTCTTCGCATAACATGACCAAACCATCCCAGTCTATTACTCCGTAGTCTCTCTGTCACTGGCGCTACTTTCAAACTTCCCCTGATATACTCATTTCTTATATTATCTCTCCGTGTCACACCACACATCCATCTTAACATACGCATCTCTGTTACATGCACTCTTCTTTCATCAGTCTTTATCATAGCCCAACACTCTGATCCATACATGACAACAGGTCTAATGACCGCCTTATAGATTTTCCCCTTAAGTTTAAGGGGCATCCGTGGGTCACATATTGTTGCTGAGACCTGTCGCCATTTCATCCATCCTACGTTCGCTCTATTCCTTACATCCCGGTCAATATCACCGTCGCTTTGGAAGAGCGATCCAAGGTACCGGAAATCCGAGCAAACTGGTAGGAACACACCACCTAAGGCAATTCGGGAGAAACTGAAGGGGCCACCAAAGTCACAGAACATGTGTTCTGTTTTGGTCCGGCTGATCTTAAGCCCGACGCTCTCCAATCTCTCCTGCCATTTTCCCAGCCTACTTTGTACCTCGGATGCATCTTCTCCGACAAGTACAATGTCGTCGGCGAACAGCATACACCAGGGTGCCTCCTCCTGTATGTCCGATGTCAGAGCATCCATAATCAGGAGGAACAAATATGGACTTAAAGCCGATCCCTGGTGCAAGCCTACGGCCACATCGAACTTGTCGGTAACGCCAGCCTCGGACCGAACATTCGTACTCGCTCTTCTATACATTTCAGACACAAGCCTCACATACTTCTCAGGCACTCTCTTTTCTCTCATAGCCCACCACAGAACTGTACGCGGAACTCGGTCGTATGCTTTCTCCAGGTCTATAAAGACCATGTGCAAGTTCTTTTGTGCACTACGGTATTTTTCGCACAGTTGCCTTAGAGCGAATATTGCATCAGTTGTTCCTCGTCCCGGCATAAAACCGAATTGGTTCTGGGTGATATTACATTCCTCTCTCATTCGTCTCGCTATCACTTTCTCCCATATCTTCATACTATGTGACATGAGCTTTATTCCTCTATAGTTGTTACAGTCCTGCACATCACCCTTATTTTTGTAAATGGGCACCAGCGTATTGTTACACCATTCATCTGGGATCGTCTCTTCCTGTAACAACTTATTGAAGAACAAAGTCAGCCACTTCCATCCATCCGCGTTCAGAAACTTCCAAACTTCAACAGGTATACAATCAGGCCCTGTCGTCTTTCCATTCTTCATATTTCTCACAGCCATTCTTACTTCCTCTAAACAAACTTCATCTACCACTTTAGTATTGACAGGGGCCTGTATCAATACTTTATGCCAGTTGTTCTCTTCATTCATCAACTTTCTAAAGTATTCCTTCCAGCGATCTTTTATCCTTTCATCATTCGTCAAAACCATTCCTCTCTCATCTTTTATACATTTTACAGACACAATATCCCTTGCATTCTTTTCTCTTGCTCTCGCTATCTTAAATATGTCATTCTTCCCCTGGGGGCTCTCCAGCGACTTGTACAGTTTATACTGTACCTCGCCCCTTGCTTTAGCAACCGCCCGCTTAGCATTCCTTTTACACTCCACATATACTGCCCTTTTATTCTCTTTTTCCACTGTATCTCGATCATCTACAGTCTTCCACTCCTTAAACGCTTTCTTTTTTTCTTTCAAACTTTTTTTCACTTCTTCATTCCACCACCATATATCCTTATCCATTGTCCCTTTCCCTTTTGTTTCCCCAAATACTTTTCTCGCCACACTTCGCATGCACGTCGCCATTTCCATCCAACATTCATTCACCGTTTTCTCTGTCAAGTCTTTCATTTCAATCATTTTATCAACCACTCTTTTCCTAAATTCTTCAGCCAAATCCTTCTTTTCTAGACAATTCCATTTAATCTTTGCCGGATGTTTAAGTTTTCTCGGTACCAGATTATATTTCATTTTTACCTCCAATAGCAACAACCGGTGTTGAGAGACTAAGGGCTCTCCGGGTATTACTTTACAGTCTTTTACTGCCCAGATATTGCATCTTCTGATAAGGAAAAAGTCTATTTGTGTTTTATGGTGATATAATTATGATGTCCAATAATTGCATTTCACTTTAGGGAGAACCAGTAGAAATTAGGAGGAGCACAGGGATACCTCGTAGTTTTATGGTTCCAGTTGAAGGACCTAAAGCCCCTGGCGCGATGATGACTCCAAGTGGAACATTTGCAGTACCAGTTGTGGACCAGTGAGTATCTTAATTACAACTTGTTGATTATTACCAGCAATTTTGTATTATCATAAAATTATAAAGAATTGAAAGTGATGAATTTATGGATAGCAAGTAATTTTAAAACTTAAAGAATAAAATATTAAGTAATTACCTTAGCTATTTTTACATTACGTGCTAGTTCACCTCTGCCTACCCCTTCAGGGATATAGGTGTGATTTATGTAAGTATTTTTACATTTAATGTTAAAATTCAGGAATATTTTTTAATTTTATTTTAATCATTATTGTTCATCATCATCACTCTGTCTTACAAGTTTGTTTCTAACAAATTTTACAAATTCTTAAATGGTAAAAACATACCTATTGAACAAAACACAATAGTTATGAAATTTTTTTTTTCTTATGGATTCTTAAGGCCCTGTCACAAACAGCAAGTACGCAGGTTTCTTTATGAGCCCAGCACTTCAACACTTCCTATATGGCAAAGCCTGTTGTAACTTATAAAATAATAGCATTAGAACTGGACATGTGTAATATACATACATACATACATAAATCACGCCTATAACCCCGAAGAGGTAGGCAGAGGTGAACTAGCACCCACGCTTCGCCAATTATGCTAGGTCCCTTGTAATAGGTGGCGAGCCTATTGCCATTTATCGGGCACAAAAGTCGCAGTACTATTGCTAGGTGGTATAAGAGGAACGCTGCTGCCCATTCCTCATTGCTAATTTATCCTTAGTCGCCTTGTACGACACCCACGGGAGAAACTTCGGGTGGTGACAATTGTATTCTACTCTGCCGTCACCACACGGATACTTAAGTTAAGTAAGTTATATTAAGGGCCTGTTTCACAATCGACAAGTAAGTTCAAAGTAGCTTACTTCGCAGATCATTTGACAGTTGTAATATGAAATATATGACAATTGAACTGCAAAGTAAACTACTTGTCAATTGTGAAACAGGCCCTAAATATACTAACTTATCAGTAACAAATAATATATTGTAATTTTAGTGAGGCATACTTAGCCTCGGAACATGCTGGTGGTGCAGATACACCTACAAATGCACCGGCAGCACCAGAGCCAAATATTCCCGATGAATTAATATGTAGTTTGTGTCGGGACTTACTTACTGATGCTGTTATGATACCATGTTGTGGAAATTCATTTTGTGATGAATGTAAGTATAAAAATATTGTTCAAATTATATGAATATATTTTTATTAATATTTAAACAGATTAATCACATAAAATTATATTCTATTTATTTTAATACATATTAAGAGTAAACATTTTTAGAAATAGGACTTACTTTTTTAATTTAGGCATAAGAGGTGCTTTGCTGGAATCTGAAGACCATGAGTGTCCTGACTGTAGAGAAAAGGAGATAGCTCCGACTACTTTAATTCCAAACAGGTAATTTAGAGAAATACAAGGGCTGTTATTTGATATAAATAATATTTAGAACCTAAGCTAATATTTATTATTTGTCCAGGTTTCTGAGAAATTCTGTATCTTCGTTTCGTAACCAAACTGGTTACAGTCGACGAACACCACATCGTCCCTCGTTACCACCACCGGTGCATCTGCATCCTCCTGTTGTTGGTAAGTAACCTGTCAGTACTTAAAGAAACTAAAATGGAATAGTTACATGTATATCATACCTGATAAGGTAGGCAGAATTGTATTAACACCCAATTTTAGAAGAATAGTTGCCTTGCTGCGAAGAGGTATAACAGGAACACTTATAACTTTTTTAGCCCTTTGTAACAATGTACTAATACCGCAAGAGAAGTGTCGTAGGCGTGACGTCATGCGCAGTGATTGGTGTTTCAGCCAAAATGGCCGATTGCAATATTTTAATGTTTTATTTTAGTGAAAATCGTAATAATCTCAGATTTTTAAATAAAAGTAAATCAGTTTTTAAATCCCTTTAACATGTGTTTTCCACTAAAATCATTAAGTCATTGATTTTTTGATGATGTCGTCATTCCTACCTATTGTGTAATATTACGACTAATAATAGTTACTGCAATTTTAGTGATATTACAATTATTATTGCTTCTTAACAATTGAAACTCTGTTTTTACAGAACCAATACCTGCAGTGGCTCCAAAATTACCCCAGCCTCATGGTTCAAGTTCTCAAGTGATACCTAACACTGGTCAGTATGGTTTGAATTTTAATTATAATTAGTGAGGCTTAATCTATAACAGCTTTTAATAATATTTACAGAATAATGCATTTCTAATTAGTGTAGCTTTAAATATATAGATGATGACTGTACTTACATAAATTCACCTCCATCGGACAATAAGCTATTTGGATATTCATTGGAAAAAAGTAAAACGTGTGTAGTGAACACGGTTTGTAATATGTAACATGCATACGTCGTGTTTAGGTAAGGAGAGTGTGTTAGATGAGAGTGTACCAAGTGGTGTAGGCGAGGAGTCGGACGGCTCCGCGGACGACAATATCCGCGTGACTGTGCCGCCCGCGCACTCGGCCCCCGCAGTTCAACCTCACCGTGCGCACGCGCGACGACAACCGCGACATGGTACCGCCACCCGACAAACCAGTACTGCCATACGAGGCCAGCTAGCATGACCACCGACACACGATATGATAAAGCCATTTATCGCTATAAACTGTCAAAAACCTAATTCTATAAAGGGTTATTTGTAAAACATCAAAATCCGCTCAGGAGTAGATATATGTAACATCATATGCAACAATGTTTGTTCTATGATTTTTGATAATTCGTAAGATTTTACTTACTTAAAAATAGATACTTATAATTAAATAAAAAAAATAAAAAAATAATTTACCGCTCTAAAGTCAATTAACTCTACGTACACCTAGTCGCATCGGCATTAGCAGCGCGCGGGCCTACGTCCTTTCGTTTATGAATGAAACATATAAATGTGCGACGACAGTATAGTAAAAACTTTAAAAAATAATTTTCCGCAATGTATTGCGTTATATTAAAACTCATAAAACAAACGTTGTTTATGATGTTAGCTATCATGGAAATGGATGAATCATGGGAGGTTTTTGATGTTTTAAAAATAACCCTGTAGGTATACAGGGCGTCCCACGGCCATGCCACACGGAGGGAAAGTATATTGAACGTAGGATATTTTACTAAAAGAAGACATCGTTTTATTTTTAATAATAAATAGAACTGCATTCACAGATTTTTTAAAAATCGCCTACCTCAACCGGGAATCGAACCCGCCAAATGTGATAGAAAAATTACATGTAATTTATAATAGCGTTTGAAAGGGCTACTCATAAGCATTATTTTTTCCTAAATAACCTAGCATATCAAATGAAACTAAGATCATAAAATTTTTCATTTTATTTAAAAAAAAATAATTTATCAAATGCTCAAAATGTGATCCGTTCTGTTGTATACAAATTCTCACTCTTTTGATAATTTCTCTCCCTGTCGATTTACTTATTTTTGCATGGTGGATGTTTGAAATAATACGTCTAAGTTCATTTTGTAACTCCTGCACACTGTTGTACCGGTTCCTGTAAACTAAATCTTTCAATAACCCCATAAAAATATGCCGTGTGGTGACGGCAGAGTAGAATACAATTGTCACCATCCCAAATCTCTCCCGTGGGTGTCGTACAAGGCGACTAAGGATAAATCAGTGATGAGGAATGGGCAGCAGCGTTCCTCTTATACTACCGTCCTGACAATGTACTGCGACTTTTGTGCCCGATAAATGGCAATAGGCTCGCCACCTATTACATGGGACTTGACATAATTGGCGAAACGCGGGTGAGAATTCACCTCTGCCTACCCCTTCGGGGATATGGGCGTGATTTATGTATGTATGTATGTATAAAAATATCAAGTGGGGTTAGATCTGGGGATCTCGGTGGCCATCTAATTTGTCCAAAAGTGCCGATCCAGGAAGGAAAATATTCATTAAGAAACTCGGCTGTTCTCCTACTGTTATGAGCCGGAGCCCCATCTTGCTGGAATATGAGATTTCGTCGATCTGCATCAGGAAGATTATTAATCTCATTTCTTAAAATCTCAAGTATTTCTAGATATCTTTCCGTGTTCAGAGTTCCTTCGTAAAAATGTATTAAGAGAACCCGGTTACTTACAATCCCAACACCAACAGTTGAAAGAAAAACGCACTTGATCATTAGTCTCGCGGATTCGTAAGGGATTCTGTCTTGACCAAATGCGATTATTACGCCGGTTGTACATACCGTTGTTACTAAAGTTTGACTCGTCTGACCAAATAATGGTGTTCAAAAAATTTTGATCCTTAAGGATGAGTCTCTCGATATGTTGGCAGAAATTAAATCTTTCAGCATCTCCCGGCCGTAATTTTTGCACTAATCGCCCTTCAATATAACTTTTAAACTTGTATTTTTTCAGAACGCGATGTATTCTTTGAAAGTCCAATTTCTTCTTCACCTTCCCTCACTGAACTCTTCGGGTACGCTTCAAAGTAAATCAGAATGTTGAGTTCATTATCGCTGACGTTAATTATCTGCTGTTGTGGTTGCTGTAAGCGATGATCAAACCGTCCTAAATTTGTTAAATTATCCACCATTTTTTTCAACACATATCGAGATGGTGTGCGTCTATCGGGATATCTTTCGCGGTACCACTGCAAAGCTAATGAAATGTCTTTGTGATTTAAAAAGTATGCTTCTATTAAATCCAAATTATTTTGGTACGTCATGGTAAGTAAATTAACACAAAAATTGCTAATAAACGAAAATGAAACTCACAATAAACAAAAGAACAGACACTTGAAAATTTACGTGTTCCATTTTCGAATTATTTATTTTTACTAATATCAGCCAGTTGCATGGTAATTGTGAGCTCATGAAGAAATGCATACAAGTACCTACTACACTTCATGTCATCATCATCATCATCATGTTCATCATCACCAGCCCTTTAATGTCCCCACTGCTGGGGCACGGGCCTTCCCTATGGATGGAAGAATATAGGGAGATTGGGCCATAACCCACCACGCTGGCCCAGTGCGGGTTGGTGGGTACTAACGACTGCAGATGCAGCCGGGACCAACAGCTTAACGTGCCTTCCGAAGCACGGAGGAGCTCGAGATAGTAAATTTATGGTCACCCATCCAATGACCGGCCTTAGCGAAATTGCTTAGTTTACGCAATCGCAGGCCAAGCGCGCTGTGCCACTGCGCTAGCGAGCTCCTCACTTTCACACTTCATGTATCGCTTTATTATTATCATGTACTTACACCACGGAAATCTCGTATCTCAAGTGGGTAGGTCTTTGAAATGATAATGTTAATTGTTGGAAGCATGGCCAAGTCAGAGGAAATTTCCCTGAACAAAATTTAAATAAAATGAAAAATTTTATGATCTTAGTTTCATTTAATATGCTAGGTTATTTAGGAAAAAATAATGCTTATGAGTAGCCCTTTCAAACGCTATTATAAAATACAAGTAATTTTTCTATCACATTTGGCGGGTTCGATTCCCGGTTGAGGTAGGCGATTTTAAAAAAATCTGTGAATGCAGTTCTACTTATTATTAAAAATAAAACGATGTCTTCTTTTAGTAAAATATTCTACGTTCAATATTTAATATACTTTCCCTCCGTGTGCCATGGCCGTGGGACGCCCTGTATATGGATCTTTGACAGTTCAAAGCGATAAATGGCTATATTAATTATCGTGTTTCGGTGGTCATTCTAACCGGGTTGAATCGTGCACCTCTTTCTTTCTTTAACGCCTTGTCGACGCATGTTAGTCGCATGATTATACAATAAGGGGGGATTGCACTTTTTTAGCACATTTTTCGAAGTGCAGTAGATCTTTGACCTAAAGTTCAATATAATAAATGCTTTATTTATTCACATGTGGTGACGGCAGAGTACAATACAATTGTCACCACCCCAAATCTCTCCCGTGGGTGTCGTACAAGGCGACTAAGGATAAATCAGTGATGAGGAATGGGCAGCAGCGTTCCTCTTATACCACCTAGTAATGTACTGCGACGTTTGTGCCCGATAAATGGCAATAGGCTCGCCACCTATTACATGGGACCTATCATAATTAGCGAAACGTGGGTGCTAATTCACCTCTGCCTACCCCTTCGGGGATATAGGCGTGATTTATGTATGTATGTTTATTGCCGACCGCCTTGTTCGAATGCTCAGATTGCTGGGTATTGGCCAAGAGGTCCCGGGTTCGAATCCTGGTAGGGGCAAACTTTGTGATGACCACAAATGTTTGTTCCCGAGTTATGGTTGTGTATATGTTTATTATAGTATATTTTCATCATTTATATACATAATTATATTAAAAATATGTCCGTCATCTAGTATCCATAACACAAGTGCTTATGCTACTTACTTTAGGCTAGATGATAGGTGTGAGTGAAAAAAAAATTAAAAAATATTTAAAAAAATATTTATTCATTCACATAACTGGTCAGTATTATAAGTACCTGCTATCGTGATGCTTTATTCTTGTCTTTGTAAATATAATTGCAGCTATATCCATTAATTAGGCAGTGAAGAATGCTCCCTATAGCTTCCTGACACATGCCACCAACTTTATACGATTACGGTTTGATAGTCCTGGAAATTCTTTTTGCAGGACCTATTGTAGTTATGAACTGACGTAGTTACCATAATAGATACTCATTATTACGCTGCGGCCTTCGGCTTGTATTAACTAACCACAATATTCTTAGTATTTACTAGTCTGTCAAGCAAGTCGTGTTCTTTGACCGACTATACATATAGCTTGTATGTAGAACATCAACATACCTACATTTCTTCTTAGCGCATGGAACTAAAATGTTCGCTGGGTATTATAGTAAATTCGGACGGTATTACAGTAATAACATTGTAGTTGACAAATTTTGGAAAATGTGTCTAACTTACACAAAAATCATATTATTTTAATAAAAATAGGCGTTTTACTTATACTATATTTCACGTCTTTAAAAAACCAATTTTAAATTTGCCTCGAAAACGGCCAAGACTGTCATGGCGTCTTGAAAGACGTGACGGTATACCATTTCCTATGTAGTAATGACAATCAACGTCTACTCTTCTTCTTCTTCCTGCCCTGTTCCCAGTCTATCTGGGGTCGGCGCAGTATGTTTCCTCTTCCATTCATATGTCAGACGTCATCAAGCCATCCACTCCCTTTTGATTCATATCATCCATCCCACCGTAAAGGTGCTAGTGATGAATGAATGTATAGAAAAGAGACTGAACGGACCATGTCGAGAGACCCATGAACGGAGAGAGTGATTAAAATGACAACATTCCAATCCATACTGCTCAAGGTTTTGGCTTAGATTTTACAGCCGGCCGCCTGCCTGACCAACCCTCTTTGGGTACGCTGTTGTTGGTGGTTTGCCCTCCACCATTCGGGTGCCCCAAGGTGCTTATTGGTTTACACCGGGCCATCTTCCCTTAGTCGACTTTTACGACACCCATGGGATGAGTTGGGGCTGGCCTATTCTACGTTATTTGTTCGCTCCCAGGCCAGCATAGAAGTCCCCATTGCCTGTCAAATAAGCAAATGACGTCACACTCTCTAGCACGGGACGTGGACAAAATCTTCGCCACTTAACAGTGTTTTGTCTCGGGATTTAGTGGAAGTTAGGGCGTGAGGATGATACGAAAATATTTCCTTTTCCCCGTGGAGATTTTATCCACATCCCGTGCTACGAGCGCCTGGTAGGTGTTTAGTGTCACGTGGCTACATGCTTACTTTTTGCCGATTTTATTTTACAAAAATATTACTAATCTTTACATAATAAAATAAATGATGTTGTTTTTTGTTAACTCCATATCACAATTAATCATTAAAAACTCTAAGCCAATCGATTTATTTTAGTGGAAACAGGTCTATTGTGATCAGACTAATTTTAGTGGTATGTTCTAGAATAGTGTTATTTCTGTAACGTTGGCTGTAAGACAGACAGAGGATGAGAATAACATTCTAATAAAACTGGCGACTCTCGAAAATCATAAAACTATGACGTAATTTTTCCTTATTGCTATTTTCTCTTTATTTATATATATTATTAGAAATAGTTGCTTAAAGTTGTGTCAAGACTGCTTGATTAGTAAGAAATAAATGCTGTAATATGAGCCATTGCCATATTATATTATTATACACATCTTTTAAGTTGTTACTAGAATTATTATTTATGATATTGCTACAATTTTTTTTGTTATGTTTGTTTGTACACAATATTCCAGTGCTGAATACAACAGTTATAGCAGCTGCCGCAGCTATTTTATAATACCTTAGTATTAAAGAAATATCGTGTGTTCCACACGCATGATTTAAACTTGCATGTTATTTTGTACCAGGTGGTGGTGAATTTATTATAACTTTCGTACAGTTGCATTAGCGTATTTTTATTATTAGGTACTGTATTAGTTTTTTCTATTTTACTACTAATTCCTTTTTAATATTTTAAGCACCTGATAAATTACTAACACTATGATTTCTTTCATCAGCAGGGCCTCCTCCGAGTATGAAACCTCCGGGCTTAGATACACCGCCGAACCTACATAACGTACGTATATGCAATTATCTAATGAACAGATTTTTTTCTCATTTATCTTTATCAATCTAGTTTTTATCAAAGATAAAGAGTCTAATATTACTTTTATATTTTAGCCTCAAATGTCAAGACTTGACGAGCAAAGAGCTAGTACACCAACGATTGATGAAAGAAGAGACCCAATGTCGTCACAGGTAAGGCCATCTTCTAAAAAATATATGGCATATTCTAGGTGGCATATTCTAAAGCATAAAACTAATAAATAGTTTTATGCTTTAGAATATGCCACCAAGCAATTAAAGTTTTCTTTACAATTGGAAGCAATAATTAACTACCTACAGTATTACGATTGTTCTAAACTTGTAAGTGCAGTAGTTTTTATTAGTCGACTATTGCGCCCTAGTAAACTCCTCTATGTTCCAACTCAATAGGCTTGTAAGTATTAATTTATGATTATAATTATACTTTTTTCAGGTTGTGTACAATCGTGGCCCCCCTCCACATTACATGGGAGGACGCCCGCCACCGTCGTCGCGACGTTACGACAAGTAAATATTATCAATATCTATAATTCTCTGATTAAAATGATTCTTGCTATATGCAGGTACAGCGTTTCAGTACACCATATTATAGTTGCTCTAGTTAGACTAACTGCCGCACACAGAGACGTCAATTATCTTTAATTAGTACTTAATGTCAAAAAAAGTTAATTTTAATCTAGCCAATAGACCCGGCAAGAAAAGCGAATAGTTTTGAATTGTCATTTATTGAAATTAAGTACTCACTATCGTTAATTGTCGTGTAGTGAACGTTTGAAAATTCCCGAGATGCTACGACATTTTTCCCAAAAATCCTCTTCTAGTCACAGTCCATTGATCATAATTGTTCTTTTCCTAGCCCATAATTCCATGTCCATTCCATTTCCATTGTGCATAAGTTATAATAGCATTATTTTGGTTTATAGCCCACCTTATGGCAGACATGGCCCACCAGGCTCCTCCGGTCCGCCTTACAGCGGCCGCTACCCACCGCCAGACCCCAGCTACCATCAACCAAGACCTCCAGGCGTAAAGGATTCTCCAACCAATGGGTATGTTTTGACACATCGTATAGCCATATAGGTTCTTACAATATTTTATACCATTTCATTTATGCTTCCTCACTTCATTATTAAATAACTATAAAAGAAATATGTATTCTTTAGGGCCTATTTCACAATCGACAAGTAAGTTCTAAGTAGCTTACTTCGAAGATCATTTGACAGTTGTAATATGAAATATATGTCATTTGAACTGCAAAGTAAGCTACTTTGAACTTACTTGTCGATTGTGAAACAGGCCCTTAGTATTCTTACTGCCGCACTCAGAGAGACGTCAATTAACGATGATGAGCACTTATTGTCAAAAAATGACAATTCAAAACTAGTCGCTATTCTTGCCGGGTTTAGGGTCTAGATTTCTTTGAAATTTTTTGACATTAGGTATTCATTAAAGTTATTTGACGTCTCTGAGTGCGGCAGATATAATCTTATATTTTAATTAGTAGGTATGTTTATAAAAAAATAATATCTTTTACTTTTTCTGGTGTAATTATATAATTATTTATATCGTTAGAATCACATGATTAATATATCTGTAAATATTGTAAAGAGTAAGTTATTTGTTACAAGTTTTTTTTTATCGAGTATTATAGGGTATGTTTATTAGATAGACACCATTGACGCCATTACCGCTTCGCTCGTCTCGGCCTTCTCTCGTGTCGCTTTAGTACGTCTAAGATAAGCTACCGTAGAAAATGTTTGCTGTTGTTATCTACCTAGATATGACGACAAAAAACGCGAAAACTTCATTTCGTTGCAATCACATCTGTGATGCGGCCATTGAAGTGTGTAATGAGTCCGTGTTTCCTGTCGTAGGCACGACGAGGATCCACTGGAGGCGTTCAACCGCATGATACGCGAGAAGGAGATGCGAGCGAAGCGACGCGAGGAGGAACGGCGTCGAGCTCAATCAGGGTCCAACTCGCGATCGCGCTCGCCGCGCTCGGTGCGCTCGCGGTCGCCGCCGCCTCGCCCCCCGCGGGCTTCGCGTTCGCCGCGCGCGCTGCGCTCGCCGCGCTCGCCGCGCTCTCCCCGCTCGCCGCGCAGCCAGCGGGAGATGCGCTCGCCCCGCTCTCCGGTGCAGCGGTCGCCACGAGCGAGGCCTCGTAGCCGTGCCTCGAGCAGACTCCGCTACTCTAGGTTCGTGAAGCAACAG